>VMOF01000013.1:21120502-21448002 GCA_011764245.1 Trialeurodes vaporariorum | reverse complement strand
GTATAAAGTAAGAGATTATGCATCTTTTAAAGAACCCAGAAGTCTCTTGCTATAATACAACTCAATTTACTGACCATAATATTTTAAACTTGAGGAAAAAAAAACTTATGGTTCAAAAAGAGCAGAGAGAAAAAGTACAGGAGAGTTTTTTTGCGAATGTTGCTTACCTTTCATTCATAAATAATATAAATTAAACTTGAACACACACTGTATAATGTGTATATATGAAATGTAAGGGTTGAAATAGTTTTCCTTTCAGTTATATTAATGTTTTGCCACATCAATAACATGCTTTGGAGCATGTGTTGGACCTTCTTTTCTCTTAAATTCTTCTTTGCTTCAGCTTTCATCTTTAGTTTTTGAAAACGATCAAATTTTGGAGACGGATTTTTTCATCCCTCTAATTAAATTTAAAAAAAAAAAATACTTCCGCAGTACTTATGGAAAAAAACAAATACATCCTCTGAATTATTACATAGGTCTTCTACTATAAAAAGCGAGGAAAACAAATATAAATATTTTTTTTTTTTTTTTTTTTTTTTTTTTACATTTTTGAGGGTGTTTCAACTTACATTGTACACCTCCCTCAATTTCGTTTTCGCAAGTCACCCTTTATCATGACTTTTTTTTTCTCTTCTTGAACCTCGAGTTTCCCCTCCCTATAATAATTAATTATAGTATTTAACACACACACACATCTTGATTTTTTTCAGACACATTCATGGGAGTCTCGTTGGACGCGCAAGAAAAGAAGGATAAAAATTTAGCATCATCACTTTTGAAGTAAGCCAACATCTGTTTCAAAAAATTATGCCGTTCACTTTCAGGAGTGTCTTGTTTGCAGTGTTGCCATTTTATCGATAGTTATCCGATTTGTCCCATTTGATTTCATATAAATGTTGATAATTTATAGGAAAATCTGGCAACATTGATGTTGAGAATGGTAAGATGGCACGCCTCAATTTCGATATTTGCTCTATTAAATGGTGGAGCTATGCAGGTATCATGCCATGCGAACCAGTGGCGTAGCGTATGCAATTCAGCAAAGATGTGATGTGTCCATTTAAATCCATTCTAAAGATCGAACTATTGGGTGTTCGGTGAACACCTTCTCATTCGACCTTTTACATGGGTTTAAATGGACACAATACAATGTTGCCAAATTGCACGCTACGCCACTGATGCGAACATTCACTAACTTTTGCTACTTGCGATTGAATAGGTGACGCTTGAGTAAAATTAAGCAAAAATTACGATGAGTACATTAAAACCTTACGAAATTCACTCACAGACTCACAAAATGACTTTAAGTTTAAGGCAGAATGGCAGAGCTACACAGTACACAGGTACCATGCAGTGGCGTAGCGTACAATTTGACAACGTTGCATTTCGTCCATTTAAACCTATTAAAAATAGCAAACTATTGGGTGTTCGGTGAACAGTGAGCACCGTCGTATATTCGACCTTTTAAATGAGTTTAAATAGACAGAATACAACGTTGCTAAATTGCACGCTACGCCACACGTAGGAGTATTTACCCCAAAAACCTGGCCAAAAATATTTGCGTGTTCTTGAATATTTGAAAATCGATTTTGGTTAATTTTCCAATTTAAACTCAAAACTCCTATTGCACGGTTTATGGTTGGAAAAGGGGTAAAAAATTAAGAATTTTGGCTCAAACGAAAGGTTGATAGCTCATTCTTTTGCCGAGTTATTGACGCTTATTTCATAAAAAAGGCTTGACTTCAAC
Organism: Trialeurodes vaporariorum; assembly: GCA_011764245.1. Classification (NCBI taxonomy): domain Eukaryota; kingdom Metazoa; phylum Arthropoda; class Insecta; order Hemiptera; family Aleyrodidae; genus Trialeurodes; species Trialeurodes vaporariorum. Next base: position 21,446,252 of record VMOF01000013.1, on the reverse strand, counting down.
ATGTTTTTTAAAAAAAGGGGCAATTTCTTGCAATTTTTGACTGTTGGAGCAGTTGCCTGAAAGGGTCTACTCTAACCCTCTTGTTTTGGTTGTGCCCGGTTTTGCCCGGAACGTATTCAAAATTGCCTTTTTTTAAAAAAATAGAGCCTAAAATTAGAGATTTTTTTCATGTCCATTTTAAATTAGATGTAAAAGGGTCAAAAATGCACGGAAAAATAAATTGTTGCCATCATAATGAAACACATACCATCTAAAACAACGTCCATAATCGCTGAAATGTTTGGACGCCCCAACGCTTGTCCTCAATGGAAAATGTTGACTGATTATTAACAGCGCTTCGAGCGGTGAACAACCGCAGGTGCGTCGAGCGCTCAGTTCCATGTTGTCCCCTAAACAGTAGATAAACGTAGATGTTCCGACACATCTATTACGCAATAGAGCGGTTACTTACCTCTCAAAAACCACCAATAGTTTGTTTTTTGGACGACTGTTCAATTTTCCGTTTTTGGCCAGGTTTTCGGGTCAAATACTCCTACGTGCGCCACTGGTACCATGGGAGATTCCTGTCTAGTTACTCTCTCGATAGAAACACACAGAGCAAAACCTCAAATTAGATATAAAGGAATCTCCCATGGTACCTGCGTAGCTCCGCCATCACGCCTTGAGCTTAAAGTCATTTTGTGAGTCTGTGAGTGAATTTCGTAATTTTTTTATGTGCTCATCGTAATTTACACTTGATTTTACTCAGGATTCAACTATTCAATGGGTCTGTTGCACACTTCGGCTACAGCGTTTTAAAGTATCAATTCCTATGTAAAAAGCCGAGAAAATAACAATGACAGCATCAGAAAACACTAAAATTCAGTAATAAACTCACAAATTGCGAAGAACACTAGACACTATTCACCCCTGTATCTTTCCACCACGTGCACGATATTTCGCAAAATTAGCGCGGCACATTCAAATAATCACGGCCGACTGTCAACACAGCTGACTTCATAAACAAATAAACAGTAAACACTGACGGCGTCTGCTCGAATTCTTACGTTTCAATATCCTCAATTCCTCACAAAAGGTTGTGAAAGGTACGGAAACTGATATTTGTGTCAAAAACTTATCAAAGTGAAACAATAGCATGATGATCGAAATTGGAATCTGTTCTTCGCAATTTGTGAGTTTATTACTGAATTTTAGTGTTTTCTGATGCTGTCATTGTTATTTTCTCGGCTTTTTACATAGGAATTGATACTTTAAAACGCTGTAGCCGAAGTGTGCAACAGACCCATTGCCTGTAGGAAAAGTTAGCAAGAGCCCCATTCATTTTCTGAAATTATTTGATCACACAAAAAGTTCGAAAATATAAGTCGGATCAATTAAAAGGCGAATTTTCACGACGAATATATTCGACAACAATATTGCCAACCTACGCATGACAACAGTGAATGACACGAAACTGGATCGTGTTTTTCGAACTTTTCCGATGTTTTCAGTCATCGATGGTATCAATTCGATTTTGAATTCAAGTCTCCGGAGGTGAATTCGAAATCGAATTGATGCCATCAATGCCCCGAAAACACATCTAAAAACACAATTGATGAGTTTTCCCGAATATGTAGTTGGGTTGGTATTGTTTATGATATTCGATCGCGAAAATTCCCCTATAATGTATTCGCAAGAAGTCCACAGATAATAAACTGTAATTTATACCAAACTGCCTGATCCATGATTTTTAAACTATCTTATTTCTTTCCGTTTCTTAGACTTCCGGGACTGTTCATTGACCGTATTATTTTACCGCATCTTCGTTCGGACTTTCTATATTCAGTGCTTTGGAGGTTTAGAATGCATCAAGAAATCAAAAAATCTATTTATGACATATCTAAGAAGGTGAGTTGATATCCGAGAGTCCTAACCCTTATGGACCAAGCCTGAGTATACTGGTTTTTCTCTTCCAATCTGTTTCACATTATTTCAGTATCATGATTCCGAATAAACTTGATTCTGGATGTAGACACTTACAAGATAAGGTTTTGTTCGGGCGCCTTCAATTTATCGTATAGGCAATTCCAGCTCCCCTGAGTACGAATAGTTAAGTACCTTCCCTTTAAAGACCGAAGAGTGGATTTTTTTTTTTTTTTAAACTAAACTGGTCTCTAAAGGGTTAAAGGTTTATGACCTTAGAGGGAGCGTCAGCATCAAGTTCAAAATTTCGCCACCGGGTTGATACATTATGATTAAATGCGACGGGTCAGTTTGCAAGCTTTTCCGACAGCAGTTATAGATAGGTCCAATTCGGTGCGCGGTGGCTGACTGTTTTTTTTTTTTTTCGGAACTCAACAGGAATAACTCATAGGGAGCATGAGGAAGCACCATCTGATATGGTCTAATGGTTCATACGTTGACTGATGCAACTTCGGTGCTTCGGTCTCATTAGGCGAAAACCTTAACAGTTTTACTCGTCAGTCAACGTATGGACCATTGGACCATGTTTGCGGTGTTTTGTTGAGACCCCAAAAAACATGGAAAAACCATGGGCAAGATAATAGGGTGGATTTTAAAGTAAGTTTACCTATTTTTTTTTTCCTTAAAAACTATCAAACGCTAGAAAAAAAAAACAAACAAACAAACAAACAAACCCAGTGTTGAGACGTACGTACTTTCAGCTTTCTAACGAGCTTTAGTTTGTCAAATTTGGCCGACGCGTTGCGGAGATATCGTGGATTTTCCCCACCCGTCTCTCCTTGAAACTTGCCCACCTTTTCACGCGCTATAGAAAACTGCGTTTCGGCAGGCGATGCGCTCATCTCCGGATCAGACATCTCAATAACACCTGAGTGCATGTTGTTTACTGAATATACATACTACTCTTTTACTGATAAAATGATCCAATTTGTATCAATCTTCAAACTTTCGGTCAGTACTGAAAGTGCAATCATCATGAAATGAAGCTGGTTTAACAGCTTGCGTCAAAACCTGTGGTTCAGGAGTATGGGGAAAGAATTTTACGACGGCTGTATACAGAAATTGTTGCACCGATATGAAAAATTCAAGAATCTAGCGGGTGACTAATTGTAAGTCAAAAAATGAGTGAGATGCCTCTCAACAATGTTATAACTTGTTTCAATAAAATAATAGCTCTGTATTACTTTTTCAAAGTCTTAAACTCATGTTTTCTGTGAAGCTCCGCAGCGCGCAAGAGGGTGCGGGCACGATTGAAGGAGAGACGGATGGGGAAAATCCACGATATCTCCGCAACGTGTTGGCCAAATTTGAAAAACTAAAGCTCGTTAGAAAGCTGAAAGTACGTACGTTTCAACACTGGGTTTGTTTTTTTTTTTCTAACATTGATAGTTTTTGAGAAAAAAAATAGGTAAATTTACTTTAAAATCCACCCTCGTAGATAGTTCGTGGTCTCTATTACATATATTGTCTCTGAAAATCACTCGGAAATAACGCCAGAAGCATCAAACAGTTCCTCAATTGACTCACAAACCCGATAAATTATTTTAACAAAATTCCAAGATGGCGGTCAAATGGGCGGATCACAATGGGGATGTTCCATCTAATTGCAATTTTCTACTCTGAGAAAGTGATTCTTCATGCAGAGAAAACTGCAATGGGTCTGTTGCACACTTCGGCTACAGCGTTTTAAAGTATCAACTCCTGTGTAACAAGCCGAGAAAATAACAATGGCAGCCTCAGAAAACAATAAAATTCAGTATTAAACTCACAAATTGCGAAAAACACTAGACTCTATTCACCCCTGTATCTTTCCACCACGTGCACGATATTTCGCGAAATTAGCGCGGCACATTCAAATAAACACGGCCGACTGTCATCATAGCTGACTTCATAAACAAATAAACAGTAAACACTGGCGGCGTCTGTTCGAATTCTTACGTTTCAATATCCTCAATTCCTCACAAAAGGTTGTTAAAGGTACGGAAACCGACATTTGTGTCGAAAACTTATCAAAATGAAACAAAAACACACAGGAGTTCCAAGAATGATGATGAAAGTTGGAGTCATACTTGGAGCTCCTGTGTGTTATTGTTTCATTTTGATAAGTTTTCGACACAAATATCGGTTTCCGTACCTTTTACAACCTTTTGTGAGGAATTGAGGATATTGAAACGTAAGAATTCAAACAGACGCCTTCAGTGTTTACTGTTTATTTGTTTATGAAGTCAGCTGTGATGACAGTCGGCCGTGATTATTTGAATGTGCCGCGCTAATTTCGCGAAATATCGTGCACGTGGTGGAAAGATACAGGGGTGAATAGTGTCTAGTGTTTTTCGCAATTTGTGAGTTTAATACTGAATTTTATTGTTTTCTGATGCTGTCATTGTTATTTTCTCGGCTTTTTACGTCGGAATTGATACTTTAAAACGCTGTAGCCGAAGTGTGCAACAGACCCATTAGATGGGAGTCCAAGCATTGTAAGTTGTAACCCTCTTCCATCTGACCGTCATCTTTGATTTCTCTGAAGACGCCTTATGTGGATTTACGATAGTGGATTTTGAGACAATATTTGATGCTATTCATGTGATTTTTACGCGGTTCTACGACCTACGTATAGCATTTGACCCTCCATAACGATGTAGGGAAATGGGTCTGTTGCAAAATTTTGCTACAGCGATATAGATAGTGTTAAATCTTAAGTAAAATCTCGTGAAAATTCCATTGGTGGTATCAGAAAGTCATAAAATGCAGTATTAAACTCACTAAAGGCGTTTAACTGAAACCGAAGATGGTGGTAAAATATATCGAGCAACATGTGTGCACGCACCGAGAGGCCAACGTTAAAAACCTCACAGCATCGAAGGTTATGAGTTTGTTTGCGCTGTGATTGGTTGTGATCGATGTTGTGAGGTTGGCCATCTTAGATATTCATGGTGCTTGCATACAGGTTGATCAATATATTACCGCCATCTTGGATTTCAGTTAAATGCCTCTTATGAGTTTGTTATTGCATTTTATGACTTTCTGCTGCCACCAATACCTACACTTTACACGCGATTTTACATGAGATTGATCACTCTAAAGCGCTGTACCAAAAGTTTGCAACAGACCCATTCTACAACAGACCCATTGAGAAAATGTTTGAACATTTCCAGAAAACCAAATTAAGCCCTTAGAACACGGGTATAGGGATTTCAAAACGCTTTGAGTGAAGTTCCATCCAGATTAATTAAAAAATAAGAAAGTTGCGGCTGAATAAAACAATTATTGTCTACCAGGGATCGATAACAACCGTCGATCACCTGAAGTATTCCAAAATCCTCCTAACCGCACCTAAATGATGGTATAGGTAACATCAAAGTTTTAAGTGATTTCATACGGATTTTGTAATACAAATCTAGGTGGTCATTTTTCTCTAAATGGGTTTGTGATAGATTTTTCTTTGTTTTAAAATTTGTTCATCTATCTTTCACTTTGATTTTGTTTCCTTTTTCTTGCATTCAGTGCTTTTATCTACTTCTTCTTCTTCATAGGCTGTGACCAAAAGAATACAACATCGAAAGAAACTGAAACAGAACGGAACATCTGAAGGTATGGTCAAGAAATAAGTTAAAGTTGCATGTTCATATAAGAGAGTACATTTCTTATCACAAAATTAATACGCCCGGGTAGACGTCATGGGCGGATCCAGCGATCTGGCAACTGTGGATTCTTCCCATTTGAATGCGTGAGAAACAATCGATTAGTCAAGGGGCCATGGCCCTCTCGAGAATCGATGCTTCCTCATACGTTCAAATGGGAAGAATATATGGTTGCCAGATCGCTGGATCCGCCCTTGGCAGACGTTTTGTCAAAGGCTATGATTAAGGTGAATCCATGCCAAGTCGAATTGTGAATGGGGTAGTTGCAAGGGTCTTGCAGTGGCGCCGCGTGCAAATTTTGGGAACAATGTATTCTATCCATTTAAACTCATGTAAAATATCGAATTCAGGGGGTGCTCAGTGCACAAGGAAAATTCGATATATTTAATGAGTTTAAATGGAGCAGTTGCATTGTTGCCAGATGGCACGCGACGCCACTGGGGTCTTGTATTTTTAACAAAGACAATGAAAGTACTTGATAAGCTGAGAACCATGATGCCTTTGGTTTCGAAGCAAGTTCCATGGTTTCGTAGATAAGATTTTGGTCCAAAATATTTGTACATTGTTTTAATCGGGGAATTCCGCGTTTAGTGACGTCACTACGCACAAGATTTTCTACAACTTTACAAGCGTGTATCTTCTAAACCGGGACACTTATGAAAAAACCAAAGGCACAATTTTTCTCAGCTCAACAAGTACTATCATTTTCTTTATAAAAAATCCAAAATTGTAGACCCTTGCAACCGTCCCATTGCTACTTCCCGTTGAAAATACAAGTTCCAAAATCAAAATTAGGTTCAATGTCATTCTGCTTAGTTGCTAAATTAAATTGCGTCATTACATATGCACAAAGAGGCAGCTTTGAGAGGTATACGACAGTGGCGGCTCGTGCAATCTGGCAACCGTGCACTTTTGCCATTTAAACGTATGCAAAAAGATCGATACTAGGTGAGGCGCTACGCCTCACCAAGTAATCGATTATTTTACACAGTTTTAAATGGAGGAAATCCATTGTTGCCACATTGCACGAGCCGCCGCTGGTATACGATCGCAAATTTGACTTAGTTTTATGGTCCATGCCGCACCTAAATGCCAGAAGAAGCAAAAAAAAAAAAAAAAAACCCCATTATTGCAAAAAAAAAAAAAAAAAAAAAAAAAAAAAAAAAAGCGTTACTTTTACGGTTATCAAGCCCCCTTTTTTTTTTAAGCAGGTTTTTCAGCTCATCAAGTACGAACAGCTTCTTTACAAAAAACACAACCTTTCAGGCCCTTGCAACTGCCCCGTTTGGGACACGAGATGGTACCTTGGGATTAAATATCAGAGATAACTTTTAACTATAGGTATGCAAACGCTTCAAAATGGTGTTTAGCCAAGCACAATGAGTAGCTAGTTTTCTGGGTGATTCAATGAGCCAACATCCATTAACATCAGCTCAGTATGGAAGTCAAAATTCCTAAAACTGATTCTTTTCATCTCATGCAGGAAAATATCTGCCAGTTCTGTGTCAATATTTTCCATTCAAATTGGTCTGAGTAATTAAATAAAAAAAAGTAAAATTAAAACATTTTGCGCGTCCGAATCGTCCTACGTCCTCAAATTTTTTCGACTCTGGGTCAGTGGCGCAGCGTGCAATATGGCAACGTTGCAGTACGTCCAATTGAACCCATATAAAAAAGATCGAAGTATTGGGTGTTCGGTGAACACCTTCGCATTCGATCTTTTACATGGGTTTAAATGGACAAAATACAACGTTGCCAAATTGCACGCTACGCCACTGCTCTGGGTCTCACAATCATTATAAAATGCTCGGCTATCAAAGTAAAAATCTTTAAAGGAGACTAACTCGTGGCATTATTCAGCGGATAAAGATCTCATTGTAGATTGATGTACTGACAGGGTTGATCTTTGATAAAATTGCGTTAGACTTGATAAATTAAGGGCTCTCCAGCGGGCCGATCCTTGAAATTCACGACTTTTGGGTAGACTGGATAAGAATGGAAAACGGCGATTGGTGGAGACGAGTCACGTGGTTGCCAAGTCTAATCAAAATACGGAATGGATTAGATTGGTTATCGGGCAGTCTTGGAGTACCCGATAACCAATCTAATCCATTCCGTATTTTGATTAGACTAGGCAACCACGTGACTCGTCTCCACCAATCGCCGTTTTCCATTCTTATCCAGTCTATCCACACGGAAAAAAACTACGGTGAAAATAACCATACGGATACCTGATTTTGGCACCTGCTAGATGTTTGGTAATGTCAACCAGAAGTATACTATGTTTTGACTAGGTACTAGGTGATGTTACCTGATTGCATGTCGAATTTACTCAAAGTATCGGTAAATATACCATACTTCTGGTCAAGTTTACCATAACATCTAGCAGGTGCCAAAATCAGGTATCCGTGTGGTTATTTTCACTAATCTTTTTTTTCCGTGCAAAAGTCGTGAATTTCAAGAATCGGCCCGCAGGACAGGAAGGAAATTCCTGTCTAATTTGTCATTTTCTCTTCGGAAACACAGAGATATATCTCAATTTAGATAGGAATCTCCCATGATACCTGCGTCTTTCCGCCACTAAGCCCAATTTTGAGAGTGAATTTAGTGATTTTTTAGTGTACTCATCGTCATTTTTACAGGTTTTGATGCAACAGCCAACTCTTCAATCCCCTGTAACAAAAGTTTGCAAGAGCCCCATTAGGTATTTTTATAAGTCCCTCTAAAGATTTTATCGAAAAATATACCTCTGTAACCAAGTATCCCTCCGCTATGTACCTATCGGAGGGATACTTGGTTACCAGGGCTGCCGTTTTGCGTATAATCAATGCTATTTTTCTATTCACCGATGATTCCACCGATTGAGAAAATATTACAAAGTTCAGTTCAGTGTATGACTATAATGCACGAAATTACTCTGATCTGTAATCTTTCCTTAATCGGTGGAAACTCCGTTGATTAATTAAAATATCCGCAAGTTTTTTAAAGTCATCGACGACTCCACTGGTTGAGTAAAGATTACAGATGCGAGTATTTTAGGTTATTACAGTCATGCACTGAACTGATCTGTGTAATCTTTTCTCAACCGATGGAATCATCGATGAAGTGAAAAATAGCATTGATTGTACGCAAAACGGCGGCCCTGTTGGTTACAGAGGTATATTCTTCGATAAACTTTTTAGAGGGACCAATAACAATAATTTTTTATTAATCCAGCCAACCGCAGTTTTAACCATTGATTTCAAAGATCGGCCGACTGATAGTGAGGATTGAACGAGCCACCTTAATTTAAATCTCGCCTTTTTCGTTCAGAATTTATTTTGTCAAATACATTTTGCAGGAATTCTAGAAACAGATGCATTATTGCAGGGTGGGAAAAAGATATATTTGGATATTTTACTGGACAAGCTTGAGACGGAGGATGAAGAGAGTGTGGAGTCAGTGGTACATGAAGTAATAGAAATTTTTGAAGCGGTAAGTTTCCAATTTATTTAACCAAATAAATACTATTAATAACTGAACGGCAAAACAGTGGACGCGGGCTCGAAAGACTCGATACATTTTGAATATTTCGTGATATACCTACACAGTAGCGCACCGAGAGTTTCTTCATCTCCCTCTTTCCTCCATTAAAAAACGTATGTTAGACAAGGATGGACAAGGGGATGAAACCCCCTCCTTCTGTCCTTTTCCTATGTATACATTCAAATGAGAAATGAGAGAGATGGAAGAGATCCTGGTTGCGCTAGTGTACCTACACTTTGATCGTGAGTGTATCATAAGCGTCGGTAGACGCAGACGGCAAGTCAGGTAACCTCACCCTACTACCACCCTCTCTGCGACCTGACAAGTCTGCGCTGCGTAAACGCTTATAATTACAGAAATTATTTCATTCCCAAAAACCGTGCCTTGATATGATCCTGTAGCGAAAAAACTACGCAACCAAACTCATCAAACTTGGTCTTATTTTAACGAGCGTGTTCTGTGCTCGTGCCTTTTTTTTGTTTGAACGCAATCCGTCTAATATTTATTGAGAAATGATAAAAAAACTAAATTTCTCATTATAACGGCTATTTCAAACTACGCGCCAACTCTACTCTCATTTGCTACTGCCTTTTAGTATTTGAGATCGCCACGAGAATCGACGCTTCATCGTCAGTCAACAACAACTGCACATCATTTCAAAACAAAAACATTTCTCCCTGTTTTGACACTTTTGAAATAATAACTCGTTACAAATACATGAGCGATACAAGTGATTATTGTTTCAACTACAACGGAGGCCGTAAATTACGAAATTTGTCCTCCTCAGTTCTTCTTTTTAAATAAATGTACCATACATCTTTTCTAGATATTTCTTTTGTGTGCTTCTAATTTGTTGTATGCACGCGTATAGTAAAGGTCGGTTTGCTCTCAAAGTTAGGTACTTTCGCATATTCATTTATTTAATAACTATTCTAGCTCTGAAGCTGAAAGTATTCGAATTTGGGCATAACCGCGGAGCTTCATTTCCACTTCATTGCTTGCAAATGCAACAGCTGAGTACCGTAATACTGTTGATTACTGAGGGAGAGTAGTTTCTGATGTGTTTACAGCACCTTTGTGATTTTAGCACAGAATTATACAATGTATTATTCTGTGATTTTAGTATAATTATTCATAAGCAAGTAGTGACGAAAGTTCTTTGCTGTGTACTTGTAGAGTTTACAACTGATCTGTTTATTTGATGAGAACTGGTAGTGACAGTAACATTATTTTCCTGAAGTTACAGAATTAAGCTATGGCGGATCTGCCAGCGACAGAGTAGCCAGTGGCGGATCGGCCAGCGGCGGACCGGCCAGAGGCGGATTAGCCAGAGGTGGATCGGCCAGTGGCGGACTAGCCAGTGGCGGATCGGCCAGCGGCGGTCTAGCCAATGGCGGATCGGCAAGTGGCGGAATAGGCCAGTGGCGGATCGGCCAGCGGCGGACATGCCAGAGGCGGATCGGCCAGTGGCGGATCGGCCAGCGGCGGACTAGCCAAGGGCGGATCGGCCAGCGGCGGACCGGCCAGTGGCGGATCTGCCAGCGACAGAGTAGCCAGTGGCGGATCGGCCAGCGGCGGACCGGCCAGAGGCGGATTAGCCAGAGGTGGATCGGCCAGTGGCGGATCGGCCACCGGCGGACTAGCCAGTGGCGGATCGGCAAGTGGCGGAATAGGCCAGTGGCGGATCTGCCAGCGACAGAGTAGCCAGTGGCGGATCGGCCACCGGCGGACTAGCCAGTGGCGGATCGGCAAGTGGCGGAATAGGCCAGTGGCGGATCGGCCAGTGGCGGTCTAGCCAATGGCGGATCGGCAAGTGGCGGAATAGGCCAGTGGCGGATCGGCCAGCGGCGGACCTGCCAGTGGCGGATCGGCCAGCGGCGGACTAGCCAATGGCGGATCGGCCAGCGGCGGACCGGCGAGTGGCGGATCTGCCAGCGACAGAGTAGCCAGTGGCGGATCGGCCAGAGGTGGATCGGCCAGTGGCGGATCGGCCACCGGCGGACTAGCCAGTGGCGGATCGGCAAGTGGCGGAACGGCCAGTGGCGGATCTGCCAGCGACAGAGTAGCCAGTGGCGGATCGGCCACCGGCGGACTAGCCAGTGGCGGATCGGCAAGTGGCGGAATAGGCCAGTGGCGGATCTGCCAGCGACAGAGTAGCCAGTGGCGGATCGGCCACCGGCGGACTAGCCAGTGGCGGATCGGCAAGTGGCGGAATAGGCCAGTGGCGGATCGGCCAGTGGCGGATTGGCCAGCGGCGGACTAGCCAGTGGCGGATCGGCCAGCGGCGGACCTGCCAGTGACGGACTAGCCAATGGCGGATCGGCTAGCGGCGGCCTAGGCCAGTGGCGGATCGGCCAGCGGCGGACCGGCCAGTGGCGGATCGGCCAGCGGCGGACCGGCCAGTGGCGGATCGTCCAGCGGCGGACTAGGCAATGGCGGATCGGCCAGCGGCGGACCGGCCACCGGCGAACTAGCCAGTGGCGGACCGGCCAGTGGCGGATCGGCCAGCGACGGACTAGCCAGCGGCGGACCTGCCAGTGACGGATCGGCCAGTGGCGGATCGACCAGCGGCGGACTAGCCAGTGGCGGATCGGCCAGCGGCGGACTAGGCAATGGCGCATCGGCCAGCGGCGGACTAGCCAGTGGCGGACCTGCCAGTGACGGATCGGCCAGAGGCGGACCTGCCAGTGGCGGATCGGCCAGCGGCGGACTAGCCAATGGCGGATCGGCCAGCGGCGGACCGGCCAGCGGCGGACCGGCCAGTGGCGGATCGGCCAGCGGCGGACCGGCCAGTGGCGGATCGTCCAGCGGCGGACTAGGCAATGGCGGATCGGCCATCGGCGGACCAGCCAGTGGCGGATCGGCCAGCGGCGGATCGGCCAGCGACGGACTAGCCAGCGGCGGACCTGCCAGTGACGGATCGGCCAGTGGCGGATCGACCAGCGGCGGACTAGCCAGTGGCGGATCGGCCAGCGGCGGACTAGGCAATGGCGCATCGGCCAGCGGCGGACTAGCCAGTGGCGGACCTGCCAGTGACGGATCGGCCAGCGGCGGACCTGCCAGTGGCGGATCGGCCAGCGGCGGACTAGCCAATGGCGGATCGGCCAGCGGCGGACTAGCCAATGGCGGATCGGCCAGCGGCGGACCGGCCACCGGCGAACTAGCCAGTGGCGGACCGGCCAGTGGCGGATCGGCCAGCGGCGGACTAGCCAGTGGTGGATCGGCCAGCGACGGACTAGCCAGCGGCGGACCTGCCAGTGGCGGATCGACCAGCGGCGGACTAGCCAGTGGCGGATCGGCCAGCGGCGAACCAGCCAGTGGCGAAATGGCCAGTGGCGGCCCGGCCAGTGGCAGATCGGTCAGCGGCGGATTAGCCAGAGGCGGATCGGCCAGCAACGGACTAGCTAGTGGCGGAGCGGCCAGCGGCGGACTAGCCAGTGGAAGGAAACGGAACTGTAGGTTAGCTTATGGATCAGGGAAAAGAAAGGGGAATGAGACTGTGGTCCCTATCGTAAAATAAGCACTCGAGAGTCTATGTGCGAAAGTTGTTCGGAAACTATTCATAACTGCTGGCTAGTCAGCTGATGGATAACAACTGTTGCTTTTATTTGTGGAATGAGAAACTGGAATTTTACAAGCTAAAACCAGAGTATATCCCATCAAAAACCTTTCCAGGTGCAAGCAGACGGCATCAGGTAATTATGTCTGTCACAAAAAGCCGTTCCAATGCATCCACTCAAAGATATGATATGATGGGAACGGCAAGTCTCCTCCAAGTGGGCATCCAGCAGGGCAAATGTTAATCATTTTTCAAAATCAACACTATCCATCTGCGGCGAATTTAGTGAAGGAAAAACTTTGAGGGATGTATTTCTTTATTTTTTATTTTCAAACGCAAAAACTTGCCGCCGTTCATCGCCTTAAAAACGAAAAAAATCAATTATTATCATTAAAAAAAAAAAGAAAAATAATAATTGATTTTTTTCTTTTTTAAGGCGATGAACGGCGGCAAGTTTTTGCGTTTGAAAATAAAAAATAAAGAAATACATCCCTCAAAGTTTTTCCTTCACTAAATTCGCCGCAGATGGATAGTGTTGATTTTGAAAAATGATTAACATTTGCCCTGCTGGATGCCCACTTGGAGGAGACTTGCCGTTCCCATCATATCATATCTTTGAGTGGATGCATTGGAACGGCTTTTTGTGACAGACATAATTACCTGATGCCGTCTGCTTGCACCTGGAAAGGTTTTTGATGGGATACATTGTATACCGAAAATATCAACCTCCTTCTTTCTTAAGAACGGCTGGGAATTGTACACAGAGAAAAATACTTCGGTAAAATTTGATCACCGAAGTTTTCGGTTAGAGGAACCGAAATTTTCGGTCCTGATACCGAATGCCTCATTAGTAATACTGAGTATTAGGTAGGGGCGGAATTTGGGTTATACTTACCGATTTCTTCGGTTCTTACGACCGAACATTTTGGTTTATTCAACCGAAAATGTCGGTGATCAAAATAAGTCGAATCTTCAGTTCTTACAACCGAGGCATTTTTCTCTGTGTATTCTACAAGGTGATTCTTCAGCGTTCAGTGCCGATTTTCGCCACAAGAGCGCTACCGTTCAATTTATGAAGTCAGTTACTAGATAATCATCTGAAGAACGTCTCCGCAAAATATCTCGTCAATAGTTTCAAAAATAAGGCTGAAAGTACCAGAAAATGAAATATCGCATAGAGATTCTTGTAACAAAATGGTGACAGAAATCGGCACTAAACGCTAAACAGATAAGTATTGAGTATGGTAAAGGAATAGTGTGCAAGATGGCGTCGGTTTGCTTGTCCCTATAGTGTTATCAAGAGGTTTCCAATTTAGGTTTTGATAGAACCGTTGAGCAAGCTGATGACTGGGCCATGTTCCACCAAAAGTACAAGTCCGAGTACAAGCGTTTTGTAACGCTTGTGCGTTACTATAGCTTGTCCCAGAAAAGATTGGATTGATACTTCTATGATTTTCATGAAAACATCAGCTTCGTACGGCTCCTAACCAATCAGGTTGCCCTATATAAGGATGAAAGCTGATGTTTTCATTCAAAACTACTGGTGTCAAGTCCTATCATTCTTGGGACAGCCTATAGCGTTAAGAAACGCTTGTAAGTACTACTTGTACTCGGACTTGTACTTTTGGTGGAACAGGGCCCTGGTGAGCTTTTTTTGTAAACATGAGAAGTACCGCAAGAGTAGTATATAAATACCGCATCTCGGTGCAAATGCAATAGACCTGTTTAGTGATGACGTCACGATCAAAATTGGTTCCAAACAAATGCTTTATCTCGCTCACTCTCGCGGATTTAGCCATAAGAAATCAGATCCAAATTTTCGAACGCAAATTCATGCTAGTTAACGAACAGTTTTCTCAAATTTTATTGCACCAGTAGATTCCACGTACCTTAATGTATCTTTTCACTCTAACAAAATTCCTAAAAGATCACAAACTAATTTACAATCACAGTTATACCGAAAGATGTTCTATGTTTCGTCCTTGTCTGACTCACGGTCTCTTATGGGAGTATCACCGCCATGACACTCAATCATCCTAACCTCTCTTCGTGTCGAAGCTTGTTCGAGGTATAACACGTGGTGTGATGGTGCCGATGAGCCTATATCCTAGAATTTTATGCCCGTAATAAACTGTGAGTGGGACAAGGACGAGACATAGGACTTTCTTCGGTAGAACTGTGATTGTAAATTAATGCGTGATGTTTCGAAAATGTTAATGCAGCGCGTTTGTATTTTAGAGTACGTGGAATCCGATGGTGAAATAAAATCTGACATAACTTGTTGTTTACTAGCACTTTGCATTTGAAAATGTGGATCCTGTTTCTTATGGGAAAACCCACGAGAGCGAGTGAGATGGAGCATTTGTTTGGAACCATTTTTTTTTTCGTGATGTCACACTAAATAGGTCTATAAATAGGTAGAGTCCCTTGATGGAAATATTGTATAGGGAGTACCGACACGACGCTTTATGCATTTTGACAGGAGTCGATTTAGTCAACTGCCTGAACGAATTCGAAGGTTAAGTTCAACATTGGACCAGTGGTGGACTGGCGGATTTGCCGGCATTCCGGTCCGTTCCCATACGTTCCTCTACGAATCGACTCCTTTCGGGTGGAGCCTTCGATGTCGTCGACTCCTGCTCGACTCCGTGAGAGCCTAAAACCAACGACCAATCACAACTCGTTGAGCTCGTGTCGGTACTCCCTATACAATATTTCCATCAAGGGACTCTATAAATAGGTTATGGTATTAAAGGACGCTTCCAAGGAAAACATTCTAAAATAGCTCGCTTTAACCCAAGACTCGAAGCTGCTCGCCGAGCGACGCGATGGCCGGTGGAAGCGTCCCGCGTAGAGCCTCTGAGTATGATTGCTCTCTCGGGCGGCGTTAACATTTCTGAGAGGGCAATGGTCGAATTGACTCGAATTTTATTCTGTACCTCCGCTTAAAATGCGATAGAAAATATATTATTTAAAAGTTTTTTTTTTTTTTTTTTTTTTTTTTTTTTTTTTTTTTTAAGTTATAGTTTTAGATTTTCTTAAATTTAATAGGGTAGATAGAAGTAGATTATGTAATTATTATTTATCTGATAGGATTAGATTTAGACGGTTTAAAAACATATTTTTGGTTAAAGACTGGTCAAATATAATTTAAATATAAGATTAGACGGATTTAGTGAAATGAGTATTGAAGACTTAACAGATCTAGTAGTAAATTTAAGTAGGCGAATAATCCGGGAGTTTTTTGCACCGGTGCAGTCGGCGTCGTTATTTTCTACTTCACCCGGAGACTAAAGGTAAGGTGTTTTATAACTAACTTAAAATTGTGATTTATTTAATTTTTGATTAGCTCTGTGATTGTTAAGTGTCACTTTGAATCGTTCTTTCTTTTCGAGTGTTCTGATTCCCCAACTTTCCAAAAATTTTATCCAGTCCTTCTTTTATTTCTTGTTTTAAAAGTCGTTTTCGTTCTTGGGCTGTTTTTCTGTTTCCTGCGTTGTTGGTGAACTTACCCGTCGATAATTTTATCTTTAAAATCGTTTTTTTTTTTTTTTTATGAACTTGTATTTTCGTTTTCGGCTTTAATTTATTTAGTTCCTCTTTGGTTTTTTTCGATTCTTTTGGTTGCTGTTTGGATTAATCTTCATTATTTTGGATGAAAATTCTTTGGGGAGAGTTCAAATCCTCCCCCCCCCCCGTGCCCTACCACCGTCTAACTTTTGAACGAGTTGAGATAAAAAGTTGCAGTTTTGACCAATATTCAAAATTTCGAATGATTTTTTGTGTTTACCCCCTCCACCCAAAAACGAGGGTCCCCCCCCCGCGCCTAACTTTTGATCGAGTTGAGATAAAAAGTTGCAGTTTTGACCAATATTCATTATTTCGATTGATGCTGTTTTTTTTTTTTTTGTTTTTTATGTCCACCCCCTCCACCCAAAAACGGGGGTGTCCCCGCCTAACTTTTGAACGAGTTCAGATAAAATGTTGCTGCTTGGGTTAATCTTCATTATTTTGGATAGCAATTTTTGGGGGGAGGTCCAGCCCCCCCCCCCCCCCAGTGCCCCCGTTTAACTTTTGAACGAGTTGAGATAAAAAGTTGCCGTTTTGTTCAGAAAGCTAATACAAAGAGTGATAAAATGAGACCACTTTGGGTTCTCTAGGTTGAATAGGACTTACGAGGTGTTTTTGTGTTTGTGAGGTGTTTTCGGCAAGTTCAAAATTCAACAAGCATATATATGCATTCAAATTACCAGAGAAAGATAGGAGAGATATGGAGGTGAGGATATAGGGGGGGGGGTGGAGGAGTAGGATGAGGGGAGGGGTGGGGAGAGGGTGGGGTGGGGAGCGGGAGGGGTGGTTCTTCCATTATATGCCTCTCGAGCTTTCGCGAGCATCTTTGAACTTTTGAGGCCCTTTCGGACCCTTAGGGCCCTTACACCCTTAGGACTACCTTCTTACAGAATTTCAAAGATGATGGAAGCGGCTCAGATGTGACCTCCCCTTGAAGAATTATGTTTCTCTGATATGTTGATAGGCTTTTTTGATATCCTTTAACATGTTCCATTGCGTGGAGGAATCTGGGTTTCCATGTGAGCCTCCGCGGTTCGGGTTTTTAACAATGTGTTCTAACACCAGAGTGTTTGAAATCGCAGCTTGTTTTTTTTTTTTTTTTTTTTTTTTTTTGGCTCTCGGTCAAAATTCAACAATTTTTTGTTTCTGAACTGTCTTCGTCAATTCAAACGGGATATTTTAGAATTCTAACAAGTCTGTGTTTTGTATTTTTCTTCGTGAGCCCCTTTTCAAGTGATGCTATATCATGAGCTATTAATGGCCATTTGCTTTCGTTCTTCACATTTTAAGAGGCGGCTCAGAATAAAATTCGAGTCAATTCGGCCATTGCCCTCTCAGAAATGTTGACGCCGCCCGGGAGAGCAACGCGGGAAGCGTCCGCTGCTCGTCGCTCGGCGAGCTCCGAGTCTTGGGCCTTACGCAAAGAGTAAACAAGAGTCCCAACAAAACGGTAGGAGAGCGTGGCATAGTCGAATGACTATCGAATGTCACTATCTATTGTACGGCCTCTGATTGGCTGGCGAAAGCCTGAGCCCTCTGAGATCTCTCTTATGGAGATTTAACATGGGGTTTTCGACTTTGCCTCATTTAAAGTCAAATTACAAAAAAATCATTGCTCTATACCTTCGGGAACGTCAAATCATATTTTTTTGAGGATATAACGAAGATATTGATGGGTCATACATATCACTTCATCGAAAAATTAACAGAACAATATGAATTTGAAAGTAAAATTATAGGTAATTTTTTGCCGTGTTTTCCACCCTTCGCACAGGTCGGGCCGAGTGTGTGGTGTAGCAATAGTTTTTTCCATTTTTCTTGTTTTAGTTTAGTGCAAATAGTTTGAAATGCATTTAAAATTCATTCTTAGAAGGAAATACGCCGATTTCATGAAGGAAACCGAAGATTTAACCACAAATACACAAGACAATACGAAGTTTAGCGGCTCGTTATCGGACGTGACGGCGGAAAAAATTACCCGTAATTTCACTTTCAAATTCATATTGTTCTGTTAATTTTTCGATGAAGCTATATGCATGACCCATCAATATCTTCGTTATATCCTCAAAAAAATATAATTTGAATTTCCCGAAGGTAAGGAGCAATAGTTTTCTTGGAATTTGACTTTAAATGAGGCAAAGCCGAAAACCCCACATTAAATCTCCATAAGAGCGATCTTACAGGGCCCGCAGGCTTTCGCCAGCCAGTCAGAGGCCGACTTTTCGATATCGCCAACCTAACCTAACCTGCCACGCCTTCCTATACCGTTTTGTTGGGACTCTTGTTTACTCTTTGGGTAGGCGTTAGTTAAAGCGACCTATTTTAGAATGCTAACTGGACTGCTTATTGTATTTTCCTTGGGAGCGTCCTTTAATACTATAACCTATTTATTGCATTTGCATCGAGATGCGGTATTTATATACTACTCGCAAGTTTGCCTCAAGGATCATGTTATGCACTCCGTCTATATGATATAATGTCTTTGATTCTTGAAGAATTTTTTCTATAAACAGTTTTAGTAATGACGTTATCATCCCTGGTGATAAGCATTCCAAACAAAGACAAACTGTCTCTCTCGTTCTCTCGTAGCCCCGAAGTACTACTATCTCTCTCTTATTTCCGAAAATTGTATATAGAGAAAATTTTTGGAAATTTTTTTATCAGAAATGAATGGAGCTCTTGCACACTTTTGCTATAAGTGATTTAACAGTCGATTCGGGTGTAAAACTCCGAAAATAACAATGGCAGCACTGAAAACTTCCGAAATCCAATCATAAACTCAATAAACGCTTTTATTTGCGAGGGCGTTATGGTGGCCAAGGGCAGTAACAATGGGAGATTCCTATCTTAATTTCTTCACTCTTTCTATGCTGACAAGGATGATTCACAGAGTAATTAGTCATCAGAGTGATGATCCGCATCCGATGAATGATACCGCAACACCTATAGACTGTTTTAGTAGAGCGATATATCGTATCGATTGCCGTTCGAGGGCCTCTGGTTCCAAACAAACTCTGGTTCAATGTAATTTCCCCATAAGCGAACTTTTAAACGGAAATTTAGGGTGTTAAATCAAACAATTAATGCGACCTTGTTGCGATTATGAATTCTACGTCCTCGAAAATGCTTAATTATGCCTGGTTCCTTGACTAAAACTGCCGGAATCAATAAGATATTACAGATTAAATGTTGCATTTGTAGGTTAGAATCGCCCGAAATCCCGCCAATTCCACAACAACAACAACAATAACATTTGGGTGATTCCAACCTCCAAACGCATCAATTAATCTGTAATATCTTGTTGATTCCGGCAGTTTTACGGGTTGAACCAGGCAAAATTAAGCATTTTCGAGGACGGAGAATTCATGATCGCAAAAAGGTCGCATAAATTGTTTGATTTAATAACCTGAATTTCCGTTCAAAAATCCGCTTATGGGGAAATTACATTGAACCAGAGTTTGTTTGGAACCAGAGGCCCTCGGACGGCAATCGATACGATATATCGCTCTACTAAAACAGTCTATAGACGGTTTTAGTAGGAAGTCAACGGTTAGCCAACGACCACAACAATGCACTCATCGGTCGCAATCGGTTGTGATAAAACTCGCGTAGCGTTCCAAACCATCTCACTCGCTCTCCCGTGACCCCCATGTATATCCATCTCTTTCTAGTTCCGAAATTCGTATACAGGGCCTTGTTTTACGACATATTATTATCATAATCGCATTAAAATGCCTCGAGGAATTCATTTCATTTCAGCCATAAAATTTCACAAAATAAGTCTCTATATACGATTTTTGAAATTAGAGTGAGATGGCAGTACATGGGGGTCACGTGAGAGCGAGAGAGACAAACCGGCTTTGTTTGGGACGCTGATCACCGGCAGTCGCCATTACTAAAACCCTCTATAGTGACACTGGTGTCAAATGAAGGTCTTCTCTTATTGGTCACTTCTTGATAGAGTTACAGTATTGTTAGAAGGGAATCTCCCATTGTTACTACCCTCAGCCACCATTACGTCCGCGCAAATACAAGCGTTAATCGAGTTAAGGAGTGGATTTCGGAAGTGGTTATTGCTGCCATCGTTATTTTTTGAGGTTTTTACACCAGAATCGACTATTAAATCGCTTATAGCAAACGTGGGCAACAGCCCCATTATTCTAGGCATTTTAATGCGATTTTGATAATAATGTGTAGTGAAACAAGACCCTGTTTACGAATTTCGAAACTGGAAAGAGATGGATACATGCATAGGGGTCACGGGAGAGTGAGTGAGATAGTTGGGAGTGCTATGCGAGTATTTTTTACAAGTAATGGGTCTGTTGCAAACTTTTGCTACAACGATAAAGAGTGTTTCATCGTATGTAAAATCGCCCGAAAAGTCCATCGGTGGCATCAGAAAGTCATGAAATGCGATAATAAACTCACAAGAGACGTTTAATGAAATCCAACATGGCGATAAAATATCGAGCAATCTGTATGCATGCACCTTTAACATCCAAAGGATTGCCAACGTTGACAACCTTACAGCTTCAGAGGTTATGTGTTTAATTACGTTGTGATTGGGTGCGATCGATATTGTGAGGTTGGCTATCCTTGGATGTTCGTGGTGCATGCCTACAGGCTGCTCAGAATATTTTACCGCCAGAATGGATTTCATTAAACGTCTCTCGTGAGTTTTATACTGCATTTTATGACTTTCTGATGCCACCAATGGACTTTTCACGCGACTTTACATGAGATTGAACACTCTTTATTGTTGTAGCGAAAGTTTGCAACAGACCCATCGCGACCAATGAGTGCATTGTTGTTATTGTTTGCTAACCGTTGACTTCGCACTAAATCCGTCTATTCTAGACGACTTTTTTTCATTCTAGAAGATGAATTTCTAAAATTCCTCTTCTTAGTCCATGTTTAATAATGGTTTTTTTTTTGTGCGTGCACTGGCGTTGTGTAACGGTGCCTGCTGTTTCAGGGAACTGTCACCGTTTCAACGATTGTGTGTTGGATTTTCCTGCTGAGTGGGGTTTTTCCGGAAGTGGGAGACAAGCTTCATGCGGAGATAGATGAGTTCTTTGAATCAGAGCAAAGCATGAACATAGCAAATTGCGATAAACTTGAATACGTGGAAATGGTGATCAAAGAGGCTCTGCGTCACTTTACAGTTCCATTCGTCGTGCGCCAACCTAAAGAGGATGTCTTTATTAAAGGTTCATATTTTATACTTCATTCCATATACTACTATACAAAATACTGAGAATTTTTATCTCTCTCTCTCTCTCTCTCTCTCTCTCTCTCTCTCTCTCTCTCTCTCTCTCTCTCTCTCTCTCTCTCTCTCTCTCTCTCTCTCTCTCTCTCTCTCTCTCTCTCTCTCTCTCTCTCTCTCTCTCTCTTTGTCTATTTGATTGCATGAGCTAGAAAAGGACAGAAACAGGAGCTAAAAGTTACGTGATAGCCCATATCTCCATCATATTCTAACACGTGCGTTTAAATGGGCTGAGAGAGAGAAAGACAATATTCTGGCTACGGCTATATGCTTCATTCCTTCCAATGGCGTAGCGTGCAATTTGGCAACGTCGCAGTTAGCTCATTTGAACGCATGAGAAAGATCGAAGTATTGGGTGTTCGGTGAAAACACCTTCGCGTTCGACCTTTTACACGGGTTTAAATGGACACAATACAACGTTGCCAAATTGCACGCTACGCCACTGATTCCTTCTTCTGATACCTAATTAAAAAATAATTCCTAAATTCTTGTAATATCACCAGAAGCACAACGAGGTATGAACCGTAGAAAGTCTAGTACTTTGACCAGAAATGTCTGGTTTTGTTACCTGAATATGGTCACCAGAATGGGGCAGTTGCAAGTGTCTGAAATGTTGCACTGGAAAAAACCCTCATTAAAAATCAATGGGGCTCTTTCAAACTTTTGCTATAAGCGAATAAATAGTCCAATCTTATGTAAAGACCAGCAAAAATCACGAAAATCACAATTCAGAAAGTCTAAAATTCAGTAATAAACTCACATAACTGCTATAACGGTAAGATCGTGAAGGCGGTTCGAAGCAGGTAACATTGGAGATTCCTGTCTATTATGTCACTTTCTCTACGGAAACACAAAGATATGTCTCAATTTCGATAGGAATCTCCCATGGCCATTAAGCCCGATTCTGAGAGTGAATTTCGTGATTTTCCAGTGTGCTCATCGTCATTTATACAGGTTTTTATGCAAGAATCAACTCTACAACCTCCTATAGAAAAAGTTTACAAGAGCCCCATTGTTTCCCTAGAAGACTGCTATTCTCTTTAACCCTTAACTGCAGATGAGCCCAGATCTGGAACAATTACTTTGAAGCTTTATCTAAAAGTAGAAGACTTGAGTTGTACTGTCGCTGCATGGTGGGTCACATGTGGAACAGATACTAAACGAGTAAGAATTGTCGATTTTGTCCTAGAGCGCGCAGCACAGGATAGAGAACGTGCAGAGTGATTGAAAATAGCTTACTGAAAATCTGATAGAGATTTTCCGATTTTCATTGTTATGTTTGGGAGTAACGCAGGGGTACCATATACAAAAAAAAAAACTATCGAAACTTACTAACTTATTTTTTACTACTTTAATTTTTTTTTTTTTATCCTGAAAACTTCATTTTCAGTTGCATGGATACCTAAATGCGGGTAAGGCCATATTTGGAAAAAATAATATTCAGGCTCTTTACCATAGAAAGATAATGGAAATAATTTTTTCACTATTTTTCCCTGTCTCAAGGATCAAAATTGTACTGAAATAAAATTATTTTATTGAAAAAAAAAAATCATGCAGTAAAGGGTTAAGCCTCGAGTGTTTTACCCAAGTTTCATTGAAAGAATTGCATGGTTGCCAAATAGCACGAGCCACCACTTCAAAGAATTAAATTTTATATATCGCATAATACCGAAGTACCTATGTAAAAAACGGGGGGGGGGGGGACGATTCTCCAAGTTGTAGTTTCAATTATGGTTAAAATATACGTTTTGTCCTCAGATTTTGGAACTATTCCAGCCGACACGAGTGTAGCTTTACTATTCCATGTTCTTCATCACCACCCTGACTATTGGGAGAGGCCTTTAGAATTCTACCCAGAGCATTTCCTGCCGGTGAATGTTGCGAAGCGACCGAAAGGCACCTTTGTGCCATTCTCTGGTTGAATGCGAGACTGTCCAGGTAATTTAAAAGAAAAAAAAAAAAACCCGTAGATAAAACGCTGATGTGATTCTACAGCCATTCTGTTCTACAGCTGCCGTTTTGTCAGTGGCGTGCCGGAGGCCCCCGCTGCCCCCGCGGCGCGGGGGGTCCCCGACCCAAGGGGCCCCCAATTAGGGCCCCATGATTACATCTGACAAGTGTATTTGACAAAATATAACATTTGGAAGAATGAATATAAAGATGGACTAGGAAATAAATAAGTATAATATTAAAGTAAAAAGAGCTGCTTTGTTCCTCCGTTAAATGTAGAAATTTGGCCATTCATTTTCCGTGGTATTAAATGGATATTATAAGGCTGTCAGAAACAGAAATTCAGCTCTTTTCTTTCTTGGGAGAGAAACGGAATTTTACAGCTAAAACTGCGTGAAAAAACGTCTCGAGAGAACTAAATTTCCAAAAAATTTCAGGGGAGGATCCCCGAGCCCCCTCTGGATTGGGGGGGGGGGGTATTTATAGACCCTCCATTCACTGTGTAAAAATGTAGAGGGTCCCCGACTGAAGGTTCGCGGGGGGCCCCCAAAGTTTCCGGTACGCCACTGCGTTTTGTATATATTTAATGCCATTTTCCAACTCACCGATAATTCCACCGGTTGACTATAAGATTACACAGTTCAATTCGTTGTGTGTGTAATACACGAAAATAGATACTCGCATCTGTAATCTTTTCTCAACCGGTGGAGTCTCCGTCACTGACTGTATCAAAATGTATCACTGATGATTTTATACGGCGATTCCACCAACTGAGAAAAGATTACAGATGCGAGTATTTCCGTGAATTACAATCATGCATTGAACTGAACTGTGTAATCTTTTGGTCACCCGGTGAAATCATCGGTGAATTAAAAAGTACCGATGAGCTCTGAGCTCTCTAGCACCTGTGTGGTAGGAAGGTCTACTGTCATTGCGATTGACTTGCATTGAAGCATGCCACCAGGCAACGTTTCATTTTGTCCATTAAAACGCTCGCAGAAGATCGAAATGTTGATTGTGCGGTAAGCACCCTTGAGTTCGATTTATTTAATGAATTTAAATGGAGAAAATGCAACTTTGACATTTTGTAACCTAAGTATAACAAGTATCGGTGGCGTAGCGTACAATTTAGCAACTTTTTATTGTGTCCATTTAAACCCATGTAAAAGGTCGGATGCAAAGGTTTTCACCAAACACCCAATAATTCGATATTTTTCATGAGTTTAAATGGATGAACTGCAACGTTGTCAAATTTCACGCTACGCCACTGCTAAGCAGAGATTGGGAGCCGGAGCCGTAGTCAGATCTGAATTTTATGTTCTCCTCGGCAGAAAACTGCAGGAATACTAATTGTAAGATGAGTTACAATTTATCAATCAAATACTGAATCCAAAGGCTTTTGCACAAACAGAACTTGATTTCAAAGATTTCTTTTCAAGTTATTGCGTTGGGAACTCTTTAGGGAGCACTTTTTGGGAGCCGTGCTCCCAAAGAGCTCCCAACGCAATAACTTGAAACCGAATCTTTGAAATCAAGTTCCGTTGCAGTGGCGTAGCGTGCAATTTGGCAACGTTGTATTGTGTCCATTTAAACCCATGTAAAAGGTCGTATACGAAGGTTTTCACCAAACACCCGATAATTCGATATTTTTTATGAGTTTAAATGGACACATTACATTGTTGCCGAATTGCACGCTACGCCACTGTTCCGTTGGTGCAAAAGCCTTTGGATTCAGTAATGGGGCTATTGCACACTTTTGCTATAAGCGATTTAATAGTCGATTATGGCGTAAAAACCTCAAAAAATAACGATGGCGGCACTAAAAACTTCCAAAATCCACTCCTAAACTCAATAAACGCAGTTATTTGCGGGAGCGTAATGGTGGCCGAAGGCACTAACAATGGGAGATTCCCATCTAAAATTCTGAAACTCCATCAAGAAGTGACCAATAAGAGACTTTCATTTGACACCGGTGTCACTTGGTGTTGTGGTACCATTCATCGGATGTGGATCATCACTCTGATGACTAATTACTCTGTGAATCATCCTTGTCAGCATAGAAAGAGTGACGAAATTAAGATAGGAATCTCCCATTGTTAGTGCCTTCGGCCACCATTACGCTCGCGCAAATAACTGCGATTATTGAGTTTAGGAGTGGATTTTGGAAGTTTTTAGTGCCGCCATCGTTATTTCCTGAGGTTTTTACGCCATAATCGACTATGAAATCGCTTATAGCAAAAGTGTGCAATAGCCCCATTGATTGATAAATTGTAACTCATTTTAGTATTCCTACAGTTTTCTGCCGAGGAGACCATGAAATTCAGATCTGACCACGGCTTCGGCTCCTAATCCCTGCTGCTAAGTATGTAACTTGACTGTGGCTTTTGCGGGTACCTTTACTAGCTTTCTACCAAATTTTCACCACTGCGTCTCTTTATATGATTGCAGGGGCGAAATATTCCATGCAAACGATGAAATGGGAGGTAGTCCAAGTGCTCTCCAAAGTGAAATTCAAGGCAGCAAAAATGAAACCGTGGACAAACTTGTACAGTGAGGACCGCTTGAAATACGGATTCACGCAAGTGCCTATAGACGGATTTTTCGCAACTGTAGAATTTAAAGATGAAAAATTTAACTGACTGTGATAAAAAATAAAATGTGTCCGTACATTTGAAAAGTCGGAAACAAGTATTCTATCATATGAATTTGGAATCTTTGTTCTCAGCTCGCATCAAGTACTTTCATTTTCTTTATAAAAAACGCAACATTTCAGACCCTTTGTAAGTAATTTTGCCCCATTATTTAGTTCAGAAATTTCAGGAATGAGTTGAGTAAATTTTTGCGAGAAAATATCTATAGTAAAGTGTTTTCAGTGGTGACGCGTGTAATTTGGCAACTAGTTAACTAGAATTTAAATTTATTTATTTAATAAAGTGTATTATATATGTTCTTTTGTTCGTTGCGGTTTCATTCCAATCGCCTTTACCCAATATACTACGCCGAGTCAATGCTATGTTTCAGAAAACTCCGAGGGCTTATTAACCCCAGGGCTGCCGTTTTGCGTATAATCAATGCTATTTTTCTATTCACCGATGATTCCACCGGCTGAAAAAAGATTACACAGTTCAGCTCAGTGTATGACTGTAACGCACGAAAATACTCTGATCTGTAATATTTCCTTTATCGGTGGAAACTCTGTTGAATAATTAAAATATCCGCAAGTTTTTTAAAGTCATCGACGACTCCACCGGTTGAGAAAAGATTACAGGTGCGAGTATTCTAGTTTATTATAGTCATGCACTGAATTGAACTGTGTAATCTTTTCTCAACCGGTGAAATCATCGGTGGATTGAAAAATAGCATTGATTATACGCAAAACGGCAGCCCTGATTAACCCACCTGTGAACAATGAGCTATAACTTTAGAGTGGCACATCAAGGAACGTTCCGCTGGCTCATCGTTGTCACCTAGGGCGTCGCCATCTTGCCGTAAAAATCGATTTTGATGTTAAGTTTTGTAGGTTGTTTCCGGTCGTTCCGTAAACAAACTCGGGCATCGCCGGAAACGACCTCCAAAATTTAACCTCAAACCTTGGAATCTACCGTCCAAATTCTCGCCAAATTCCGAACGACTTACAAAATTTAACCTCAAACCTTGGAATCTGCCGTCCAAATTCCGCTTTTTCCCGGGATTCCTTCTACCCTGTGTGGCACAAAGTGGACCAGCCCGCTGCCACTCTAAAGTTATAGCTCATTGCCTGTGAAAAGTAAATACGGTATTTTTTTTATGGATTTTTAAAAAGATGTATCGTATGAGCATTGAGCATTCGGCATGACGTTTCGTGAAATCTAGCAACGCTACGCTTCGTCCATTTAAACTCATGCAAAAGATCGATTTGAGGGAGAGCACCGTGCACCTATAGTTCGACTTTTGTCATGCATTTAAATGGACAAAATTCAGCGTTGCCAGATTGCACGTACCGCCATTGTTTTTAAAGCCAATAAATAACATTGTTTTTTTGTCCGGAAAAAGCCATGTTTAAATCAAGGGTGCCGCTCGTCATGGTTGCCAAACCACAGATTGGGAGGAAAAATCCATTCGATTTTACATTGATTTAAACACAGAGTGGAGTGCACCATCTGACAATACTGCACATATAGGCGGAAAAGGGGAATTGTCTATCTCTCTCTCTCCAGCCAGAGCCGTTTGAACACATGTTGACAATGATAGCAAAGGGAGCCATCGCGCGACTTTAGCCCTTTATCTCCGTCCTTTTCTAACGCACGTGCTCAAATGGAAGGAGAGAGAGAAAGACACATTCTTTTATCCACCCATGAGACTGCACACAGCATCAAAAGGAATTTCGCGCGACGAGAGACACCTAACAAAGTCTTGTGATAAGATCCGGAGGATAGCGTTCTAAAATTCTTCGGAGTATTGCACCGATGCAGAAAAGATTATTGTATCCTGTGTCGTATTATATCTATATAAGTTGGAAATGGTCGCTATTGATAATCTTTACTGCACCAACGCAATACTCCGGGGGATTCTACAACGCTCCCGAGTCCAAGAATCTTGGAGATTGATCTTGGTCGAATTTTTCTTTTGTTTTTATTGACAACTTGAAGAACTATTGTCATTAGTATAGCGTACACAGGAATTTGTCTTTCTCTCTCTTTCCCCATTTGAACACGTGAGAAAGAAAAGGACGGAAACAGGGGCTCGAACGTGTGTTCAGCCCCTATCTCTTTCCTTTTCTAGTACACACACTTAAAGGGGAAACGAGCGAGAGAGACTAATTCCTGCGTACGCCATTGATTGTCATCAGAGGGATCTTTAATCTATGTAATCAGTCGCTCGCTAGTCATCGTACTTTCAGCTGTGTTACGTTTCGTGTACATCCTGATCTCGTTATGTTCAACATTTGGAATAAAACTATAGTTACCAGTGTAAGTTTTCTTTGTTAAACAAATATTATTGATTTATCCGAATATTGCTGATTTATATTTGAAGCTTGATTTTTCCCCTTTTTTACCCTTTTTTTGCTTTTTCTCTCTCGAAAGGAACTCTTAACCAGCTACCATGATGAGTGTATTTACAAGTCACACAAATAGAGCGAACAAGTTTCAGGAATGAAAGGGTGGCCTGAAGTAATGTCCAAGGAAATAAAGTCTAATAGGAAAAAATCTTTACTGTGAAAAAAATGTCCATTGTAGAATAACGTCCATAGTATTTTCCGTCCAAGTTAAAAAATGTACAGCGTTATTGCATTTCCAAAGAATTAAATATCTAACGGAATTTTTGGTCTAGATGACAAAATATTCGATAGCATTTTTAGTCCAAGTAACTTCCAAAGTATGATGCTTATACAGTTCTATTTTGTCGAAAGATGTAAGTCAACAGTAGCAAGAAAAATGAAAATTTTGCTAAAAGTTACCCAAAAAAATGAGTACTAATGAAGAACAATAAGGTGTGGTCAGCATTCCATTACTTGAATAACAGGTCAGTAAGAATATTATTAACCTTTTTTATGCTGGACAAAAACTGTTGTGGTCTTTTTTTAACTTTAGAAAAGAACCTTTGTTGAGATTTATTTAATATTGGACACAAAAATCGTTGAGGACTTTTTTTAACGTCAGAAAATAACTTTGTTGAAAATTTAATGGTGGGACGAAAATTGTTGCAGACCCCGTTGTTGGTATATGGTGTATTGTATAGGTAAATTTAGGGTGTTTCAAATAACCTGATGGTCTCTCAAACGGGTCGAAATTAAAAATTCATGACAAATCCGTTGTCAATTGTAGGGTAAAGATCTAAAGTTTCTTTCAGAAATATTTTCAAAACCCCCTTTTTTTTTTTTTTTTTTTTTTTAAATGAAAGAAAAGCCCTCATTTATCAGAACTTAAAAATATGAACCCCATCCTGTGATACGTCATTCTTAACGACGAAAGCAGTTGAGTATAGTGGCAGCTCGTGCAATGTGGCAACAACGGATTCTTTGCATTTAAATTCCCACGTATAATCGAATCTCACTGAATCCCTGAGGAATCGATACCTTTGCATAAGTTCAAATAGCAAAAAAAAACATGGTCACCAAGTAGCAAGAGCCACCAGCATTGAGGATTGAGCATTTTAGCGCACACTACAGGCCAATAGGATCATTTTTATATTCAATATATACAGCGGGTCTAAGTGGTCCCTCATTTCAAAAGTTCACATAGGTTTTGTTTATAAAAATTCGATACAGAACAAAAAGCGAAAGCTTCAATCACTCTATTAAATGGGTGTTTTTAGGAAAAGTAAGTTTGACTTTAAAGTCAAGCCGTAATCAAACGTAGAATCAGGATCTCTAACTTTGGGGGGGAGGGGGGGGGGGGGGTTAATGATTAATTTGAGGAATGAAGATTAATAAAACTTTAGTGATACATAGATCGAAAGGGTGGGAAGAATTGATCAGTTTGGCGTAAACAAAAGAACGAGATTGGTATTTTATTTCAATAAATTTAATATTCAACGTTCGATTTTGACCTATTTTTGTCCCATCCTGACTGTAAATCCTCTGTCTGATGCATCATCAAAAAGAGGGTTATACCCTGGTGAAAGTGTTCCATGAATTTCCGCGACCAAAATTCCGTGGGCATTATTTCTGTGGGTAATTATTATTTTTCCATAAAATTACATGGAAAATCTTTTGGAATACCATGAAACGATCCACGAGATTCCAAGGAACACTATGGCAAATAATATTTTTCCCAAGGACTTCCATGAGAATCCATGGATTAATAAAAATGGGTCTGTTGCGTACTTTTGCTACATCAATATGACACATTGTTTCTAACGTAAAATTCGGCGAAAATAACGATGCGCACATTAAAAACTTTCAAAATCCACTCATCAACTCAGAAAATACCTTCCATTTCAAACAACCCGCGCTACACTAGACACTATATCACCGACTTATAACTACATAGACGGAACCATCTAGTTTATGTAAACATGAACAGAATTTACAAACATCGGAATGTTTCGTTTAGATGCGTACATTTCTTATATTATTTTGTAATCTTTGATAAACCAAAAAGACCAGACAGCAAATGCAGCTAACAGTTTATATATTTAGAAGGGAATTCCATCATTATGTAGTTACGATGTTGTTTACTTATGCACGGTAGTTTCGTCTATGTAGTAGTATACCGGTGTAAATAGTGTCTAGTGTAGCGCGGGCTGTTTAAAATTGAAGTGATTTCCTGAGTTAATGAGTGGATTTTGAACGTTTTTAATGTGCGAATCATTATTTCCGCCGACTTTTACATAAGAATCAAGGTTTTATTTATTTTGGCATTGATATCGTCGCCCCCTATCTCTGATTAATCGCAGGGGGCACGGGCCCCCAGGCCCCTTAAAGTTTGCCTTTTACCTATACGGAAAGAAGCCCGAAATTGCTTCCTTCGACACTTCAAATTTCAAATTCCACCGGCGCAGCGTGGGGGGGGGGACTTTTTCTGGATCTGCCACAGCCAGTATCCAGCACCGTGGTTATGAAAATTTGATCTCACAATCTCGGGGGAAGGAAGGGGGTGGAGTAGAGTGGAGTGGAGTGGGGGAGGGTGGAAGGGAGTTGATATTAACCTCCAGTTTATGCAGTGGCGGCTCGTGAAATGCGATATATCGATGTCCACTCCATTTAAAATTATAGAAAAGTATTGATTTCTCGGGGGTTCAATTGCATCCCCTGACAATCGATACTTTTCTATAGTTTTAAATGGAGTTGACATCGATATATCGAGCCGCCACTGAGTTAATGTCAAAATGCTTTGTTTATTAACATTTCTTTCCGACGCGTCGTTGGACATCCAAAGTTATCGTTAGCTAGTTTCAAAAATAGGTCAAAATCAAAGTTTGAATTTCTATTTACTGAATGCGAAGAACGATCTCAAATTCCTGTCTGCGCCCAAATACTCAATTTGTTTACTCCTCTCCCTAAAAATGATGTATCCGGTGGCGTCGCGTGCAAATCTAAAAACGCTGAATTTGATCAATGGGTCTGTTGCAAACTTTTGCTACAACGATAAAGATAGTGTTTCATCGTATGTAAAATCGCCCTAAAAGTCCATTGGTGGCATCAGAAAGTCATGAAATGCGATGATAAACTCACAAGAGACGTTTAATGAAATCCAAGATGGTGGTAAAATATCGAGCAATCTGTATGCATGCACCTTTAACATCCAAGGATTGCCAACGTTGACAACCTCACAGGCTCAGAGGTTATGTGTTTATTTACGTTGTGATTGATGGGTGTGATCGATATTGTGAGGTTGGCTATCCTTGGATGTTCGTGGTGCATGCATACAGGTTGCTCGATATTTTACCGCCATCTTGGATTTCATTAAACGTCTCTCGTGAGTTTCATACTGCATTTTATGACTTTCTGATGCCATCAATGGACTTTTCATGCGATTTTACATGAGATTGAACACTCTATAGCGCTGTAGCAAAAATTTGCAACAGACCCATTTAAACGCATGAAGAAGGTCGATCTAATCGAGGTGCACAGTGCATGCCCTTCAGCTTCGACATCTTTGGCGCTACAGAGCTGGACACAGCACTGCTGTATGAGAATTTCGGAAGAAAGGCCCTAGATCTGACATAGGGCCTAAAACTCTTTGAGATCCCATGATTTATGAGGGGACACAATGTATCAGAAATGGTCGCAGTATCTTTTTGGGCGTTAAACGAATACCCTCAGAAGTAATAAAAAAAAGGGGGCCGGGGCAGTATTTCCAGATCGAGGGTAAAAAGCCGCACCGTTCCCAATTAAATCAATGTAAAACATACAGTTTTTTCACCCCAATCTGGCAACACTGGACCGGGGAGCAACTGGCCAACGGCCCTTCCTCTCTACCCCGTGTATAGTGTATATGCCTCTGTTTTGCACTCTTTTGAAGGCTTTAAAGAAGAAAAAAATGGAAACTAAAAAGGAAAAACATTGGAAGCTTCATTTTAAAAATCTTTATTTTGGTAGGGGTCTTCCGATCCTATTTTTTATCGGGGAGCTTTCACGGAATAATTTGCTCTGTCATACGTAAAAGAGAACCCCAAAAACCCCATCTTAAGTACAAACATAATCATAAAATTCCTACTCGTTTGCGGGTTATTTGAAATTTGTTAGGACTCCCTGGTCATACTCTACTATGACCTTCCAAAGAAAGTACTTTGATCAAAATGTTTATTCTTTTATACCTCCAAAACCTTTAAAAAATGTTGCGGTTCTCTAGTGTTTAAGGACTACACTGAATGATATACTAAAGTTCTGTCATAAAAAATCGAAAATTCTATTGAATTCAATGGAAAAATAAAATCGATTAGGTAATGAACATTTCGATCCGGGGACTTTCTTTTTGTGATACCGTCGCGTCGGGACTCGGGAGACTTTAACGCACGGATAAGCAAAAATTAAATATTTTGTCAGCGCAACAAAACTCAAAAGTGAGGCAGCATGAAAAATTGGAGAGAAGATTTCAAATTCATCGCTTCTTTGGGAAACTACGAAATCTCAATGGGTTTGTTGCAAACTTTTGCTACAACGATTAAGAGTGTGTAATCTAATGTAAAATCGCCTGAAAAGTCCATCGGTGGCATCAGAGAGTCATAAAATGCAATAAGAAACTCACAAGAGGCGTTTGATGAAATCCAAGATGGCGGATAAATATCGAGCAATCTGTATGCATGCACCGTGAACATCCAAGGATGGCCAACTTTGACAACCTCAATGCAGGTAGAGGTTATGTGTTTGTTTACGTTGTGATTGGTTGTGATCGATATTGTGAGGTTGGCTATCCTTGGATGTTCGTGGTGCCTGCATACAAATTGCTCGATATTTCTCCGACATCTTGGATTTCATTAAACGCCTCATGTGAGTTTAATATTGCATTTTATGACTTTCTGATGCCACCAATGGACTTTTCAGGCGATTTTACATTAGATGAAACACTCTTAATCGTTGTAACAAAAGTTTGCAACAGACCCAATACTAATGTACTTGTCAAGAGTGTTTTCTGTGATTAAAAGTGGTACTAAAAGAGTAAAAATGACAAATATTATCGAGAAATATTACACGAGAAATTTTGATTGACGATTTCTGACCACTATAGAAACGCATTATGGAAGATCGAGTTTTTACGTAAAATCATCACTTAAAAATATCGTTGAGAGCAACAGACAGTTCCAAAACTTACTCAAAAACTCAATGAATGCGTTTAACAAAATTACAAGATGGCGGTCATTTGAGGTCACTTTGGGGGAATCCCATCTAGTTAAAGCTTTCTCTATGATTAATCACTTTTCTCAGCATAGAAAGTTGAGATTTGATAGGGCTCCCCCACTTTCACCGCGCTCATTCAACCGCCATCTTTTAATTTTGCTAATCGCGATTTTTTAGTTTCTGAAGGATTTTTGGAACTTTCTGCGATGCTCTTAACGGAATTTCCAAGTGATTTCACATGGAAAGAAACCTTCTATATCGCTGCTGTAGCAAAAGTTTGCAATAAATTTAAAACTATTTCGGCACAATTATTTAGTAAGAACATTTTCTAGTTTCCAGTCTATTCTTATCACTTTATCTAATTTCTAGTATTATTTTGTTGTTCATGAATATTTAAGTACATTTAAAAATACATTTTAAGTAGATTCCAGGAATCTACTTATTGCAGAGGGTGCGATATTGGATTTTTCGGGAAATTTTATCAAATGAGCACGTTTCATGGTCCCCTGAGTGAGAAAATACCACTCGTTAAAAATTTTAATATATATATATATATATATATATATATATATATATATATATATATATATATATATATATATATATATATATATATATATATATATATATATATATATATATATATATATATATATATATATATATATATATATATATATATATATATATATATATATATATATATATATATATATATATATATATATATATATATATATATATATATATATATATATATGTTTATGTATATATATATATATATATATATATATATATATATATATATATATATATATGTTATATGTTATCGTGATGGCATGACTCTTATTTTATATTTTTTTGTTTTTTTAATTTTCGATTGATAAAGGAGGTGTTAGCCCTCCGAAACGTCTTGCTTTTTTAATTTTATTGTTTCGCGGCCTTATTCCCATTTAAGTTTTTATTATTATATATGTTTATATGTATGTTTCAGCCAGTTTTACCGTTTTTATGTCCCACGATCCTGTTCGTAATTTTTGGTTTTTATTTTTGAAATTTGTCTCAACTATTCGTTGGGTTTAATTCTTGGATGAGTTCGAAGATGGTGTAAATCCGACAGTTAGTTTTCGCGTTATGGGCCGTGTTTGAGTCGTAAAATGTGTTTTTGAGGTTTATTTTTAGGAGTGTTTGTTTTGAGTATTTTTTTTGGGAAAATTTATGTCAGCCGTTTTGTTACGCAGCTTTTTTACTCGAGTCATTTTTTCGTTTTTTGCGTTGTAAGCGAGTTATAGCGATGTGTTTTTCGGGTTTTTTGGCAGTGTTTTTATATGAAGAAATTGTTTTTTTGGTTCAAAAATTTTAGTATATATCGTGGAGGATATTTTTAGTTCATATGCTCTTTTCCTTGAATTTTCCTTGTGTTTTACGTGTTTTACAAGCTATTTCGTTTTTTATGGGATTTTACAAGTGAAAGACAAGGATGGTGTACTGGTATAATTGCTCTTTCTTTGTTTTACACGTACACTGTTGCTTAGGTACGTGTTATTTATTTATTTTCTTGTTTTATCAGCTGCTCTTATTCAGATTTATTCCTCATTAGCGTTACAAAGATTACACATTTTTCTGGTACTATAATCTTTTTCTCATGAATATTTTTATTTAAATGTTGAACAGCTGATAAAAAAAAAAAAAAAAAAAAAAAAATGAATAATTCAAAGAAAATCATAACATAACCTATTTATTGAACTTTGTGAAAAACTTATATAACCTAGCTTTTATTTCTCACTTGCATTGTAAAGATTACACAATTCTCTATTGGTAGTATAATCTTTTTCACAATAATATTTGGATTTTGAGCAGCTGATTAAATAAAAAAGAAAAATTCAACAAAAATGATAACCTATATTTAAATTTGTGAAAAAATGATTTAACGAAGCATGGAATCTACTTCGTCTTACCGGCCTGCCGGGAGGCATTTTTTAACTTAATTCGTCTAATTTAATTTTAATTTTTAATTTCATTTCATTAATTTTTTTACAAGTATTTAATTTGAATCAATTTTTTTAATTTCTTCAACTTTCATTAATTGATTAATTAATTTAATTTTTCAGTTTATTAATATCATTGCTGTCTAACAATATTTGTGTGTTGTTTAGTTTGTAATTGTTTTTAATATTATTTTGTTTCAGGACTGTCGAGTTTGTTTGAAGTCATTTTGTTGTAAGCAGCACCGGACTGAACATGAATCAAGTGCGCATGAACACCAATCTCACAATCAGTGCGTGAAGACCCTTCCAGAGATATGTCTTAAGTGCAACACATTTGTAAGTAGTTTTAGTGATTTAAAAAGTGAGTGCATAAAAACGATCACCATGAAGACCAACGTTTTGTGTGAGCGTTCACCGAACATATCTCATAATCATTCATCAAGGAAAAGGTCCCACTCAAAGATTAGCTCCATCGGATCAGAAATGTTGACTCCTTGTGATTCTTCAACAACTCAAGATGTTGCAACCGCCAAAGAACGTATCAAGAAAAAACCTCGGCGGAAAACGAACATTCCTAGAAAAATTTCGAACGCATCAACATTCTGTGACAATTCAAATGATGCAAAACCAAAAGAGCCGGAAGAAATCTCGCCTAAGTTCGAAGGGATTCAATCAAGCAGTACTCCTGTGGTGGGAAATGAATCAGATCTTCGCGTCAAACTGCTAAAAAGCAAAATTGAATGTCCCTCTACTGGCGTGAGATTAACTCCGATGAGGTGCGGGCGGCGATCAATGTCTCCATCCTCAAACAAAAACGCCAGAAAATCCATCGTCGTCAACAGCGATTCTTTTGCCGTACACTCAACTTCGTCTGGATCAACTGAGATAGCGTTCTCTACAAACATTCCAGATACATCAGTTTATGGAACGCCATCAAATGACGTCCGTACACCCTGCTTGAAAGCTGCAAAGGAGCAGGAGATCTCACCGAAATTCGAAGGGATCGAATCTAGTATTACTCCAGTTAGGCGAAATGAATCAGACCTTCGGGTCAAGTTACTGAAAAGCAAAGTTGAATGTCCCTCTCCTGGAGTGAGATTAACTCCAATGAAGTGCGGGCAGCTCCAAATGTCTCCTTCAAATAAAAACGCCAGACAATCTGTAGATTACCTAAGTGTGCCGTCAACTAATTCTAGAGTTCTTGAGCCAGCGTCCCCAACAGATACCTTAGATATGTCAGCCTACGGAACCCCATCAGCTGATTTTTTCATGACACCTTTCCTCAAAGCTAACGCAAGAAATATTAAAAGTAACTCTACGTGTTTGTCCTTTAACAACT
Organism: Trialeurodes vaporariorum; assembly: GCA_011764245.1. Lineage (NCBI taxonomy): Eukaryota > Metazoa > Arthropoda > Insecta > Hemiptera > Aleyrodidae > Trialeurodes > Trialeurodes vaporariorum. Next base: position 21,409,191 of record VMOF01000013.1, on the reverse strand, counting down.
GTATTTCACCACCCAAAGCAAGCACATCCTCGCAGCAAGAGCATAGTAATCAACACATGGTAAATAGAATAAACGAAGAAATCTTGTCTGAAGAACAACCCAGTAAAAGTTCATTATTAGATACAGCTAATGTCCAGTTAGAAGTAGCCCATAAATTTGTTTTACCTATAAATGACGCAAACATTAAATCTCAGCCACAGCAGTTGAAAGTTCAGGAAACTAATAATGTAAGTAAAATTGAAGTTTTATCCAATGAATCTATTGATTGTTATGAGCCCAGTATAAAACTTGGGGAAATGACAAACTGTCAGGAAGAATTTATAAATTCAGGAGAAAAAACTCGGCAATTGGATTCGGAATTAAAGCCAATTACACCAAACCCCCATTCAAGCTCCAACCTACCGTGTGTATCAGAAGATAGCTCAGTGAATCGTGTAATCGTCAGTAACCACGTTACATCTGACCTCAGCCATGATTATGATTTCCGAACCCCTCTACCAAATGTACAATGTCTTGATCGCAAATCATTTGGAATATTAGAGTATCCAAAGAGCGTTAGCTTGGAAGAAATGCTGTCAAATGACTCATTACTTGATCCAAACATTGTTTGGAAATCATTTGCTTACAGCTCTTTCGATGTAACCTCGAAGGAATTCAATAATAATGTTGACTGTAAAAAAAGTGAACAAAATACAGCCTCTAAAATCCATGAATTGCCTGCTGAGGCTTCTAACAGGTTTGAAGAAGAATCGAGTGAAGATTTGAAAAAATGTGAGTCTTATTGTTTCAGGAAATTGAGTTTCACTGCCGAACCCTCAGAAAAAGATGACACTTCCGATAGTGTCTGTCATTCTCACCAGAATTCGTTAATCGATGAGCACTTTTCGATCCCTGAATCTCCAGAGAGTTCGCCTGCATGTCAAGGGCTTGTAATGGACTCTGAGCATCTCCAAGATGAGTTAAAAGCAGATGATCAAATAAACATGGATGTTACAAATAGTGGAGACATCACCTCGAAGGAAGGGTTTGAGGGTGCAGAAGACATTGGATCTGTTTCCGGCATTGATAATGTAGAAATGATCGCTGTTGTAATCAGTGGAATAAATGATTGCAGCAGTAAAAGCATGGTGGATAAGAAAATAAGTGCCTCAAAAAATGATTCCATTTCACAATCAAATTCCACAGTTGAAGGGGAATTTATTTTAAATCCATCGGTAAATCTCAATAAACCAAGCAATGAAGTAGTCTCGCAAATTGAGCCTTTAATGAATGTCGTCAAAACGGACACTGGTACGGATCTAGATGTTGGAGTCTCTCTGAAAGCTGAGGAGGATACAACCGTAAGTAATTTTGGACACGAGTCTTCAAAATTGCGAATTGCTAACACTGCTGGTCCTGATTCCGTTGTTCCTCTCGGAAACGACGTTGATTCATTTTCAACAGCCTCATCTTCGATGAACAAATCCAGAATCAAGAAGCTTGCTTTTCATAGCACTCCAATCGTAACACGTCCCCCGGAAAGGATCAGCCCTTTATCAGCCGAAGATTCTCGTGACAAAGCAAGAAATCACCATACAGAGGTAATATTTTTTTCACTTTTTTTGTAGAATAGGTAGTAGCTTCGAAAGAAACAAAGAGAGAACGAACCAGCGACGACTTGACATTTTTTTTCACTTTTTCGTAGAATAGGTAGTAGCTTCGAAAGAAACAAAGAGAGAACGAACCAGCGACGACTTGACATAAAAAACAGGTGTAACAGGAAAATGCTGAGAAGAACGCAAAAAAAATTCTTTGGGACTTCATGGCTCCAGGGGCGTCATTTCGCGTTCAGCTTTGGGGGGGGGGGGGGCAAAATATGATGACCTTTTTTTTTTTTTGCTCATCAATATAATTTTAGAGCCTTTTTTTGCTCATTAATATACTTCGTTTCCGTTTTTGAGCCTGACATCAAATCCTTGGGGGGGGGGGGGGGGGCGGCGGCAAATGCCCCCTCCCCCAAATGACGCTACTGCATGGCTCCAATCGCAGTCATCATTTTCATCTCAAAAATTTAAAAAAAAATAACAATAATGAAAACAAAAAAAACAATTTCAAAATGTGGAGAGTGCCACTACGCCTACACACAATAAACACGAGAGATAACATTTAAATTACATTTTTGAGATGAGAATGGCTGCGGTTTGAACCAAAACGTCCTCACCAACATTTTTTTTTTTGCGTTTTCCCCAACATTTTCAAGTCACACCGGTTTCATGTATTTTATTTAAAAAGCAGTGGCGTCACTTATAGGGGGGGGGGGAGGCTAACCTCCCCCCCTCCCGAACGTGACTTTTGCCCGCCCCAAACGGTGAAGAGAGATAAACGTGTGAAAAAGGAAATGAAAATGAAAGGAAAGAAAATGAGAGAAGAGAAAGAAAACGGGGAAAAAAAACAAGCGAGAAAAAGAAAGAATCATCTGGTGAAGGAAAAACAAAGGCAGGAGGGGAAAATTAAGGAGGGGGGAGGGGGAAGGCAAATATATTGACTGTAACGGGGCAGTTGCAAGGGTCTGAAATGTGTTTTTTTTTACAAAAAAAAAAAATAAAAGTACTTGATGGGCTGAGGACAAAGATGCCTTTGGTTTCTAATTAAGTCCCATTATTCTGGATATGATATTTTGACCCAAAACACAGTGTTTTAAATGGGAATTCCGCGTAGTGACGTCACTACGCTTACGGTTTTATAACTTTACACGCGTGTATCTCCAAAACCGGGACACTTGGGAAAAAACCAAAGGCATCATTGTTCTCAGCTCATCAATTACTATCATTTTCTTTACATAAAACACACAGTTATAGACCCTTGCAACTGCCCCCTTGACTAATAAATAATAATAAAAAAAAAAAAAAAAAATAGTGGAGCTCGAAGGTTAACACTCTGTTTTTTATTTTGTTTTTGCTTTTTTTTTTAAATCTTAAAGTATAGGATATTACATTCAATTAAAGTTGAATCGTGCATGACCGATCTCTAAATAAACCAAAACATTAACAGTAGATACTGACCTAAATTCTGATTAATTTATTTATTATATTTTTCCAAGTGAAAACAAGGAGTTGATTTGTAATTTTCATCAGTGATTTTGAGTAAAATTCAGAATAGCGTGCAATTTTGCATAATAGACCTAAATTTTTCAAAATTTACCGGGGTTGGACCCCTGGACCACCGCAAATTCACTTTATGTTGAGAAAATACACTATGCAAAATGAACCTTTCCCTTCCTCCAGAATTGCGAGATATTATTTGTATCGATTGTAAAAAATATTGGTGGAGCTCGAAGGTTAACACTCTGTTATTTTTTATTTTTTATTTTTGTTGTTGTTGTTGTTGTTGTTGTTTTTTTTTTGTTTTGTTAGGAGAAATAACGAAAAATTCCGGCCCAAAAAAAATAATTTAGAGAGGGGGCGCGGGCGGGGGTCCAAAGTCGCAACCTTTAAAACTTAAATATGTACTACCTAGAGCGTAAACTGATGAAGATTTTTCGATGCGGTTGGCGCGAAAGCAAAACAAACAAAAAAGAGCTGAATTAAACTATTTACCTAGTTAAGAATATGGACAACATTAAACTGTTAGTTTTACAAATGGGTCTGTTGCATACTTCTGCTACATCAATATGACACATTGTTTCTAACGTAAAATTCGGCGAAAATAACGATGCGCACATTAAAAACTTTCAAAATCCACTCATTAACTCAGAAAATACCTTCCGTTTCAAACAACCCGCGCTACACTAGACACTATATCACCGACTTATAACTACATAGATGGAACCATCTCGTTTACGTAAACATGAACAGAACTTACAAACATTGGAATGTTTCGTTTAGATGCGTACATTTCTTATATTATTTTGTAATCTTTGATAAACCAAAAAGACCAGACAGCAAATGCAGCTTATATTTCACGTTTCAAAAAAGAAATTTCATCATTTTGTAGTTACGATGCTGTTTACTTATGCATGGTGGTTCCGTCTATGTAGTAGTATAGACTGTTTTAGTAGAGCGATATATCGTATCGATTGCCGTCCGAGGGCCTCTGGTTCCAAACAAACTCTGGTTCAATGTAATTTCCCCGTAAGCGGATTTTTGAACGGAAATTCAGGGTAATAAATCAAACAATATATGCGACCTTTTTGCGATTATGAATTCTCCGTCCTCGAAAATGCTTAATTTTGCCTGGTTCCACCCGTAAAACTGCCAGAATCAACAAGATATTACAGATTAATTGATGCGTTTGGAGGTTGGAATCACCCAAATGTTATTGTTGTTGTTGTGGAATTGGCGGGATTTCGGGCGATTCTAACCTACAAATGCAACATTTAATCTGTAATATCTTATTGATTCCGGCAGTTTTAGTCAAGGAACCAGGCATAATTAAGCATTTTCGAGGACGTAGAATTCATAATCGCAACAAGGTCGCATTAATTGTTTGATTTAATACCCTAAATTTCCGTTTAAAAGTTCGCTTATGGGGAAATTACATTGAACCAGAGTTTGTTTGGAACCAGAGGCCCTCGGACGGCAATCGATACGATATATCGCTCTACTAAAACAGTCTATACCGGTGCAAATAGTGTCTAGTGTAGCGCGGGCTGTTTGAAATTGAAGTGATTTCCTGAGTTAATGAGTAGATTTTGTAACGTTTTTAATGTGTGCGTCGTTATTTCCGCCAAATTTTACATAAGAATCAAGGTTCTATATTGTTGTAGCAAAAGTATGCAACAGGCCCATTGATAGGTTCCTTTGGAATTTATTTCAGGTACTTTCAGGTGGTACCACCAAGAGAGGATTGCTTGGGTTAGCAAAGGATAAACTTCAATCAGTGTTTCCATCTTTCCAGAGCTCGAAGTCCATCCGCAGTAACAGATCAGCAGCCGATTCAAGCACTGCAATGCCGCCCCCGCTTCTTGAAACTGCTCCTCAAATCCCCTGTCAATCAGCCCCTGATTCAACCATCATGAATTTAAGCGCAATTCAATCCACTTCATTTAGTCAAACCCTTTTGCCAAGTCAATTGCCTGACGATGGAAACTACCGCAGGGTGTCAAAACGAAGACCCATCTGGGAATGGCCAAAGCGCCGACGTCCAATTAGTGAGTTTAAGACTTCTTCTGGTGATAAAAGTGGAGATGAAGACTCCGATTAATTGTCAACAATTTATTTATTTTGTTAACTTAGTTTGCATTTGCTCTGTATTTTAAGCATAAACATTGAAATTTTATCAAATAGGTATCACAAAATATTTAAATGTTATCAATTGTCATAAAATATTGGAATTTTATCAAGTTTCTTAAAATATTGGAATTTTATCTAGTAGTTTAACTCATTTTAATTTAGTCGTCCATAACCCTAGTAGCATCGACTCGTACAAAAACATGGAAAAAAATATACAAAATATGTAAAAAGTTATGGAAAAAAATCGTAAACTTTACATGCTAGTTGACACTTTGGTAGGATAAAAACATAAAAAAATCGTAAATTTACGTAAACAAATTTTTTCCGATTATTTCTCGAGATTTTTACGAGATTTTTACAAAATTTTTACGGGATTTTTACGAACGATTTCCACCGATATTTTTACGTAAATATTCTAAAAAATTAACGTAAAATTTACGGTTTTTTTCCGATTATTTTAGACCGCCTAATTTACGTGTTTTTTACAATTTTTTTACGTTTTTCTTACGGTTTTTTTTCCCTCTTTTTCGTGAAGTTTACATTTTTTTTCCAACTTTTTTACGGGTCGATGCTACTAAGGAAGATGGCAATAGCTTTCAATTGTTTACTTTTTTAATTTCTCATTATTTTTTCCTTCTTTTCTGGTCTAAAAAAAAAAAAAAAAAAAAAAAAAAAAAAAAAAAAAAAAAAAAAAAATTACATTTTATAATATTTTTAAGATAAAGGTAAAATTACTCATTTCAATTAATTCACACCATTTCCTGTGGCGGCTCGTGCAATGTGGCAATAATGAAGTCCCTCCATTTAAACCTATGTAAAATAATCGATTCTTTGGTGAGGCGCCGTGCCTCACCTAGAATCGATCTTTTTGCAAAAGTTTAAATGGTAAAATAACACTGTTGCCAGATTGCACGAGCCGCTCCTGCGGCATTTCTTCTTTGTACCCTCTCAATTTTTGAACAATGTTCGTTCCGTTTATTGTGGTTGTTTCAGAAGAATATTGAACGTGACAGTTCTACAGCTTTCATGAAAACATATTTTTCGTTCCTTTACTATAAGCAATGAAATAGCGCTTTTAGCGATATATGATGCTGATGTTTTCATGGAAGTAGTAGCTGTCAAGTCCAATCTTTTCTGGAACGATCGACTTGGGAAAGTAAATTGAATAAATACTTTTAATGGCAAAAATGCCATGATACGAATGATGACAATTTTGAAGCAGCTCTCATATAGAGCGGACTCTCTGAAATAAAGATTTTTTTCTTATGAACGATGTCTTGGGCGTCTGAAAACAACTAATCTTTTTAATTTGGCCCTTGTAGAAGGGAGAGGGGAGAAGAAAGTCAGAAGCTCTTCGTAACTTCAAAATAAAAATAAAAAAAAAATAAATAAAAAAAAAATGAAATGAAATGCTCAAAAAGATAGGCATTTAAAATGGCTTTTAAATAGTGTGTATGAGATTGTAAATTCATGAATTCTCAACCGTTTTTTGTCATATTTTCTTGTTCTTCTAACTTGAAAAATGTTATTTTTTAGTGCCGAAAAACACGCGCAACGTTTTAAAGAAACAGAAGTTTGTACCAGTTCAAATAAAAGTATAATCTACTGAATGGTGCAACCCGTAATTTAATAAAACGTTTCATTCAGAATAAATTTCGAACAGTTCAAAGTTACGTATCTTCGAAATACCGATGCTAATAATGTACATTTAAATGGCACGTGTCGAGTTTTCAGAGCAAAGTAGTGAGGCGCGCAGTTCAAATATGCCCTGAATCACATAAAAAGCATGGATACCAATTAATTAAATGAATAATTGATCAAATATAATTTTTCAATAAATAATATTAGAAAAAAAAACAAAAAAAACTTTAGGATAAATTTAGTATGCCTATGACTCAGTAGCGTGACCAGAAAATTTCGAAGAGGGAGGAGTGCCCAGGATCCTATAATCATCAAGAGGGGCCCGAAGGTCAACATTTGGTGAAATTACTCAGAGAACGCAGATAATTACCTTTTTCAGGCCATCGTTTGTTGTCAAGGGGAAGGGGACTGGACAACCCCCCCCCCCCCCCCCCCCCCCCCGCTACGCCACTGCCATGACCCATAGAGAGAAAACCACATCTCTACTACTTTTACTAGGATCTCGTTCGTTGCTCTGTATATGATTCACCTGATCTGCTGCGTGCAGTTCTTTTGGATTCTTTGAATTTTTAAAATTTATCAGTTCTCGTTTCAAAAGCTGGTTCAAAAGGACTATGCAATGAAACTTATATCCTTGTTTTGGGTTTAATTTATCAACCAATCGTAGATGCACGAAAGGTAGCTGAAGTCTGAGTCATAAACATGAGCAATGAACGAGACGAAATCCTCGCAGAAGTATAGAGACGGGTCACTGAACAGTGAACAGTGAACGAGATTTCATAATCTTTTGAGCCGTACGACTAATAAATTCACATTCACTCACACGACGGTGCGGTGCAATATTAGCGCTTTGAAGAGGAAGAAAACAAAGGGGTTAGGTACTTACCGTAAAAGAAGTTGTAAACGGCCGCCTCTACACACTATGGAGACGAGCCGTGACGGGCCGATAGACACTTTGCCGCAAATTCATATTTACCGCGCATTGTAAGACCATTCCAATAATATCGACTATTTTTTAGACCACGCCTACTCCCAATTCAACAAACATCGTACAAATTATTCCGCATGTTTTCCTTCCTTCTTGTGTTTACGTTTTGCACCATGCTGAAAATACCGAATTAAATCCTAAACTAACCGATTAATTGACCCTATTCGAAGTTATTGCTTTGTTTCTTCAACTATTATCCTACAGGAACATAGTTCAATGTCTCACGCACTTAGACATTTGCTTAAACAAAGCTGCATAGTTTCCTCACAACTCAAGTCATTGCAGTTAGGTAAGTCTTGTCGATCCACTATTAATCGAAACTGATTCTAATCAGCTTTGACTTTATTTGCGTAACATTTAGTTGTCTGGTTCTGAAAGTGGTACATCTTGGTGTAATTTCAAACATATCTTGGCAATGCACTGCGTCTCTGCTAAGGCACTTACTGATGGAATGGCAACGATAGTTGATACCTGTGATAAGAGACACAATTGGATTCATCTCACTCTGCTGTCTTGATTGGAACTAAAGTTCACGCATTTTGAGTGTCAGGTTCTGGTTAGTAGCCATGTCTACTCCAGTAACGCATCAAAATACACTGATGAGTGGTTGGTTAGCAACGAGTCAAAACTTTGCTAACCAACTGTGCTTACCGCTGCATTTTGATGCATTTCGGAAGCAGGCTCTGCTACTTGTCCGAACTTAATGCTCGGAATGCATAAGTTCTAATCAATCCTTGGCTAAAGCTGATCCAAACTAAGTTTCAGACTCTGATATTTCACTTTCGTGTGGTCTTAGATACATAGGTAGGTGTGAAGTACATTGCCAGTAAAGAGTGAGTGGATTCCACCAAGTTTGCACGACAATGTCTGCACAATCTATTAGCGCTGTGCTCAATGATGCCTTTCTAGTGTGGGACTTCTACACTTCTTCTGATCATAGAAGATCAGAGGTGCCAAAGCTAGCCACGGACGTTGTCACCCAATCAGACGATAGAGGTCGGTTTTGCTTTTTGAACGCATTCATGGCCTGTATTGGGATCAGCATCAGTATCAGTGAAAATAGCTTCATGAACAACCAACATGAGACAAATATCAGGAATCAACATATCTGAAACAAGCTCTGTGGATCATTTCAGTGACTATGTCTAAGAACAATGTTAGTGTGATGTTTTTCATGAAAGTATACTCGTAAGAGTTGCAACAATCTCGCTGTACGCAAACTAATTTTTAATCAAGTTGCCAAGAAAGATAATCAGAGCCTAAATTTATCTATTTTGGAGAAAACTGAAGCTTTCATTAGAATTGGCGGCTCACAATGTAGGATTTAGTTTGTACAACCACTAAAATTTATGACATTTTATGCTTTAAATTACAATTTACGTGGGAACTGATAATGTGTAATTTCGGACGCAGCTCGGTCTCCATAGATGCTCCAGCAAAGACCACTTTCATCAAATTTCATCCTAAATAAACATACTTTGTTTGATCTTCATAATCCATTTGTGAAATTCTTTCAAAATATTTTTTCCCCCTTTAAAATTTGCATATCATTGTGAGCAATATTGTTTTTTATGTATTTTAAGTTAACATGGACTTATCAATCAATTTTACTGTTCAACCTGATTTTGAATTTACAGTCAGCAATAGACACATTCACCGATATGTTATGCCGACTCTGAAGATTCTAAAAATCAAACAGGATAAGGAAGGATTCTTTCGAAGAGACCCGCCAAAGCCACCAGCGCACCGCAACACATACCTCGATTGGTAAATTAAGTATTTTATTTTTCCCCCCTCAGCTCCTCCCTTGTTGAAAACACTTCTTTCAAAAACATTTCTTTTTTTTATTCATTTATCTGTTGATCTATCTATTCACTTACTTATTTAATTGTTAAATAATAAACAGACAAACTTCCCAAGTACGAAACAAATAATAAGGAAACAGAAAATATGACCAACTTAAACCCAAATAGAGCATAAACAGTTAGTAGCACAGTATACTTATCTTATGCAATAGCGAAACAAATGGCAAATGCCCCCTGGTGATAGGAAGGTTGAACTAACATCTTCCATTTGATTTGCATTGAACGCAACGGTGGCGGGGCCAAGTAGTCCGAAGGTTACAACTCAATTTTCCCTTTGACTACATTGAAAATTGACATTCCTCAAAGCGCTGCTATAGATTTTCGCTACTGTATACGATGAGTATACTGTGGTTAATGGAACTAATAAAACTCGAGAATGTGATTTTGGCATTTAACTTAAAATGTAATGAAAGTTAAATATAATGGATGGAAGCGGGCAAAGCTTCTGTATACTGTTTCAGTGAGAAGCAAGAAATTCAAAATTGACCCAATAGATGTCAGTCTCTTGTTTTAAAAAAGCTGTTGGGCCAAGCAGATTCCTTCAGTATTTCAAAATTCCCGCCTGTCTCTAAAACAGTCTATACTGTTTTAGTGAGAAGCGGGAAATTCAAAATTGACCAATCGTGGTCTGATTCTACAGTTAAAGAAAGCATTTAAGCCAATCAGATTCCTGGATTTTAAATTTCCCGCTTGTCTCTAAAACAGTCTATACTGTTTTAGTGAGAAGCAGGAAATTCAAAATTGACCAATCGTGGTCTGATTTCACAGTTAAAGAAAGCATTTAAGCCAATCAAATTCCTGGATTTTAAATTTCCTGCTCGTCAATAAAACAGTCCATTGACATCATCCTAAGTATAGGCTACGCTCCTCTCTTTTACATGTATTTCTATTCTCAACTTTAGTGTTAAATCAATTTTCTTTTGTTCAGGCTATTTTTAATTTCATGATATCCTCCTTTATTATTTTTCTCATCAGGAACTATGATGCAGAGATTTATTCCTTTGGAAAACGGCTCGGTGAAGATTTGAAAAAGGATGTGTTGCAACAAGCACTATTGCATCGTTCCTATGTCTTGCAAGAAGTGGACCGCCAGAAAGAAGTAGGAATCGAAGATCCGGAATCTAGCATGCCGGATAATACTGAAATGATTGAAGAGGGTGAAAAACTCATGTCAACGTTTATCTTTGCGTACCTTTGCGCAGCTTACCCGAAAGTTCCAGAAGAAGGAATCAGGTATGTGTTTGTGAAGCTCCCTTTCAATAGGACCCTCTAATTACTGTGGAAAAATTTTCATGGGAGCAAAAAAACGAAACTTGGTTCACAGTTTTCAATTTTTGTTGAAAGCTGCCTTAGGTTCTGTCATTCCCTCTATACATATTTTGGAAATTATGTGAAACTGTGGAAAGCTTGGAAAATTCTACCAAACACAGTGTGCAATCTGACAATGCTTCATTTTCTCCATTAAAATGAATTAGACAAAATACGGATTAAAGTGGGAACTAGGCCAACAATATCCCATTTTCCCATTTTTTTTGTTCCCATTTTAATCCGTATTTTGTCTATGATGTTTTTTGGCCATTTAGCTTGTAATTTTTTTAATATTAAAATGAATGCAAAATATTGATTCAAGGGAGTGCACTGTGTACTTCCAATAGTTCGACCCTTTTATGCGTTTAAATGGACAAAATTCAGTGCTGCCTAGTGGGGCAGTTGCTAGGGTTTGAAATGTTATGTTTTTCATAAAGAAATTAAATGTGCTTGATGAGCTGAGAACAAAGATGCCCAAGATTTTGGCCCAAAATACATTGTTTTGGTTAGGGTATGTTAGGGTAACCCCTTTACGACCAGGTTGAGAGGACGAATCAATGTTCACTCAATTAAATATTACACACGGCTGTGCTGATTTTGCATACTTAATTGATTGAGGGCGCTTGAGGAAGCATTTTTATAAGATATTAACGATTCGTAGCTGCGATTATTGTGAATATAAAACTGAAATTTTGTGAGGCAGATCTAGTCACAGAAACAAGTAAATTCAGGCGTGGTATTGAAAGGGTTAAAGTTATGTTTTTCCTTTTTGGGGACCACAATTAGAACCGTACCAGTGGTGCCATTTCAGATTTTCCTTGGGAGGGGGGGGGGTCAAGGCCCTCCAAAAATTTGAATGACCTTTTTTTTTATTATTTTTGGCCGTGCATCTTCAAAAAGTCTCTCTGATTTGATTTTTCAGCCACATTGAAAATCCTTGGGGGGGGCAATTGCCCCCCCTGCCCTCCCCCAAATGGCGCCACTGAACCATACGTAAAATCACTGTGATTGTGGTCTGTTGAAGTCACTCAGTACCAAAATTGCGGTGACTGTGTTGTATAAATAGATAAATAAATAAACAAATAAATGAACAGTTCCATTGTAACTTCTAGCCAAAGAGTAAATAAGAGTCCCAACAAAACGGTAGGAAAGCGTGGCAGGTTAGGTTAGGTTGGTGTTATCGAAAAGTCGGCCTCTGATTGGCTGGCAAAAGCCTGGGCCCTTTGAGATTGCTCTTATGGAGATTTCACATGGGGTTTTTGACTTTGCCTCAATTAAAGTCAACTTCCAAGAAAACTGTTGCTCCTTATTTTCGGATTTTAATTTTCAAATTTTCCTTATTTTCGGATTTTAATCAATTTTAATTTTTTTGAGGATATAACAAAGATATTGATGTGTTAAACATATCACTCCATCGAAAAATTAACGGAACAATATGAATTTGAAAGTAAAATTACGGGCAATTTTTTCTGCCGTCACGTCAGATAGTGAGCGGCTAAACTTTGTATTGTCTTGTGTATTTGTGGTTAAATCTTCGGTTTTCTTCATGAAACCGGCGTATTTCCTTCTCAGAATGAATTTTACTTGTATTTCAAACTATCTGCATTAAACTAAAACAAGAAAAATGGAAAAAACAACTGCTATACCACAAACTCAGCCCGACCTGTGCAAAGAGTGGAAAACACGGCAAAAAATTGCCCATAATTTTACTTTCAAATTCATATTGTTCTGTGAATTTTTCGATGAAGTGATATGTATGACCCATCAATATCTTCCTTATATCCTCAAAAAAATATAATTTGAATTTCCCGAAGGTAAGGAGCAATGATTTTCTTGGAATTTAACTTTAAATGAGGCAAAGTCGAAAACCCTATGTTAAACCATAATAGTGACAGGGCCCAGGCTTTTGCCAGCCTGAGCCAATCAGAGGCCGTACAATTGATAGTGATATTCGATAGTAATTCGACTATGCCACGCTCTCCTACCGTTTTGTTGGGACTCTTGTTTACTCTTTGCTTTTAGCACCCAGAAGTTTTGAGGTTAAAAGCAGGAAACAATGTAGCCTCACTTCTTCAGCATCAAATTGATAGGAAACCAATCACCCTCGTGGGTAGCACCTTGATAATTACTCCTTGAAAATTCTATGGTACGATGGTTTATTTAACTTTTGATGAATCTGTGCTAAAATTATGTGATTTCATTTGTATCCTGAAATATTTGCTTCCTTTCCACAGGAAAAGGAAGAATAAGAGAAGTAGAGCTTATTTCAGAAGTGTAGGCGCACCTAGACCATAATCTCTTGTGAATTTTCAATTTTTATACCTTCAAATTAAAACTAAACTTGCCTCTGACTTTAAACTTTTGATTATAAGGCGTTCCTTCATGAAAAGCCAATGCTCAAATTTATCTTCATCAATTTCATTTCACAACATGAGAAATAATGTTGAAAAATTCCTGAGATTATCGGTCTAGGTGGGTCAGATGCCCCCACACTTCTGAAACGACCTCTTATAATTGTGTTTTAAAGCCAACTTTTGTTTTTTTCAGAACAATTCATGATTATCTGATGACAGACGAAACTCTAGCTCATGTTTCAAGTACGATCGGAACCACCGAGCTCATTATGTGTCGAGTAAGTGCTTTAAACATTCACTGATGAATTTTATAGTTTTTTTTGTAAATGCTCCGAGCGAAACAAGTTGTTTTGTCTTGAAGTTCTCTGGGTGCTCTTATAATATCAATAACAAATGCTGAGCTAGGCAAGTTTGTAGAGTAATATCGATGCATTTCTGTTAGTGTTCATACAAATACTTTCAGCACGGTACAAAGTTGGTGGAAAATTTTTCGACATAAGTTGAGAAAAATTGTATTTTCTCCCCCAACAATTTATCTCAAATTAAAGAAATAACGTATTGTTGAAAAGCTGACAGAACAGGAAATTCAACTATAATCTGTTTGTTCTAACTTGAGTCCTGAGCGGGCGATAAATGAATTTCGGAAAATAGGGAATGGCAACACTTCAGTAAATTGCCATAGCCCGAGAGTCGGGCAGTAGCCCTGTCACCTTGGCTGACTGACGAGGGTTAGCACTCCTTACATTGCCACAGAAGGCAAAGCTACCTGAATCTTCAGGTCTCAAGTTATAAGGAATAGACTGAAGGTAAATAAATTTTTTCTGGCCTTCTGCTGTTTTATGGAAATGATAGGAAAAACCTTCTTTCAGCTTATTCCACCAGTGCAGAGGGAACAAAAAGATTACACCTGTCAATTAAAACATATTACTGTGTTTGAAAGAAGTACTTAAATCTGCAATATTTTGGTTCTCCGATGGCATCATAATTGATTATAGGAATTTCTGAGAAAGTTCCGTGAAATGGTTGCATTAATTTAGACTTTTTAAATTTATATTGATAGGGTTTATGTTTTTCCTATTGACTGTTTTTGTGACTTTCCATTTTATATTATGTTCTCATGAAAAAGTACCCTGTAACACCCTGTATTTGATATCTAATTGCCTGATCATTTCTCACCACTCTTTTTCAGGAGCACCCTGTAGAAAAAGAAACCTTAGCAAAGACTTTGAAAGCTCTCGTCGCCTGTGTCCATCAAAGTTCTAGCCTTAGTAGAGCACATCTATTTGTAAGAGATTTCGTTTTGCCTCAGCTTGTCGGAAAAGACGTTAGCAGTATTTGGTGGATCGACAATCCTCACGAAGTACTGAAAACTATTTTGAAAAACGAAGGAAAGCCTGATCCAGAACCGCGGCTCATTGGAGATTCTGCCAAAAATACTATTTTTGCCAATTACCGTGTCGGTCTCTACATCAATAAAGAATTTCTGTCAAGTGGTAAGTCAGCTTTTGAGTCCCTCTCTTTTGAAACTTCATGGCTGTGACGGTCGGAAAAAACACTAATAACATTGTTGTTTTGACAAAACTTTTACCTTATTTTACAAAACTTGTTTTAAAAATTTTACAATGCAGAACTGGTGTCACACCCCAACTCTGGTCCTTTTGTTACATGAAGAATATTTTTTGTTACAATCACATTGCACGTTACAGATGTAACAAACATACCTAATGCTCATTGATCAAATCTACCTCAAATCTACCATCATGCTAAATCAATCAAAAATACCTATATGTAAACATCAAATCTTAACCGTCTTTGGTATGTTTGTCTTGGAGCTTATAAAATCGATGCGAGATAATCCAATAGATTTTGTCCAGTTCCAAGAAGTGTATCGATGCAACACACGAGGTGATGCTAACATCCAATTATCCTCAGTTGGGTCCAGAAGACATGGTCAAAGAACTTGTTCTCTAGCAGCTAGAGTGTTTAATAAGCTACCTGAAGGGGTGGAGAGAAACAGGAATAGCCAGACGTTCTTAAAAGAGGTCGAAACCTACCTACAAGGGAAGGCACTTTACTCTCTAGATGAAATGTAGATTGTAAACTCAAAGGAATATGCACAAAAACTATATTGTTATCTTTAAAGCTTTAAGTCTCCTACAGAACTTATACAGGGTGTCCCAGACCACCCGTGTAGGTACTTTTTCTCAAAAACGGCTGGGAGTAGAGAGCTGAAACAAGAAAGTCAGTTAGGGAATTGACCCCAAAGAATTCAATGAAAATATTTTCAAAGCCCCCCGAGGCCCCCCAGGGGGGTTTTGGGGGGGTTCGAAGCACACTTTTCCATTTTTGGCGGGAAAAAGCCTATAAAAGGTACAAAAATAAGTTCAGATTCTGAAAGAGCAACTCATTGCCGACATTTTTACTCCAGTAACTTTTCCCAGAAAACCCCAATTTTTGGGGTTATAGGTCCTTTTGGGGGGAAATTTTCATTCGGCCACTGTGACCACACTATTAAATATTTTTCAAAAAACTGAAATCCATCTGAAAGAAGAGATAAAGACCTTTCGATTGATGTGCCACATAATACCTAAAAGTGAAAAATTAAGGCCCCCACGTAGATTCCAAAATTTGGGGGTCTTTGCGCCCCCCCCATGTAAAAAAAGTCAAATAGCAAGGTATGGCTTGTGATACATCGATCGAAAGCCCTCAAAGAGTAGAATAAGATGACGCAATTCAAAATCGTCTACAATCATTACTTTCAAAATGGCGGCCATTTGAAAATTTTGGTTGTTCAAAGGTAAGTCCTGGGAAAGGAGTCCAAAGATGAACGATACATAGATTAAAAGGCCTTAAAAAAAGCAAACGAATGGCGCCAACCGCAAATCAATCCGCCTCTTCAATCAAAAGTTATGACCGATTGAAATTTCAGCAGCCTTAAATAGGCCTTATTGAGCCCTTTAAGTTTCAATCGGTCATAACTTTTGATTGAAGAGGCGGATTGATTTGCGGTTTGCGCCATTCGTTTGCTTTTTTTAAGGCCTTTTAATCTATGTATCGTTCATCTTTGGACTCCTTTCCCAGGACTTTCCTTTGAACACCCAAAATTTTCAAATGGCCGCCATTTTGAAAGTAATGATTGTAGACGATTTTGGATTGCGTCATCTTATTCTACTCTTTGAGGGCTTTCGATCGATGTATCACAAGCCGTACCTTGCTATTTGACTTTTTTTACATGGGGGGGGCGCAAAGACTCCCAAATTTTGGAATCTACGTGGGGGCCTTAATTTTTCACTTTTAGGTATTATGTGGCACATCAATCGAAAGGTCTTTATCTCTTCTTTCAGATGGATTTCAGTTTTTTGAAAAATATTTAATAGTGTGGTCACAGTGGCCGAATGAAAATTTCCCCCCAAAAGGGCCCATAACCCCAAAAATTGGGGTTTTCTGGGAAAAGTTACTGGAGTAAAAATGTTGGCAATGAGTTGCTCTTTCAGAATCTGAACTTATTTTTGTACCTTTTACAGGCTTTTTCCTGCCAAAAATGGAAAAATGTGTTTCGAACCCCCCCAAAACCCCCCTGGAGGGCCTCGGGGGGCTTTGAAAATATTTTCATTGAATTCTTTGGGGTCAATTCCCTATCAGACTATTTTGTTTCAGCTCTCTACTCCCAGCCGTTTTTGAGAAAAAGTACCTACACGGGTGGTCTGGGACACCCTGTATATTACCTACTATGTTATCAGACCTTATGTTAACTTGACGTGCATCATAACAGTGTACTGTTTCTATATATAAATCCAAATAAATAAAAAAAAAGTGAATAAATAAATCAGCTATTAACTTGTTTGGTAAATTAATAAATTTTACTAGATCCTTTTTGTAAATGGTAGGCTCAATGTACAAAATCATAGATTCTCCTCGCTAACTTAATTTAGAACGAAAATAACTGTTGAGTAATACTTTGTGTTTATTATTTCAGGGAGTGGAGAAACAATCGAGACAGCGCATGAACTGGCCACTCACGATGCTTTACGTAGATTCTTTGGTATCACAGAGAGTGATCGTGCTTTTCCGTTTGATCTGAACGTGGATTCGATCGATATGTCTAGTAAAAACTTAAGTATTAAAGATTGGAACTCGAAAGATGTTAAGGTTCAAACTGTTGAGAGAATAGCCAGCTCAGGATAGTTGCGTGGTATAATTTCAGCATTTTATACCAGGGCCTCAAAAAATGTTTGGTACTGACAGTCTTTGTTCTTGCTCCGGATGAGTCGAGACTCCTCCTGAGTAAAAAAATGAGACAAAAAACAAACCAGCAGTGACCAAAGACATTATCTCACACAGACGGAGTGCGTAGTAAGATTCTTAAGGGAAAGTAGCAGTACTTCGCATGTTCACCAAAAACGCTCAACAGTCGCAGCATAACTTACATTGATTATCTTTTTAAGGTAATCTTTGGTAAAACTGGGGACAGTTAAACCAACGCCATCTTGAGAGTAAATGATAGTTGCACTCTATTTCCATTGGGGCAGTTGCAAGGGTCTGAAATGTTGTGTTTCTTTTTAAAGTAAATGGAAATACTTGATGAGATGAGAACAAAGATGCCTTCAGTTTTTAATTAAGTCCCATTAAAGATGAGATTTTGGCCCAAAATACGTTGTTTAAATGGGAATTTTGTGTAGGGACATCACTACGCACACAATTTCTTATAACTTTACGGTTGTGTATCTCTAAAACTGGGACACCTAGAAAAAAAACAAAGGCATAATTGCTCTCAACTCATCAAGTACTATCAATTTCTTTACGAAAAACACAAAATTTCAGACCCTTGCAACTGCTCATTTTGTAAGTTATTTGAAGCTTTTATTTGATCCAACATTTTACTTTTGTCAAAATAAAATAATAATCATCAGATAGTGACTCATCAACCTTTGATCTCGATTTTTCTAGAGTAGTAAGTTTGGGTGAAGAGGTTTTATTCCTTTGTTTGTCACCAGTTGAACGTTCCACCCCCGATTTTGAACAAAGTTTGTCTCACCCGGCTCAATGTTACAGTATAGGATGCACTCCGTCTATGATATAATGCCTTTGGCCTGGACTTGACGTAAAAGTAACACGTGAAAACACGCAAAATTCAATCCGGGGAGAACGTTTTGGCTCAAATCGCAGCCATTTTCAACTTGAACATTTAAAAAGTTAAAGAAATAATAATAATAAAAAAAAAAATAATAGTAATAATAATAATTTCACACTGTAGTGAGAGCTTCTACTCCTAAATACTGTAACACAATAATAGTTACGGAGGAAGCCTACTTAGGGAGCCTACTCCTATGTAGGCTCTCTCCACAGTGTGAAACTATTTTGTTTGTTTGTAACTTCTCCAATGTTTTTAAATAGTCAAGTTGAAAATGGCTGTGAACTGAGCCCAAGTGTCCTTACCAAATTTAATTTTGCGTGTTATCTAGCATTTGGCGGTTGTTTCACCTGTTTCCTTTAGCCCCAAATTTAAGGACATGTCTGTCTGGACAAAGCTTGCATTTGTTGGGCCCAGTTCTCTTCAGAGTCCCTCTGTGCTGTAGAATCTTGGTTTCACAAATCTCGCACGTTTATATTTCCTCAGGCTTTTTGAAAAATGTTGATTTTAGAAAAAAGCAGAAAAAAGGAATTTATCTGAGATTTAGAAAAAAGAAATTTATCTGAGATTTAGGTTTTGGACCTGTCAACGTTTTGCCTGCAAATTCAACCTTTCAAAGATTTCCGATCCTGCTTGGTGAAGTGTTTTGGTGGAATGTTTGTTTAAAAGAATCTAAACCTCACTGTTTTTTAATAGTTTTGCCATTTTTGATGGATTTTTTTATTTCTATACGTTTCCTAAGTTGATCTTACATTCAGGCTCTTCAATGTACAGTTGGCGAATAAAGGAATGTCAGTTCACTCCTTAAAGAGCTTGATTCAAAATGGGGGTTTTTCTCCCCCCCACCGATTTTCTTGAAACTTTGTATTTTGATAGTACTTGATAAAAGTAGTCTTTTTTTTCAAATAAAATTTTTCCAAAAATAATTAGGGGGTGAGTTACAGTGTTGCAAAGTCGCACCTTTCAAAAATTCATAACTTTCGCGTAAATCATCCAATTGAAACGCGGTTTTCACCAAAAGATGCGAGTTGTAAAGCACTTTCATGCCATCTAAACAAAATTCAATTTCAATAATTTTTGACTTAGTTATCGTCATTTTTGTGATTTTTAGGCCACTCAAAATCTACTTAAAGTGAAATAAAAAAAAACGGTATTTTTTGATTTTGACCGGGTTGCAATATGTTATTCCTCTTTAAATTTTGCGTAAAATGAGCCCAAGCAGAATGCAGGGCGATTTTTTGTTCCGGAGTTATGCATTTTTTAGTAAGCGAAAAACGAGTTTTTTAGGGTGCCCATGAGCGTTCGAGAGAGAGGCTCAAGTCAAATAAATGGAAACGGTATTTTTTGATTTTGATCAAATTAAAATATGTTATTCCTACTTAAATTCTGTGTAAAATGAGCCCAAGCAGAATGTGGGGCGATTTTTTGCTGCGGAGCTATGCGCGTTTTAGTAAACGAAAGTCGAGCGTTCTATGGAGAGGCTCAAAGACGTGGATAGCCCGGGTAGCCTCAACCACTCGACTTTCGTTTACTAAAACGCGCATAGCTCCGCAGCAAAAAATCGCCCCACATTCTGCTTGGGCTCATTTTACACAGAATTTAAGTAGGAATAACATATTTTAATTTGATCAAAATCAAAAAATACCGTTTCCATTTATTTGACTTGAGCCTCTCTCTCGAACGCTCATGGGCACCCTAAAAAACTCGTTTTTCGCTTACTAAAAAATGCATAACTCCGGAACAAAAAATCGCCCTGCATTCTGCTTGGGCTCATTTTACGCAAAATTTAAAGAGGAATAACATATTGCAACCCGGTCAAAATCAAAAAATACCGTTTTTTTTTATTTCACTTTAAGTAGATTTTGAGTGGCCTAAAAATCACAAAATGACGATAACTAAGTCAAAAATTATTGAAATTGAATTTTGTTTAGATGGCATGAAAGTGCTTTACAACTCGCATCTTTTGGTGAAAACCGCGTTTCAATTGGATGATTTACGCGAAAGTTATGAATTTTTGAAAGGTGCGACTTTGCAACACTGTAACTCACCCCCTAATTATTTTTGGAAAAATTTTATTTGAAAAAAAAGACTACTTTTATCAAGTACTATCAAAATACAAAGTTTCAAGAAAATTGGTGGGGGGGGGGGAGAAAAACCCCCATTTTGAATCAAGCTCTTTTAATTTGGTGGCCACTTGCAATGCTTGAATTCATTGTGGTTTGTATTGCTGGTTGCCTACCTGAACGAAAATTTAAGTAGTTGACTGACATTATTTCATTCGTTGACTGTAATTCGAGGCAAAAGTTTTGCCTCGAATGTTTTGCCGCAAAACCTTACATCTTGCAGTTGAAGAGATCCACCAATCACTGTTCAAAAGTTTTGTTTTTTTTTTTTTTGGATAATTTGAATGGAGCTCAATAACAGGTAGAGGTCATTTCAAACGTGTAGGCGCACCTAGACTGATAATCTTTGGAATTTGTCAACATTATACTTGTACCTCATGTTTCTGAATAAAAATTAATGGAAATGAATGTGTTTTTTCATCGAGGAACACTTTAAAATCAAAAGTTTAAAGTCAGAGTCAAGTTTTGTTTTAATTTGAAGGAATGAAAATGGAAAATTCGCCAAAGATTATAGTTTAGGTGCGCCTACACTTCTGAAATGAGCTCAATTTTGGCATCTCCATAACCTTTTCATGGGTTTTAGAGCCCAAGGACCATCAGATTACCTAAGTTGAGGATTGACATCATCATTTTTCTTGGTAATTTTGGCCATCTATAGTAAGTGCGAGTGAGGCAGGATAAATCTCACTTCCATTTGTTGGGAAAATGGCCAGATTTGCCATGAAATATTACTTCAGCCTAGATAGATTATAGAATAAAACCAAAGGTGCTTACACATGAATATTATATCAGATGATCATTTCGGGTATTCACCCATCTTCAGTGATTAATAAGGAATTAATATAGAAACATATCGACGCATTATTTTGCGCACTCGTCAAGTTTACAACTTTGAAATCAAAATTAAGTCATAACAAACTGAAAACAATAAATAAATAAAATATATAAAAATATTTAAACTAGTTAACAAACGAATATTAAAACAACATTGTTATTGTATCGTTGTTTTAATATTCGTTTGTTAACTAGTTTAAATATTTTTATATATTTTATTTATTTATTGTTTTCAGTTCGTTATGACTTAATTTTGTATTCAAAGCTGTAAACTTGACGAGTGCGCGAGATAATGTGTCGATAATCGATATGTTTCTGTATTAATTCCTTATTAATCACTGAATATGAGTGAATACCCGAAATGATCATCTGATATAATATTCATGTGTAAGCACCTTTGGGTTTTTATTATATAATTTATCTAGTCTGAAAATTTCTGGTGCAAAATGCAAAAACTTTTATAAATATTACTTCTTTAATTCTCAACCAATTTTTGTTGTTGTCATTACCACTGCATAGGGAGGGATTCTAATCCTGTTAAATTTGTAATTTTATACCGTAAACTTTTATTTGATTTGTTTTTTAGTTGATTAAAAAAATAAGCTTAACCGCTGAAAATGATTTTTTTTTTTTAAAGAAAAAAACTTCCTACTTGCATTATTACTTTATTTATGTAGGAAATAAACAGGATAAGCTCTTGACAAAACGTTAACACAAATGGTAACAAGAAAGGGAAAGGTAAGAAACGAAAATAATATTAAAGGAGGGAGTTGAATTATTAGGAATAAATATAAAAATATATAGAACAAAATAACGCAAAGGTTTTCAACCAAAATAAATTCCCTGCAAAAATTGTAAAAAAATTACAACATGCCAATGAAGAATAATAACCGCAGTACCAGTAAAAAATTTAGCAAAATTTCTCGCAAACTTGAAAATTAATTTCTCTAAGGCGTAACAAAAGGTGATAAATACAATTGAGGATGTTTCCGAAAAAGGGCCCATGAAACAACGAGTGTGCTCTCTTTGAAAAATCAGCATTGTGATTGAGTTAAGACTCTTGTCAAAAGAGCGCACCTTCTGTTTTATTGCTTATATTTGCTTTTTGAAAGTCCTTGAAATCCCGTGAAAAGTCCATAGAATGTCCTTGAAAATCCTTTTTATAAAAGATCTGCCATGAACCATGCATAAATAGTAGACTTTAGGGTATTCTTGATTAGATCTAATTCTTCTGCAACTAATATGATGGGTGGCTTGTAAAAAATTAGCCCTGATTACCATAAAATCACCCTCCGAGAAAAGGACGATTACGATTTTATGTAATCGATTACCACCCCCCATTTGCACAACTCTGTTGTGTGGCTTGGGTTTAGCTTGGTTGATGTGTTCTGACAAAATCCACCCTAACTGCCGCAATGAGGAGTTTCAAGCAAAAATAAAAGGTTTGAAAAACTTATAACTATTCAGTTTTGGATGCCACAGCTTCCTTGTAATTTGAATTAGAAGAATACAAAGTGTTAAAGCTCATTTTTAGTGCTCTATACATCATGATCTATGGGGCTCTTACTAACTTTTGCACATGTGGTTGCGATTGGTTCACTCCAGTGTAAAGACGAACAAAAATTACGATAAGCATATCAGAGAATCACAAAATTCACTCCCAGACTCACTAAATTACTTAGAGCATAATGGCGGAGCTACAAGGAGGTACCATGGAAGGTTCCTACCTAATTTGAGATTTTCTTTTGTGTGTTTCTATAGAGAGAGAGAAATTAGATAGGAGGCTGAGTCTCAACTTTTGATATCTGTATAGTTCTGCCATCTTTGCTCTCAAATGGCAGAGCTACCCATTTGTCATGGGGGATTTCTGTCTAATTTTTCACTCTCTCTGAAGGAATACGCAGAGGAGAGTCTCAAATTAGATAAGAATCGCCCATGGTTCCTGCTTAGCTCTGCCACTACGTCTTAACCCTCTGAGGGCTGGGTTAGTTCAAAAGGAAAGCCACTCTTTCGTTTACACGGGGAAGGTAGTTAACTGTTCGTACTCGAAGTAGTTGAAATTGCCTATACGATACATTGAAGGCGCCCGATACGGAATGAAGACTGAAACAATGTGAAGTAGACTAGAGGAGAAAAACGAGTTTTCTCGGGCTTGGCCCATAAGGAACTATGAAGTCATTTGGTGATTCCGTCAGTCTGTGAGTGAATTTCTTAATTTTTAATGTGGCCATCGTAATTTTTGCTTGATTTTACTCAAGAATCAACTATTGAAATTGCCTACAGCAAAAATTTGCAAGAGTCCCATTACGCTGTAGGTAACCCATTTGTCTGGCTATTTAAACCCATTAATACTAATTGTGGGCCTCTCTAAAACATTATCTCCACTTTTCCTAAAGTTGTATTTTTTTTTTTTCTAAACTTGAAATCGCTCTCAACAATCAACGTGTCACTTTTTTTTATGGTTCGCGATGTTTTGAATTGTAGAAACTATGCATTGTATCAGAACAATCGAGAGATGCCTTTTCCTTTCATTTCTTTGATAAACTTTTTTTAAATTTTCTCCCAAATTGTGACAAGTTTGTATCAACAGTAGGTATGAAAGGTTGTCCGTCAAAAGTTTTTGGCCTCCTAAAAATCCCCTTTAATCTTGTCGTGGGTACGAAATTTTCAAGGCCTTCAATTATTTTACCATGAATAAAAGGGGGCCGGGGGGGGGGGGTGTCTTTCAAACCTATGGTCACAGCTACAGCAATTAAAGTATGCGTGAAATTTGCCAAACTTCAGGCAATGGAGGCTCGTCCTTTGGCAACAATATTTTTCCTCCATTTGAATCTATGTAAAATAATCGATTGTTGCTGGTGAAGTGCTGCTTCACTCTCAAATCGATTGTTTTGCATAGAATCAAATGGAGGAAAAAAATTGTTGCCAACTTGCGTGAGCCGCCACTGACTTCAGAGGGATCTAGTTCAGGGGGAGGGGGTGCATTTTCGGATACACATGTTTACTGGGAAAAATGAAAAAATAGTCTAACTTTCTTTTGTATCATAAGTGGTTGAAATTTTTACCTCTACATTTGAAACACCCTGTATAGAAAATCAACACCGATGGACACGATACACTATGGTCTGAGATTGTCAAAAATTGGCCAAAAATCAGAAAGTAAACTCATCAAGAGTCATTCTACAGTAAAGTGGACATGATATTCAAAAATTAAAATTTAAAAATTAGTGCCTGGCAGTCTAGTTTTGCATTAACCCTTTAAGGGCCAAGCCCGAGTGTTTAGTTTTGAGAGAGCGGAGGACCATAAAAAGAAAAGAGAAAAGAGCTGAAACGAAGGTGTCAAGTTGAGACGCAAAGTGAGAAAGGAAACGCGAAAGAGAACTGTAAAATATTGAATTATTAAAGAGAAAAGGTCATCCCGGGGATAGTTCCCAAAGGCAGCCAAGTGGAGCGCCACTCGGGAGAAGAAAAGACCGGGAAAACGCGAAGGAAAAAGAATCGATATGTATCGAAACAGTTAATCGAAAGAGAAAATGAGAGAGCGATAGATCGGTCGATGTTGAGCGAATCGATCTATAGAAAACGCGAGAACGAAAAATAGAATGAACGGTTGCGAGTGATTGACAGATCGATATAGAGTGAATCGATATATCGATGAGAATCGAGAACTAAAAGATGCGCGAGTTATTATAGAACGAGATAATATGAATTCACGAAGTTCAAATGAAAGTAAAAGCTAAAGCGAGAGAAATAGTTTTTATGCAAATGAAAGCGATTGAAATAAATGAAATTAATCGAAAGGGCCTTCCTACGGGTTTGCGTCGTTCGTCGTAGGGAAATGGCGGAAGCAAGTTTATTCGCGGAAATGCATCGCGGTTAAAAGGAAAGAAACTAGAAAGAGAAGAAATGAAATGTCAGGAACGGCCGTACCAAACCGAACGCTATTGACTGCAAATGTAATCTTTGACGGAATTGCACTTCGTCGAAAGATCGAGAGATGGGAATATCGATTGATCGAACGAGGGTCGAAATCGTATTGACGGAATTTCACTTTACTTTCCGTTCACTTCGCCGAATTACATCATCACAACTACGGCCGAGCAGGCGGGTCGTTGTAATGCAATTGAATATGCAATGCAAGATGTGCACTTTTGGACAGTTAATAAATAGATAATTAACCGTCGCAAATCACAGAAGAGGTTTGCGTGGGATTGAACATGGGTTGGTTCATTTTGTGAAACCACCAAAAAGTGCGTTTGAGAAAAAGGGACCGCGCGAGGGGCGATCTAAAGGGTCAAACGGGGTGAATCGGCAGGCTGCGCGCTTTATATGAGGTCGCCGGCGGCGCATCAATCCGTGACTCGCGGCCAGTTGACTGCCGCTGATCAGTGGTGCGATCTGATTGCTATGTCCGAATACTCGCGAGTCGCGGACTGAATGTTGCGCGGGGCGGGAGATTTGAATGAAATAAAGACGCAACACCGAGTATACTCGTTTTTCTCATGTTGTTAATTTCACATTATTTCAGTCTTCATTCCGGATAAACGCGACTATCGATGAAAGCACTCACAAGATAAAGGTTTAAACGAGCGCCTTCAACTTGTCGTATAGGCAATTCCAACTCCTCCGAGTACGAATAGTTAACTAGCTTCCCTATATAAGCGGGGAAGTGGCGTTCTTTTGAACAAACCTGGTCCTTAAGGGGTTAAAATGCAAGCAGAGACGAAAATATTATCTAAATCTAATAAGGTCAAACGTGTTGATGTTACAGCAGGTTTGATGTGTATTTTCAATGACGAAATCACACGCGTCACACCCGTTACAAAACCTAGCTGTCCCACCCGTTACGCTACTTTTTAATTTTTTTATAGAGAAAAATAATTTAGTAAATGAAAAAAAAAAAAATTATGTAGGATCAAAGCTTATACCCTCGCCTTTTAACATATATTTTTCCAAATTTTTATCTCTTCAAAACTCAGAGTTTCAACTTTTTCTGACGTGATTCAAAAACCTTGTCCGTTTTCTGTCCCACCCGTTACACCCTTATTTTGCTCTTTTGCAGCTTTGGATAGGCTTTTTTTAAATTTTAAAAATTCTATCACTATCTAGAAGAAGACCTTCCTGTTGGTGGGATAGTTTTTTCATTTAACTGATTAAAAAGTTGAAAAAATTACTTCTAAGTCGTCTGAATGTCCCACCCGTTACAAAATAATGACCCTCAATTTACCATTAAAACAATTTCAAGACCAATTTTAATCACAGAGAACACTCTTAACAAGTAATTTCAACCTGGAGATGTCGCTAGAAAGTTTTAAATTAAGCTGGAAAAGTCGGAAACCGTGATTTTTGACTACTTTTCTCCACAGACTTTCTGATCTCAAACCACCATAGTGCGACGCGACGGTGGGGAGAGCCCTAATGTTTTCGAGTATCGACAAGGATATTATCATCCTTGGTATCGATAAGCGTTGAGCGGAAGTAAATTGAGATGAGACAGTGCGATGTGGAGTTCGAGGAGGTAAACGTATGAAGAAAAATACCGTGGACCCAATTTAAGATCCGCCGTTACTCACAATCAGCAGATAAAAATTGTGGTCTAGATTCTAGTGATAAGAAGCTCTCGCTCGTCGCGTCGCATCTTTTCTCTTTCATGAATCTCGAACCCTTTTACACTCATTGTCAATATAAGTAGTTGGTCAGAGTCTCTGCTCGGTCCGTCGAAAGGCATATTCTCCAAACGTTTTTTCCTCGTGTTTTTGGGTAGGTACTCTAAAGTCTAAGGAAGACTTACAATGTCTTTGGTGGTGCAGCCCTGAAAATCCCAGAACTTTTCTTTTGTTTCTTGAACACAGCTTTCAATGCTTTCATGTAAAAGTGCGGTTTCAAGTAAGTTCACGCATCAACCCTCCGTTTGTCCAAATAATTTTGTTTTGTTATTTTTTGCCGAGAAGTCAGCCGAATCCTTTTTTTGTATCCAAACTGTTTGTAGAAACTGTTTTTGGTTCTCGTCGAGGCCTTGAAACTTTGCCACTTCACTTCAAGGCCGAAGTATAAACCGCAACCAGTGCAGGTTCATAAAAAGTTACTGCTAATTGTAAGTTCAAAATTACTATTACTTAACCTACAAATTACTGTGGACCTATCAATAGACTTAATTAGTGATGACGTCATCTCGTGCGATATATTGCATCGTGATGCAATTGAGTATACTTAAAGGTGTCTTTATTTATCCGTCCGGGGTCCACAGTATTTTATGGAAGATTGTAGACGATTGTGGAGATAATTTTTTTTTCTTTTTTTTTCGTGGCATAAATCGTCAAGAAAATCGGTTTCGAGCAAAATGTGGGGTAAAAAAAAAAAAAAAAAAAAAAAAAAAAAAAAAAAAAATCGGTTAAAATCGTCCACCCAGAGCCGCAAGCCTCCACGTATGTACGTGGACGATAGTCGCGATATATCGCTCACAGTGGTTTGCACCGTCCCGCGTCCGCGAAACTCCATAAGACTCTGTGTGGACGACTGTGGACATAAAAAAAGACGGCTAATTGAAAAATTTAGTGATGACGCCATTGCCCCCCTCCCTTCCCCAATAATTTCCTTACATACATTGAATGATACCTCATTCGAAGTACCTATCTTTTAAAAAGGAGACCGATACCCAGTCAAAACTGGAAGTCAATCCGGTGTTTTCTACCCAAAATATAGCAACTGGTCAAAGTTTTTCGATGTAAACCCTACACGAAATTGGTGGATGGGGGGGGGGGGGGGGGGGCTTGACACCGAACTTTGCCCTGTGAAAAGGTAATTTTTGTGCGATTTCAGAGCCATTTTACCAACTTCTGGCCTTTAGACCCCCCCCCCCCCATCAATTTCTGAAACCCGGGCCCCCTTCGAAAAATTCCTGGCTACGCCACTGCTGCACGAAAATGCGAGCGTAAAAACTTTCGACCGGCCAGCATTTTGGACGGATAAATCGGATTGATTTCCGATTTGCGCCATTGGTTTCCTTTTTGAAAAGTCTTCCTGTTGAGGTGTCTTACGATGTAAGAACTTCCAGAGGGGGGGGGGGGCTCCTCATCAAATTTCAAATGGCCGCCAATGTTGATTGACGCATTGAAGCGACTTTTTGGGTTGGCGCACAAATTTTCATAATTGTATTACCTTTTGATCGATGTATAAGTAAATCTCAATTCCCTGTTACGCATGCATGTTGATATTTTCGAGTTCTAGGCCCCCAAACTTAAAAATATAGCGGCTCGTAAATGTTAGAATTAGTGAGACAGCAAGACAAAGATCTATAGGTACCGGGGGCAGAGGTGGACTGACCCACCGTGAAACTATGAGCAATTTCACGGGTTAGCCTTACCATGAAATGAATAGAAGGGCGGAAAGCAACGAAGGAAGGAAAGAGAGGAGAGAGATGAGAAATAGAGAGAAAGATGACGATGGGCCGTATGTTGACGCCCAGCTCCAGCAAGTAAAAGTACCTACTTAGGTACCGACTTATATCCGATTCTGCTCCTATACCGGAAGATCGCATAATTTTATCGAAAATCTTGTCTTACATTTATAGATGCGCCTTCATTTTTTAAGATAGACTGAAACGGTACAGGCGCGTACGAATAGTTAACTATTTTCTATCCACCGTTTCAAATCCCGCAGTTCAGCCGATGAAAACTATTATTTCACGCTTTCATGAGACCAGGGGGGTGATCACGGAGGATCGGATCGTTTTGGTATCGTTATCGTTATCGTTTACATGTAACCTTATGGTTGGCTCAACTCATCGAATCGTTTTGAGCCCCTCACAACGATTGAAACGGACGAAAGGAAGCGGTGAGTTGGAGGCTGTCGTCTACTCGATCGTTTGAAGTAGGAAGAGGTGAGGAGGGGATCACCTGCGCGATCGAGTTGCGCAGAAGCAAGCCCATTTGATTTAATGCAAACGATAACGATAACGAAACGATCCGATCGTCCGTGATCACCCCCCTGACCAAGCAATATAAAACAGATAGGGTGTATAAAAGATGGGAAATTTGACAATCGTCAATAATTCTTACTTATATCGCATCAATAATGCGCCAAAGAGGCAGTCTGAATCTTGCAAACAGGCAGAAGGTCAGGGGGCATCCACTACCTAATCATGTTTATCGGCAAAAGAGGTTGTTTCATCGCCCATAAGGAATGGGCTGAGAATGGATTGCCTTTATTTTTTCAGGGCTGATAGAGCTAATCTTGGGGAGTCTATAGCTGGCCTATTTTTTATTTTAGCCCTGTTAGAACCGGGGGGGGCGGGGGGTCAATGGTAAAACGGGTTTTCGGCCATAGCTTTTGAACGGTTAAAGATATCAAAACAAAGTGTTTTTCAATCGAAAGATCTTTCAAAGACCTATCTTTTGATGTGTATGATATTTCAAAAATATTGAATTTCAGTTGAGTTATTGCATTTTCAAAATTTTGGAAATTCCAAAAAATTAGTTTTCTGATTTTTTTTTTCATATGGGGATCGCACTGAGGAAAACAAAGAACTGTCTCAAAGAAAGCCCTTTGTTTACCGATTAAAATGAGCTAAAGTTCGTTTTTGGGAGATGATTTTTTAGTTAAGTATGAATTTTTAAAGTGTAAAAAATCGCTATATTTTTGCGTTCTCAGCGGCGCGGCAGCGACTAGGCCGAAAAAAATAATTTCTCCGCATGTAGTAGACAAAATACAATGGAAATCGATATCAGGGGGTTTTGAGGTCGCAGATTTCAATTCTGCCGTCAGATTTGAAAAATTGTGAAATCCAAGATAGCTGCCGACCTCGGAGAACTGATTTTTTTCGGCCTCGTCGCTGCAGCTGAGAACGCAAAAATAGCGATTTTTGACACTTTAAAAATTCATAACTCAAAGACAAGTCATTTCCCGAAAACGAACTTTAGTTCATTTTAACTGGTAAACAAAGGGCTTTCTTTGAGACAGTGTTTTGTTTTCCTCAGTGCGATCCCCATATGGAAAAAATTCAAAAAATTTCTAAAATTGAAAAAATGCAATAACTCAACTGAAATTCAATATTTTTGAAATATCACACACATCAAAGATATGTCTTTAAAAGATCTTTCGATTAAAAAAAAGTTTGTTTTGATATCTTTAACCGTTTAAAAGTTATGGCCGAAAACCCGTTTTACCATTGACTCCCCCCCCCCACCCCCTCCCGACTCTAACAGGGCAAAAATGAAAAATTGGCCAGCTTTAGACTCCCCAAGAATCAGCCCTGAAAAAATGAAGGCAATCCATTCTCAGCCCATTCCTTATGGGCGATGAAACAACCTCTTTGAGGCTTCTGGAGAGGGGGCCTCCCCCCCCCCCCCCCCCCCCCCCCCCCCCCCGTGGATCCGCCACTGATGATATTCAATTTAAATACTAGCAAAAAACAGTGTGAGGATTTATTTTCTATTTTTCTGGAATAACTTGTTGTTAGCAATCTCTCACCTGCTACTTTTTTATTTTTTCTAGCTGAAGGTGCATTTTGACTATTCTGCTAATTTGATCGTGAAACAAAAAAGAGAAACTATTCTACTCAAGATCATGGATTTCAAAGCGTAATCCATTTCGTCCATAGTAAGTAGGAAATACAACTCTATGATCATCTTTTTAGATCACCACTATTCATTGAATAATTCAGACAACCTGTTTTTCTAATAAGAATGGCTGGCAATGACTCCGATCGTATTGTTCCGAGAGATTGTCTAATTTTTGAATGGACTGCTCAAAAAGCCAACGAATCGAATCCATTATTTTCCGAAGATTTCCTCCGCTGGCTTGATTCTATCAAGATATATGCTAAAGAAACAAAGATCAAACTTTTGAACTTACAAGCAAGAGGATTAGTACCCAAAGATATCGAAACACTTTTAATTTCTTTACACGACTGTCCGGTCACTGAGTTAGACTTAGGGGATAACAATCTTGAACATGGAATTGAGGAGCTTTCAAAGATTTTAGCTAAAACGAAACTGAAGAAATTAAACATCAATGATTGTGAAATGCTAGACGAAGATTTGCTAGTTTTATTTGAACTTTTGAAAGAGATGGGTGTAACGGAATTAGATGTTTCGTCAAATATGATCGAATTAGAAGCTAACGAGATGAATGAAATAGTCTCACATCTACTCAAGTCTCAGCTTCGAACTTTAAATATTTCGATGAACTATTTCACAAACATGACTGGAGTACAATTTCTAGTTGAAAAATTACCGAATACCTCTCTAACTCACTTAAACCTGTCGGCAACTGGTTTTTCATACAAAAATGTTCTCAACTCACTGTTTTCTCTTCTACCTGAAACTTGCATCTCAGACCTGTCTCTATCCAGCAATGGTATTCAAGATGAAGAGTTGATAGAGCTGAGTAGAAACTTGCAAAATTGCAAGTTGGAAAAACTCAACTTAAGCATGAATGATATAACAGATGCTGGAATCAATTACTTGGCCGACGGTTTAGCACATTCGAAGCTGATTGATTTAAATTTGAACGGGAACAATATATCTGGCGAAAACAATCTTTTTCTTCACTTTAAAAATACTAAAATTCAGGTCCTTGATCTCGGAAGTAATCAAATTGTATCCCAAGAAATGTTTTGCTTCCTCGATTTTTTGAAAGAAACAGCAATCACTTCGCTGGATATCAGCCACTGTCAACTCGGTGATACGATCGGTCGAGAACTATTGGGAAACCTCGAGTCCTCCAATTTAACAAAGTTAAACGTCAGTGGCAACCATCTCCAGCTTTCAAGTATCTCAGAACTAGTACATGTTGTATCGAAAACAAACATTACGGACATAGATCTCTCGAATAACGATTTACCGATGGAAGCTTTTATTGCCCTCGGAGATTGTTTAAAAGAATCGAAACTGAAAAATATCGATGTCAGCATGAATTGTGATCCACAAGCTGGAGTTGGGTTATATTATTTACTTGAGCAAACAAAGAAATCTCAAGTCATCACATTAGGTATTAGTGGTTTAAATATTTTCTCTTGTAGCGGCGAGCCTTTGTCTAAAATCCTTCCGAACACAACATTCACTTGTCTAGACCTGAGTCAGAACCAAATAAACGACAGGTGTTTTACTAGTTTGGCTTGGTCCTTGAAATTCACTGCCATCACTCATCTGAATCTAAGTAGGAATAATATCAGCGATGAGGGTTTAATATCCATGACTAAATGTCTGAAAGAAACTCAACTCGTTGATTTAGACATCAGTTTTAATTTGATTACGAGTCGTGGAGCTAAAATCTTGGCGGAGTGCCTTAAAGGAACCAATTTACTTTCTCTCAATCTGAAAGGAAATCAGATCGAAGATGATGGGCTTCAAACTTTTGCCAACCATATCGAAGATACTTTTATCACTTCACTCGATCTTTCAAGAAATCCTGTCAGCAGGATTTTGCTGATTGATAAAATTCTGTGGCAGAACCGACTTTCGGCTCATCGTTTGGTAACATTTTTCAATACGATCGTGCGCAAGTCCAGCGAGGGAAATTTAATATTTAACCCAGATGTCAGTTCTGTAAATGTCTCGAAATTGCTCAAAGAGTGCTTCCTTTTCTACAAGACTGTCTGTGAACAATCCTGCGCCCTACACGTTCTCGCTCAAGACGAATCCGTTTCTTCATCAAAACTTGAACTTTCGGCGTACTTGCTAGACGAATTTCCGCGGCAGTTGATCACCTTCATTCAACTGAATTTCCGATCAGATCTTACAAATTGCGTGAGTTTTTTGCAGAAAGCTGATGAGTTGGGTTTGGATAAAATTGTGAAATTACTACTAGCAAACCGTGCTCTTTTTGCGATGGGAGAGACCAAAAATGATTTTCACCCTTATTTCTCGAAAATTTTACTCAAGCACAAATAGGTAAATGAATTATGTTTTTCTGTTGTAATTCAAAAGTAATCATTTTTCACTGTGCTTATTAATTTGTAGTCTATAAACTCTCAATGTGCAATATGAAAGCTATTATTGGTAGCATTGTTTTTATTTCTAGCGTCAGGATATCCATTCATGTGATAAAAGAGGTATGTTTCAAGGGTTTAATTTAAACAAAATTTCTTCTCATGTTAGTATTATTTTTTCAAAGGAATTTCTTGTCCTGTCTTGGCTAATAGTTTTGATTATGTCAATTATCTTATTTTTCACAGTTTTTGCATTTTTTTCATACTACATATTTATTATTATTTTTTTTTTTTATGTTTATAATAAAATTCCAGAAATTATGCGTGCCTTAACGTAATCAGTTTCCTTCAATTTTTGTAGTCTACAAAATTTAAATTTTAAGATAAATTCGCTTAGTAGATATGACACAAGTAACCACAAGTAAATTATGGGTTAGAAATCTAAAACAATGAATCCGACAGATTCTAAGATGTTTTGGTCCAACGAGGCTGTAGTAAACTTTTTCTACAGTGTTATATAGTGTCAATTCTTGTGTAAAATCGTGTGGAAATCTCACAGGATTCATTAAGAATTCCAAAGCTCCACTCACAAACTCCAGCTGGAACCTGAGAAACAGCTGAATAAAGACAAATGCACGGATTTTGTAGCTTAAAAATAATTTATTAATAATTGCATCTTTAAAGAGACGGAGTTCCTAAATACAAACGAGGCAATTCTTAGAGCTCTGAGGATTAATTATTCTTAGTGCTGATAGTTATAGAGACCTGAAAATGTTGCTTTTTAAAGCAGTCTCTTTTGCAGTTACTACAACAGAAAACTCCTTCATTTCTTAAAGTATGCAATTTCAACGCATAGATGTATTGCTGACGTGCACACACTAAAAGTCCACAATGCCACTAAATAATCGCTTTTCTTAAGTTTATCTTTTCAGAATTGGTACAAAATGACAAGAACTATGCCACCAACTAGGTTTCTGCGACTTCTGAAACTGTACAGATTTATACATTTTTAAGCCAAAATGGACTAAATTTGTCGAGAACTAAAAACATGAATTTTCTAGGTACAGTCAGAGACAGTCACGGACAACAAGAATTTCAGACCTTTCCTTGAAGTAGGCCACCCGCAATATATATCTCAATGAATTCAAGCACTGCAGGTGGCCTACCTCAAGGAGTTGTCTGACATTCGTTTTGACCCAGACTGTACTATGACTTTCAAAAGAAAGTATCCTGTTAGACATTTTCATTATTTCATTTCTCAACCAACTTGAAAAATTTTACCGTTTTCAGGTATTTCAGAGTCACACATTATAGCCACTCTTGCTACAAAGCGCCTCAAAAACTTTAAAAATTTGGAAAATAAATGTAAATTCATCGAGAACAATTTCGATGAGAGGACTTTCTTTTGAAAGTCATAGTACTTACTTACCTAATCAAATTATGCTGGGCCATCTGTTTGATGAGTGCAAATGAGAAAGAAGTAACGCCTCACTCACACTTTCCAAACAGACTGTCAAAAATAATTTAAAAAGCCATAACTTATCCACGACCTTTAGCTATCGATTAATTTTAAT
Organism: Trialeurodes vaporariorum; assembly: GCA_011764245.1. NCBI lineage: Eukaryota > Metazoa > Arthropoda > Insecta > Hemiptera > Aleyrodidae > Trialeurodes > Trialeurodes vaporariorum. Next base: position 21,374,234 of record VMOF01000013.1, on the reverse strand, counting down.
AATTTAGAGTTGAAAAAATCCAGTGATTCTAAGTAATTTTTGAGATACTGACAATTTGATACAGCATAATTCTTATCACTCCATTCTAAACTACCCAAAAATACTAAATTTAGAAAAAGGAGTAGCAGCAATGGCTTTATTGATCAGATTAAAACCTCCACAACTCCTTTGTATTGAATTTTAGTCAAGTAATTTTAGAGGTTTTGAAAATATGATATGTAGTTAGCATATTTCTTATCACTCCATTAAAAATTACCCAAAAAGACTAAAGGACACCGCGCTTTGCTTATGGGAACTGGCTCCCAGTCAAATTTTTTGAAATTGAAATATGTTGTGTAAAAGTGTCTCCTGAGAAAAAGCTCTCACGGCACACTGGGCCACAGACTACCGTTTGACGGGAATAATTCATATCTCTGTTAATATTCGACGGATTTGAATGAAAATTGGTGTAGAGGGGTTTTTAGGGTCGCTCTTTTCATTTCTGATGTCAAACAAATTCAAAACTGACTTTACGATAGGTTTCTGAGAAATGTAAATTTGCTGACGAAAGCAGTTTTATGCGTCAGACGACTCTGGGTCCTAAACCCACTGAGACGATGATTTCGACAATAATTTTGGTGAAAAGAGGATGTGTTGACGAGAATTTTGGTGCAAAAAACGCCGAAAAATGTCAAAAACTGCAAGTTTTACATAGGTTTGAAATTTGCTGTCAAAAATCTATACTTTTCAGAAAAATAATGATTAAAGTTTTAAAAATTTTTTTTCAACAGTTCGATGAGTTAATATGGTACTATATCACCTTAAATTACATAAATTCCAAACTTGCTCGATTACATAGAATCTTTTGTAATTTTGTTTCAAATATAGCCTCGTATTTAACGTAGTACATATTTTATACTCCGCACTTGTTACTAACATGAGCGGAGACAGCAATTTGGCAACTGTGGATTCTTCTGATTTGAATGTTTGAGAAACGATCTATTTGGAATGAGGCCATGACTCCCTCAAGACTCGATTGTTTCTCATGCATTCAAATGGAAAGAATTCACAGTTGCCAAATTGCTGGCTCGGCCCATGGTTCCTAATATGTCCATCTGAAATTCAGATCAAAAGTTGCGTGACGACGTTCTAAACGCGACGTTTTGACGCGAGAAAATGAAGAAAAAATGCAAAGTAGGCGTTTGTGGCAATAACTAAAAACTATTGATATTAATCAAGAAGCAAAACAATTAAGGAACAAAAAGTGCACAGTTAAGAAAAAGAATCACCAAAATATAGGTGTACAAAAAAAAATAAAAAAAAAAAAAATAAAAAAAAAAATAAATACTTTCCTCTGTTTTTTTTTTAAATTTGGAACATTTGTGCTTCAGATTAGTCCCTATTTTAAAGGAGGAGCTAGTAGAAAATAAAAAAAAAATTGTAAAGCATAAAGTTTAGCTGTATAAGATCCATAAAAGAGAGAAAGAGAGCGAAAAAAATGAGAAGAAAAAAGCACTTCGATTCGAACTCATGACATGTATTAATGTATTGTTGTGGTATGAGTTGCTGACGCCTCAATTTAACTGAGTTATGTAAGTTCACTCAGTGATGGATTTCAGAACATTTTTCTGGGGAGGGATGCCTGAGTAATTTTGAAATTTGAAGCATCGGAGGAAGCAATTTCGGGCTTCTTTCTGCCGAAAAAAGGCAACATTTGAGGCTTCGGGGAGGGGGGGGGGCTGGCCCTCTTTGGATCCGCCACTGAGTACGCTACAACAACTACAATAGCTAAAATCAGGTGTATGACAACGATATGTCTTTGATTTAATCGGAAATCGTTCCGTTTTCATGTTAAGAAATATTCAAACGTTTTGAGCGATATGGCAACAATGGAGAAACACATAATCGAAAAATATGCACGGCACATCAAGAAAATGGATGAAAAAATAAACATAGTACCATTGTATCCCAATTTGCAAGGTTAAAATTTCGTGAGAGAAAAATATGTGATTCGCAATTTTTTTGTTCATTTTTTGGTTTGTTAATTGTTCCATTTTTCACCTAACTTGACTTTGTTAATTTAACCCTACGGCCACAGCTGCAAACCGCTGCAGCCAAACTCATATGGATTTTGTTCTCCAAGATCTGAGGAACAAGCCTGTGGCCACAGAATTACATTCGTTCACATTCGAAAAAAGATACGAACTGTTTTCTCTTAGTTTGAAGATGCTGATTTCAGGAAAAATAGCCATTTGATCTGTTTGACTATATTGCTTCTTAAATCTTGACTGATGCATTAAAATTGAAAACTGGTGTGCTTAAATGAATTCTTACCTTTTTTTGAATCTGGCATGGTGTCGTTTGTTTCATTCCAAAGTTTTTTGAACCGGGATAACAACGGTTGAACATTTGAGTGTCGCGGTGAGAACAACAAGCTCGTCAGATAGCATTACGAAAGTTCGACGAGGGACGCATGTTCACACTCTCGCATACTCACCGTGCATGACCTATTGTCAAAGATGTTGCCGTTTTCGGACGCTATTATGAGTCTACTTTGAGATTATAACCTTAAAATACCAAACATAACGACTTCGAAAAATGACATTATTCGCGTGAAACGGTAGTCTGTGGCCCAGTGTGCACGGGCGGAAAAAAAAATAATGACAGGATTTCGAGATATCCGCGTCTAAAGTTGGGGACTATTTGCCCGGTGCTTCGTATTCTCGTACGTAGCAGGCCGCTTAACAACTACGCCAACTGGAAACCTTCTCGGTCGAATCGCCCAACTCAGCGCGCATTGATAGAACTACTTCCTTTTGCGGTCCCTCCCAACTGCTTATTTGTTTAGCCCACACCCACTGCTCTGCCTCGACGGCCATGCTTCATCTTGACCACTCCCTCAACTGATTACTTATCTACATCAACCCCGTCGAGGCAGAGCAGTGGGTGTGAGGTAAACAAATAAGCAGTTGGAAGGGACTGCAAAAGGAAGTAGTTCTATCAATGCGCGCTGAGTCGGGCGATTCGACCGAGAAGGTTTCCAGTTGGCGTAGTAGTTAAGCGGCCTGCTACGTACGAGAATACGAAGCACCGGGCAAATAGTCCCCAACTTTAGACGCGGATATCTCAAAATCCTGTTATTATTTTTTTTTCTGCCCGTGAGAGCTTTTTCTCAGGAGACACTTTTACGCAACATATTTCAATTTCAAAAAAATTGACGGGGAGCCAGTTCCCATAAGCAAAGCGCGGTGTCCTTTAGAAAGAGGAATAGCTGCAGTGGCTGAAAGATCAGATTGAAACCTCCACAACTCTCTTGTCTAGAATTTTAGTCAAGTAATTTAAGAAGTCCTGAAAATATGATATTTAGCGTAATTCTTATCACTCAATTCAAAATTATCCAAAAAACTAAATTTAGAAAGAGGAGTAGCAGCAATGGCTTTATTGATCAGATTAAAACCTCCACAACTTGTCTTGAATTTTAGTCAAGTAATTTTAGAGGTTCTGAAAAAATGATATTTAGCATAATTCTTATCACTCTATTCAAAATTACCCAAAAAGACTAAATTTAGAAAGACTAGGGGCAGCGGCTTAAAGATCAGATTGAAACTTCCACAAATACTTCGTCCAGAATTACATTTGAGTCCTCCTCACATCAAAGATATGTAAGTACAAAACAAATCCATACAATTACATTTGAGTTACCTATATTTGAGTCCTCCTCACATCAAAGATACGCACAAAACGAACCCATACAATTCACAAAGCTTCCGCTACAAGCGGACTTCAATCTTTTAATAAATATCTGACAAGCCAACGGTAATAAATGACATATTCGGTTTTATTTTAACATTTCCTTTCAAAAACATTCTATGTACATACAATCTTTTAAGAAAATAAATACTATTTTAATTTTTTTTCTTTTTCAATTGGGTAACTATAAAATTAGAATTTATTTTAAAACATCTCAACATGACTCAAAGTGAAGACTAAATTAATGAACACAATCACACTGAAAAAAAAAGGTGCTGAATTTAACTGTTTTTTAGTTAAAAGTATGGCACCACTTGAAAACTGTTAGTTTGACTGTTTGAAAGAGTTAAATTAACACGGCACGGAGGTAATTTAACTAATTTTAAACAGTAAAACTAACAGTTTTTAAGGGGTGTCCATACTTTTAACGGAGGTAATTTAACTATTTTAAGCGGTCAAACTAACAGTTTTTAAGCGACACTACTTTTAACTAAAAAAAGAGTTAAATTCAGCACTTTTTTTTTCAGTGCACTCTTATAGGTAGAGATAAAACTAAAACAGAGATAATTGGCAAATGAGGCTCTTTCTAACTTTTGCTACATGTGATTGACATAATTAATTCTAGCATAAAAACCAGCAAAAATGACAAAGAATATTCTAAGAAGTCACGAACTTTACTCCTAGACTCAAAACATGACTTTGAAGTTAAAGGCACAGTGGTGGAGCTGCGCATGTACCATGGGAGATTTCCAGTGTTGCCAGATGGAAGGTAAAAAGCCGTATCGTCCCCATTTAAATCAATATTAAAACAATTACAAATTAAAAGGCCAAAAAAACATCATAGACAAAATACGGATTAAAATGGGAACTAGGCCAACAATAAATAAAGAACTTCCGAGACGTTTCGGTGCACCTCCAGTTTTTCCGAACGCTAATTACTGATTGAGGCTCTGTCTGCGTTTTTGCTGGTCTGTTTTGTTTATGTAACCGATGTTGCGGTATTTTTTTAAATAGTCCCTCTTCCAACTTTGTGGAGTGTGCTCTTCGTTCTGAGTATTTGTTTTTTTGTATTATATTTTTCCGATTGATAATGGTGCTGTGAGTGCACCGAAACGTCTCGGAAGTTCTTATTTATTGTTGGCCTAGTTCCCATTATAATCCGTATTTTGTCTATTTAAATCAATGTAAAACGTACGGCTTTTTCACCCCAATCCGGCAACACTGGAGATTTCTATCAAATTTGAGACTTACCTCTCAACATAGAGAATGTGATAAATTAGATTGGAGTCCCCAAAGACACCTACATAGCTCCGCTGTCTTTGCTCTTAAACAACAGAGATACTAATGAATAATTTGGTTGTGTTAGCCAAAGTGCTAAGAATGTTATAAAAAACTTTGGTGATTAGTTTACTCACATTTTTACTAATAATATTTCAGTCGAATCTTTTCGGCATAGACGCCATCATCAGGACTAGCAAAGTATCAAAGAACTTCACATAATATTCATAACGAAAATAAAACATTAAGCAAATCTAACACAAAATCACAGGTGAAAAATCTGATAAGAAAATCTGATAATCAGATTTTTCACCTGTGATTTTGTGTTAGATTTGCTTAATGTTTTATTTTCATCATGAATATTATGTTAAGTTCTTTGATACTTTGCTAGTCCTGACGATGGCGTCAATGCCGAAAAGCTTTGACTGAAATATTATTAGTAAAAATGTGAGTAAGTTAATCACCAAAGTTTTTTATAACATTCCTAGCACTTTGGCTAACACCACCAAAATATTCGTTAACAACAAACGCTACTACCTGCAATGCTCAACTTCAATAGAGATACTAAGTTGAAGAATTTGTAAAATTGTGAGAAAATCACATTTAAAACATCGAAAAGTCTAAAAATCTAACTCAAACTGAATAAATGCATTTCATATAATTCAAAGATGGCGGTCGAATGGGGGAGTTACAATGGGGGAGTCCCATCTAATTACAGCGTTCTCTATAAAGAATCACTTTTCTCAGCATAAAAAGTTGCAATTAGATGAGACTCCTCCATTTTGACAGCCATCTTTAAATTCTATTCAACGTATGGGTGAGTTCTAGAATTCAACCTTTGCAGCAGATGGATTTGATCTAAAAAAAAATGGAGATGAAGCAAGCATGACGTCATGAACGGGGCCGCATGAATCGTCAACAACGAGGATCCTGAGAACGGTTGGATGAAGGTTTGTTATTGTTTTGGTTTGTAGGTTGATGACAAGAAAGATTAGATGATAATGGATCCGTAGAGGTAAGTTTGATTACTATTTTTCTTCTATTACACAGATTTTCTTCTTTTTTTTAGTCACATACTTAAAACACAGAAATAAAAATTTTGAGGTTAGTCACAGAGATGCATCCGATCTATGCACCTCCAGAGGTGGATGGATCAGATGCATTCGGATTTATCAAGTAATGATGTCATGTGTCGATGCATCTGAATCCCAAGAATACTTGGATGGAATCACTGTACTATGGCTTTCAAAAGAATGACTTTAAAATCTTGTTAACCTTCAGACAATTTTGCAGCTTTCAAGTGTTTAAGGACTAATTAGAAAACTCCTATGAAAGTATGTACGTCATGAAAAATTGAAAATTTCATTGAAAATAACAGAAAACTTTAACTGTAAGAATTTTGTACAGTGGGGTACTTTCTTTTGAAAGTCATAGTACCTTGGAATGCTTGGATGGATCCCAAATGAATCGATACACAAAAAGTTGAATTCTAGAACGCACCCCAATTATCGAGTTTGTGAGTTGATTTTGAGACTTTCTAATAGGTACTTTTAATGTGATTTTCAAATGTTTTTACATAGGTTTCAACCCTCCTTAATATTTGACTAAAATTTGCAACAGACTCATTTATAGTCAACAGCACTCAGCACACCTGTTGTAAAATAGTTCAAGATTCCAGATACCGGCTTAATTTCAATTCATTCAATAGTATTTCTTATCAAATAATTTTGTCATATATTGTTACATTGTAATTTAAATTATACGGCTTGAGTTTAAACTCGAACTAAATTTGTAGATGCAATTTCTTTGGGTCAAGGAAAAATCCCGACAAACGAATTTACAATATGTTCATGCCACAAAAAAAAAAAAAATTACAGATAATTTCGTAACAAAAGCTAGTGATATAAAGCTAAAGCTTAGAAGTCTTGAAACAGCACAATATATAAAACTTATTCATTATGTACTTAAAAGCGCCTCACAGAGGCAAATAAACCCCAAAAAAATGAGATGGATATAGAATGATATGATCGTGATCATGGGCGGATGCAGGAATTAGTCTTTCTCTCTCTCTCTCTTTCCATTTAAACACAAGCGTTAAAAAAGGATAGCAAAGGGGGCCATCAAACGACTTTAGCCCTTTTATGCACGCATTTTGGGATTTGACTTTTTTAAAGATTTTTTTAAATTATTGAAAAAAGGACAGTTTTTTTTAAGAATTTTGATGGGTCACACAATTTTTTGCAACTTTGCACACAAAGTCTATTAAAATTCCATTGAATCCCATGTTACAAAAAATGGTACGTATGTGTACCACTTCCCGTGAAAGGGTTAGCTCTCATCTCCGTCCTTTTCTAACGCACGTGTTCAAATTGAAGGAGAGAGAGAATAACAAATTCCTGTACCACCCATAGACATGATAATGATATAATAAAAAAGTGATAATGAAAAAACTAAGGCAAATTCAAGGCATCCCTGAAATCACATCATCTAGTGTGATTTTATTCCTACAAAAAACAAAAACAAAATTGAAAAAGTGCTAAGCATGTGTTAAAACTTTTGAAAACAAAATAAATTAATTTAAAACTTTGTACAAACACCAGATGGAGGAGTTACAAACTTCCCAACTTTCATTTTGAGTCTGAATCCATGATCAACTTCCCGTTTTTATCTTTCAATCGCACCCTTCCATTGGCATACCTTGTTTCTTGCGTACCATCGGGATAAACTAGTTTCACGGTCCCATCTGGAAATTCGCGTTTCTGTGAATTGAAAGAACAATTTTAGAATTAAAATTAAAAAGACCAGCAGTGACCTCTCCTAAGAGAGAGCTCTTCAGCCCATTTATCAGAGAGACTGCAAGCTTGCGTATACCAGAGACAATATATAATAGAGACCACGCACTATCTATCTTGCCCATGTTTGCGCGCAGTGGCAACTTTTTTTTTCGGGGTCTCAACAGAACACCGCAAACATGGTCCATACGTTGACTGATGAGAAACATCGTTGAAATTTTCGCCTAGTGAAACCAAAGCACCGAAATTGCATCAGTCAACGTAAGGACCATGTTGAATGGTGCACCCTCATGCTCCCTGTGTTAATTTCTGTTGAGTCCCGAAAAATAAGTCAGCCACCGCACACACGGCTAGTGCGTGGTCTCTATTATATATTGTCTCTGGCATATACAAGGGTATTTCTGGAAGTCAACGAAAGAAAAAGTATAAAAAAACGATTAGCAACATTATAATTTTATCAATTTAATGGTCTTTTTCTCTTAATTAAAATCAGTCCAAAAATTTAGGTACATCAGGACGTAAGAATTTTTGGACTCACTTCAAAAAATTTCTGTTCACCTCCAGCATTAAGGAATGGGTCTGTTGCAAACTTTTTCTTACAGAACCTAACGTTTTAAGCATCAGAGTTCTAAAATTGACTCACGAACTCAATAAATGCATGGGACCAAAATGGCGGGATAACTGTCATATGAGCAAGTCACAATGGGGAAGTCTCATCTAATGGAGCTCTAGGAAACTTTTGCTTTGAGTAAATAAATAGTCTACTCTGTTGTATAAAACCAGCGAAAATCATTCTCAAATAGTCTAAAATTCAATAATTAACTCTAAAAACAGCTGTTACAGCAATATCGTAATGGCGGTTCAACGTAGGTATCATGGGAGATTCCTGTCTAATTTGTCACTTTCTGTATGGAAACAGAGATATGTCTTAATTTAGATAGGAATATCTCATGATACCTGCGTCTCTCGGCCAATAAACCCGATTTTGAGAGTGAATTTGATGATTTTTTAGAGTACTCATCGCCAATTTTACAGGTTTTATGCAAGAATCTACTCTTCAATCCCCTGTTACCAAAGTCTGCAAGAGCCCCATTGCACGAGTAAAGTGATTCATCATAGAGAAAGCTGCATCGATCCCATCGAGGTGGGTCCACAAAAACTTACAAGCAGACAAAAATTTTAGAACTAATTTTAATTTTGAAAAAATATTAAATTTGTGAGATTATGATGCTTAGAATTGTTGTTTTGACTTTTTTTCTATCATCATTAGGAGCTGGGAAAAAAAAAAAAAAAAAAAAAAAAAAAAAAAAAAAAAAAAAAATAGGGAAACTTACTTCCTGAACCACTTTGATACAAAGTCTCTATGAGAAAAATAAAAGAAATCCGGAACAGAAGTTACATCCATTTTCAACAAAGTATAATTTTTTAATCTGATAGCCAAGACATGTTTACTGATTAATTTGAGAAACTCAAATGCTTTATTAGTGTATTACACCATAGAATTTTCTAATCAGAACGGATACTCAAATTCATTCTGAAACATTTTATACCTCCTGTATATTCCATTCTGCCATGTTGAGTAGCGTTCTGGAATTCATCCCTTCATTGTCTTGATGCAGAAAAGATTATGAATAGCAGCACTTTCCAATATAGATATACTACATCACAGGATAATGTAATCTTTTTTGCACCAATGCAGTAAATGGTTGAATTCTAGAACGCTACCTTGGAAAGTTAGCATTACCAGCAATCTTCGGCAACCAGCTGAGTTGTGATTGGTTGAGTGTTAACCCTGATTGAAATATAACCTCAAAAAGCACGTCTGCCAGAGACAAATAGAGACAGAGCACTAACTGACTGCAGCAGAGGCACTCTAAATTCTCGCGGATCCAACAAAACAACAGTCAACGTCGCATGGTGTTGAATGTTGAGCACCTTCCTCTTCACTCCCCCCCTCCCCGGTGTTTGCCGAATGTCACCGTTCAACACCATGCGACATCACAAGTTGTTGAATGTTGTTTTACATGTTATTTTGTTGGATCCCCGAAAATTCAGTGTGCCTCAAATCTTCCCTACGTATTTTACCATAGTGCTCAGTTTCTATTTGTCTCTGATGTCTGCCATATCTGGTTTCCATTGGCTCTTAAGGGAGTTCTCCTTCTGATTCTACTAGCAAACTAGTGATGGAGCCGGGATTCGACCGAATCCTCATGAAGATTCCGATTCGGATTCGGTCCGCTGAAATCACGACTTCGAATCCGAATCCGAATCGGATCAAGATTTCGAAAAGTAGCGTAAAACCGCACGCGTGCGTATCCCCGCATGCAGCGCGATTACCCGCGCGCGTATCCTCCAAGTACGGCAGTATGATTCGCGGGTGTGTTCCGGCAGTTCATCCAACCGAAAAACGGACAATCGAAATCCCAAACCTCTGAGACCACGCAATGCCGAGAGACGCCACCGAAATATCTGTCCCTCTGAACCCTCCGAGAAAATAGCTTCTTTCAACGGTTTTTCTGTTTCTGTCCATTCCGCTTGGAATTTGAAAATTACTTCTCCCTTAGAAATGGTCCTCTAGATGACTCCTACTGCCCTACCCTTCCCGAAATGTTGACTCAAATGAACTGACTGCATATGAGATATGATGGTAAATGAAAGAGTCAATGAGTTACCCGATCAAGACTGTCTTTATAATCACTTTTTGGTGATAAACTTAACGAAGTGCCTAAATCCAAGCCTAAAAAAAATGTATACTTTTGATGATTTTACATAGATAGAAAAGTAAATAGTGGGGGTTCTGTAGTGAATTATTTGAAAATACTGCAAATGAGGAAGATTCGCGATGGTTCAGGATTCGGATTCGGATTCGAAGATTCGGGTGTTATAATCTAGGATTCGGATTTGGATTTGGATTCGGGTTCGGCTAAATTTTGGATTCGACCCATCACTATAGCAAACGCAAGATTTTTGACGGTCAAGAATGCACACGGATGCAGAGGGTTGCTTTGATTACACAAGGATTTGCCACTTGCCTCATCTTTCTTGACTGCCAAAACTTTTGCATTAGGTAGAAGTATTCAGTGATTACATAAATTGATAATGAGACTGGTTTAAGATCAAATTCTCACCATAAAACAAGAAAAACAATTTCCAAAAAACCTTTAATTTACCTTGTACTCAGCGGTGTGATATTCTTTCTGACCGTTCGGGAGTTCCAACATTCGGAACCCAGTTTTCTTATCTGTTTTCAACACAGATCTATCGCTGAAAGTCCATTCTTCACGACCATCTGGAAAAATCCTGCGACCACAACCGTTTGGGAAGGATATTTCAACAACTTCGTTTGTTAACCGTTTTTCAACTTGTCCACTGAAAGAAAAAAAAAAAGACAAGCAGGTGACAATTCATGAAAAGAGTCAAACACGGTGGAGAAAAAAGTAAGATTAATTATGTACTTTGAAAAGCGTTTGTGCGTAAGATAGTCTGTGATATACAACGGTTTTACTGTTTATCCGGTTTGATGTGTCTAAATCTATTCAGTACAGTGTTGCCAGATTGGGGTGAAAAAGCCATACGTTTTACATTGATTTAAATGGGGACGATATGGCTTTTTTACCCTTGATCTGGCAACACTGCTTCAGTACCATGACCTGCAAAAGAAAGTCCTTTCATCAAAATCGTTCTTGATAAAGTTGCCCATTACTTTCCAAAGAGTTTTCGATTTTTTAAGGCATGCATCGTTTCACGGATGTATTAATAAATTATTATTAGGGATGGGCGAAGCTTCGGAAACGCTTCGCAAAGCACGAAGCAGCTGCCACTTTGGATTGGGCTTTGTTTTCGAAGCATCGCACTTCGGAAACACAAAGCAAGCGCCGAATTCAAAATTCCTGCTTTTTCACGCAACAGGAAAACGATGTTTGAGCAGCACCGTCGATGAATGGTGGCTCATGCCCCGATGCACACCGATCAACGGTGATCATCAGTGTTTCGTTTTCGGCACTTCTTTATCTCTATTCTACTCGTGTAAAGCGACCAAGCTAGAGAGAGACGTACCTCATGGTTTATCAGGCCTACGGCTAACGTCACCGCGAATAATCTAGGAATTCAAAGGTTTCAACCGCTTCACAAATCTCAGCTCAAATTTTTTCTACTCTAACTGGGTTAAACTGTCCATCATTCGACCTTCCGTTATTCCCTTTCCCTCCTATTCGATATTCCTCTTTAAAAGTTAAGTAACAGTTCAAATTTGAATTTTGAATGAATTTTGATTTGTAATCAAAGAACACGGATGCGTCTCAATTTTTGAGGTTCCTTGCTTCGGATTCGAGAAGCAAGGCCTGCTTCGCTTCGACCTTCACTTCGGTTTTAAAAAACCCTCCTTCTTTCACCCCTAATTATTATTGTTATTATTATTTATTACTAAACTTACTTTGAAAATTCTAGAATCTCTAATCCATCCTTGTACGTTGTGTGCCAAGTTTTACTTTCTGCATAATAATACTTTACTATGTTTTCCGAGATAATCGTCTCTTTCACATCACCGTTGTAATAAATTATTTTCATGACATTACCGTCAGCAGACATTTTTTTGACATTGCCGTTTGGGAACCAGATTTCTTTCCGTCCGTCGGGAAATATTTTCTCTCGATTACCATCCACTGAAACACACTCAATGATATCACCTCTTTCGCTCATTGCTTCCGTTTCATTTACATTCAATCGAGATGTGACAGGCGCATTTAGGTTGAAAAATTCGTCCTCGTACTGTTTCAAAACAATATCGTCTTCTTCGGGGTAGATTGCTTTCAGGACTGGTTTGTTCACCACGTCGTTTATTATGTCGTCATTTTCTGGCTCAGATGACGAAGAGCTGAAATCAACATTCCGCGCATTCTTGATACTTATCTGTACTTTTTTCTGCGTTTTAATAGGATTACCGGTAGATTTTTTCAAAACAGGTTTACCGACAATGGGTTTCTCTTTCAAAACGGACTGCTTAGCATTTGTTTTCGCTGCTCCTGGTTTGTTGATAAAGTTCGGTTTTTTCAAAATCTGTTCCCGCTTACTCAGAAGTTCTTCGATATCTTCCGGAGTCAGCTGGCTAAGTTGACGATTGATGGCATGAATGATGTTTGTGTTGGTCATGTTATCCGTCAGTTTAATTCCTTTTGAGATGAGCTGAGGAGACAAAACAAAGGGAGGAAAAATTAAAAATATATAAAAGTATTCATGAATATTTTAAAACAAAAAAAAGCTGAACAAAAACGCTATTGCTCCAACAGAGCACCTTCAACAAAGAATTCTCAAAATAGTATTTAAAGAGATTCTTCAGGGTTTAGTGCCGGTTTCTACATCACCAGAGCGCTACTGTTTGATTAATGTTAAATTACAAGCCGAAAGTAATTTATAATTAGGAAAACGGAGTGTCCGTTACTAGATAATCATCTGAAGAACGTCTCTGCAAAACATCTCTTCAATAACTTAAAAAATAAGGGTGAAAGTACCAAAAAGGGTGTATCACAAATTGATTCTTGTATCAAAATGTGATATTTCATTTTTTGGTACTTTCAGCCTTATTTTTGAAGTTATTGACGAGGTATTTTGCAGAAACGATCTTCAAATGATTAGCTAGTAACTGACCTTCCGTTTTCTTAAATTTAAATTACCTACTTTCCGCCTGTAATTTGACAATAATCAAACGGTAGCGCTCTGGTGGCAGAAATTGGTACTAAACGCTGAAGAATCACCTTAAGACAGAGATTTCAAACAAGATTATTCCTCCATTTTGTATTGTATTGGTCAAAGCTACGTTTTTGATATTTTATGCCTTCACTGCAGCGCTTTAAATTAGAATTTATTAAGTTAAAAAGCTGTAGATACTAAAATGAAACCCCCTCCCCAGCCAAAAGTCAAACTTTAAGTTGGCAAAAAATGCCACTTCTACAATGGTGTACTCGAATTCAACTATCTTCAAACCCACCTCAAAAATCTACACTTAAAGTAATTCTTCAGCGTTTAGTGCCGATTTCTATCACCAGAGCGCCAGGGGTGCAAAATGTTCCAAAACTTTGGAAGTTTCACGCAAACCATGACTTATTTCCTCACAGGATTTTAAAAAAAAATTTCACAAAAATTTGAAAGTGATGACTTTTTTTTTGCTTATTTTAACATTTCAACACCGTATGTTCGCAAAATGACCGATATTTTCCTGTATTTTACACTAAGATCCTGGCAATTCCTTCTTGCTATTATTAAAAAAAAAAAAAAAAAAAAAAAAAAAAAAAAAAAAAAAAAAATAATTTCCTCACTTTCCCAGAAATTTCCTCACTTTCACGCGATCCGCGGATCGCTAGATCGGGCACATATTGAACCCCTGCAGAGCGCTACTGTTCAACCAATGTCAAATTACAGGCGAAAAGTCATTTATATTTAAGAAAACGAATGGTCAGATACTAGCTAATCATCTAAAGAATGTCTCTGCAAAATATCTCGTCAATAGATTCAAAAATAAGGCTGAAAATACCAGAAAATGGAATATCGCAAATCGATTCTTGTATTGAAAAGCAATATTTCATTTCTTTACCAGTAGTAAGGGAGAACCTTGCAACTGCCCCATTGAGCTGAAATAAGAAAGTCTATTCGGCCCATAAGAAATTCGGCTTCCAATCAAGAAGGCCCCCAAGAAATTTTTTCAACTAAGAACATAGCTGAGTGTACTTGGACTCTGGTAAGTAATGAATGACACATTGCAATATGTACCTGTTTCTGGGAGGATTCTTTTTGTAGATTGATGATTTGTTCTCTCAAGTTGGTATTATCTTTCTCCAAGTCTTTCATCTGATTGCGAATTCGGGCTTGCGAAGAGCCCCATTTTCCTTCTCGACGCTCCAATTCCTTCTTTAAATCTGCAATCTGCAAAAGTTAAAAAACAGAGTAAGATTGAGAAAAATATGTGTTTTCTTTTTTTGAAACTAACATGAAGCTGATTACTCTGCTTGGAGTTTCCATTAACAAGCAACAGACAATGGCTCATGGCAGATTTTTTTAAAGAAAAATCAAGGATTTTCAATGAATTTTCAAGGACTTTTCGCAGGATTTCAAGGATTTCTGTCAAGCAAAAACGTAATTTTTTATACCAACTTTCCAGAGGTAGAAAAAACTCAAGTCGATTCTCACATAAGGGTGCACTAATCATAGAAGAACAGTATACACGGAAAAAAAACTACGGTGAAAATAACCATACGGATACCTGATTTTGGCAACTGCTAGATGTTATGGTAATGTTAACAAGATGTATAGTATATTTTGACTAGATACTAGGTGATGTTACCTGATTGCATGTCGAATTTACTCAAAGTATCGGTAAATGTACCATACTTCTGGTCAAGTTTACCATAACATCTAGCAGGTGCCAAAATCAGGTATCCGTACCTAACCATATGGTTACTTTCACTAATCTTTTTTTTCCGTGTACAAAAAAGTAAAAGCAAGAAAAAAGTTCTTGCTAAGTCCTGCATTCAATCTCACAACTTTGCAACCAAATCGACACGAAATTCCTCAGGCACACAAACAAAATAGGTAAACAACAAAATGGCGAGAAATATTAAGCTGCAGCCGGTAATTTGCAAGAATTTTCAAGTACATTTGATGAATTCATCAAAGTTCAAGGATTTTCAAGCATATGAAAAACAAACAAAAAAAAATCAAGGATATTCAAGGACTATTCAAGGCGCCACAAACTATGTCATTAGCTGATCACAAATGAAATGATTGCAAATTAGTGGCTAGGTTTATACGGTTATTGTAAAAATTCAGAAAATGTTGGGGCAGGCAGTGCCAGCCCCTCTTGCTGGTACCACACGCCACTGAACTTCAGGATTCTCAAAACTTTACGTTCAAGTGATTTTACGCTAGAATTGACTCTTGTTACTGCTATAGCAAGAGTTTGGGACAAAACCGTTATTGATTTTACTTCATATCAATTTTCTTTGAAGGCCTATTTTACACTTAACTATGCATAGAAAATTTTAACGTCATTGCTACTGATTTTTCCCTGTTTTCACCCGAGAATGGCTCAGAGAAAGAAAAGAGGTAGAGGTTGGTGGCAATGAAGAAAAGAGTTTTTTAAAAAATTAAATTGTTCTGTCATTTCCAATAGAATTGTCGTTTTTTCATGACGTTCTTTAAAGAGTCATTCTGTTTAATTCTTAAACACTTGAAAGATAGATAGATGAATAGATAGATAGAAGGTCTACCGGCCGCAAAATTCTTTAAAAGACGCCAAGATTTAAAATGGTAAAAATTTCCATCAGGGTACTTTTTTTGAAAGTCATAGTACCTACCGTGTAAGTGCAAGTGCCATCTTTCTATCGTTCTCCTAAATTTAAGTCAAAAGTAAAGTAAATTGTTCTAAGAATACGTCAAAATAATTAATATCATTCTACAAATTGTTCTGCCTATCACTGAGATAAAAATAAAATTCCAAGTATTTTCAATATAAGTTACTCTCTTATGATTTCATTTTGGCCATTCAATCTACTTCGCAAACCTTCCTCATTGTAGCTTTGAGAAATATCAGAAAAAACAAAAAAATTAGAAAGTAAAATGAAATAAATTAATAAATTAATTACCTCATTTCTGAGGAGTTTAATTTCTTCTCGCTCCTGTTTATTTGGTTTACTTCGAACTTCTTTGGTGTACCTTTCAAAAACTAACTTTTCTTTCTGTAACTTCTTACGCTCTTCCGCTAACCGCGCTTCGTCCTCTTCTCGGAACTTTTTCATCTTTGCTTCAAACTCCCGCTTCTGTTTCACGAAATTTGACTTTTCCGACTCAAACTCTTGCTTCGATTTTGCTAGTTTAGCATTTTCCTTGCGAAATATTTCGATCTCTTTTTCTAGATCCTCCAACCTTTGCTGCAATAATTCATTCTTGAAGTTTGCATTGCCGTTAGATAAACCTTGAACTCGAGCCGATTTAGGTTCATTCTTCTTTGTCTCTGATACTTTTGCTCCGTTTGGAATGAGACTCTCTGGCTGAAAATTCAATCCGAGATCCTCGAAATCTTTCCGTGTGATTGAGTACGGTACCGAAGATTGGTAGATCTCATCGTCGTTGAAGTGGGCATGTTTCTGGAAATTCGGAGGAGGACTACATAGATGACGGCTGTCGTCCGAAGTGAAGCCCGTTTGATCTCTATCGTCATTACTACCTTTTACCGATCCTTCGTCTGAAGAGCTAATGTCGGTCCACGCATCGTCATCTTCTACTTCTGTATCGTCATTTCCTTGGATTTTCTGATCGCTGCGTCTTTCGCTCGGGAAAGAGTTGACGGCGGTCTGGCTATTTCCAGCGGACTCACTTGTGGTTTTGGCAGCTGCTTGGCCAAAGTTGTCGCTTTCTTTCAAAGGAGTTGATTTCACTGAATCCTCCATTAGTTTTGCGATCGTTGATGAAGTCGAACAGAAACTTGATTCTCCAACTTTTTCTTCAAGTATTTCAAACACTCTCAGCTCTCTTTGCTCTTTCTGTGCAAGACAAATAAAAAACAACTTTAATTAAAAAAAAAAAAAAAAAAGTTTTTTAAAATAGCTTAGGGCACTTCATCTGAAAAAAAAAAAAAAAAACAAAAAAAACAAAAAACAAAAAACAAAAAAAACAACAAAATAGCAAAAAAAAAAACAAAAACAAAAAAACAAATAAAGACTACACGGAAAGAACGTGGTTAGTCAATTCAGGTGTTGTCAAAATTTGGAAACCAATTCTTCATGTATAAAAAAAAAAAAAAAAAAAAAAAAAAAAAAAAAAAAATTCTTCATTTAAAAATTATATGAAAAGTAAACAACAATTTGGGATTCTTGTCTTTCATGTCTACAAAAATCTCTTAACTTATTTTTACTTTCAATTTCTTTTTTGAGTGAGCCACATATTTAAAAAAAATGAAATCAGTTACCAAATTTTGACAACGCCTGAAGTCACTAACCTCGTTCTTTCCGAGTAGTCTTCAAACATGGTGGCCACAAATAATTCCCAAAGAAAATAAAATCCAATAAGAAAAAATGTCCACAGTGAAGAAACGTTTACAGTAAAATAACGTCCAAAGCATTTCATGTCCAATGTAATTTTAAGTCCGAGTTAAAAAAATGTCCAATGTCATTTGACATTCAAACAATTTTTAGTCCAACGTAATTTTTGGTCCACATGAAATTATTTCCAAAAAAAAAAAAATTCCCCCTATAAAAACTAGGTTTTCTTAACTAAACATCTAACAAACAGAGCAGACAGATTAAGTTGTTAGATGATTAAGAAAACACAACCTAAAACTTCATACTCACACAATAACCTTTTGAAATCAGGTTTTTTTTAGCATGAGTAAAGGGTCTGTTTTATCTGCCGTTATTCTGAAGTACTCCTTAATTATAAAGAAAAAACGAGAAATGAAATGAAATCAAATTTATAATAAATAGCCAATCTTGTAATTAAATTAAGACTTAGGTACTCACATCTGTGAGTGACTCTGGAGTCATAGGCCTTTCGATCCTTTAGATCATCGTCAGTGGCAGGAACAAATAACAGTTACTAACAAGTAAAAGTTACAAAAAAGTAAAAGTTACAAACAAGTGAAAGGTACAAACAAGTAAAAGTTAAAAAATAATAGAAGCAATAAAAACGATGTAAACTAATAAGAACTCTTTAACTTTAACTTGTTCGTAGCTTTTACTTCTTATTGCCACTGATGGTAATCTGGGGGATCAAAAGGCCTGTAAACTAATAAGAGCTTTTTAACTTTAACTTGTTATTGCCACTGATGATGATGATCTAGAGGATCAAAAGGCCTATGGCACTTTGAGAAAGTTTAATTTACTCACAAGATTGGTTATTTAAAATGAATTTGATTTGATTTCGTTTCTCGTGTTTTCTTTGCAATGTTTCAATCAATAATTATAAAGATATTACAAAACTCATTGGAACCAAATTCTCGCACCGCCGAGTGCATTTTTAAACATTTTCAAAATAACATTGAACTCAATTTAACTCGTTAAAACCCTTGCACAACCTGCACCCCCCGAAAAACATTAAATCAAAGGTTTACTAAACTTAAATTATTTACGTTCAGTCTACAAGAGAATATTTCTTTTTTATCCATGTTTACCTTCTTCTTTTGATCCGAGTCTTGATGAGCTTTAGAATTCTCCTGATGACCAAAGGCAGATGCAGCTTGTGTGTTGGACGGTTTTTTCAAAATGGAGGCAGGAAAATTAGATTTCTGAGATGCCTGAGAAACGCTGATCAATGGGGCACTGCGGCACGATTTCAGAGAAGGGGCTGGAGCTTTGAAACCTAAGGAGAGATGAAGACCCAATGATTCAATGAAACAGGCACAAGATGGTAGCAGTGTTGCCAGATTGGGGTGAAAAAGCTGTACGTTTTACATTGATTTAAATGGGGAAGATATGGCTTTTTACCCTCCACTTGGCAACACTGAATGGTAGGTAAACGCAACGAGCCTTACATTTATCCAGAGTGGCAGTGTGATGGGTAACCTTCATAACTTGATGGAGGATTTTTTGGTTAGGTTAAGGTGTAATTTTCTCCTCTTGCTCCCATGTATTTTGGTGCACCGCACTAAGGATTGGTACATGCTTTGATCCTTTGGGGAACTCAACCTTACTAACTCTTGGAATAACTTCCAATTAAAAAATAAATAAGAAGTAGTAGTAGTATGTAGTAGTAAAATCCAGCCACCCAAACACGGTGGTTTGTTATGCTGATGTTTCACAGCGAACGGCTGGACTGGATGAAAAAAAAGAGGCTAGGAGAGATGATCACAGTATTCTCAAAACAAAGGGTAAAGAAGTAGTAAGTAGTAGTAAAGTCCAGCCGTCCAAACTCGTGGTTCGTTATGCTGATATTTCACAGCGAACGACTGGACTGCATAAAAAAAGAAGGGGTAGGAAAGACAATCAAAGTATTCTGAAAACAAGGATAGGAAAGAGGAGAGTAACAGCGACCTGCCAGGGACTCTCAAATTGGGAAGGAAGTACTTAGAGCACTCAAGGAGGTAAAGTGCTCTGAATATATTTTTTCTCTCTCTTTTTTCATATAAAATATTGCTCCACTCTCTGTTTCTGCTTTGTTTTTCTATCCATTTGTGTAACTCAATAATTTTTTTTTTTTTTTTTATATTATAGAATACGTAACATTCTTTGCAGCTGTGCAACTCTTCCTTCAGTTCTTCTCCCTTAACTCTCTTTGTATCTATGTAGCTCTACTCTCTATGATTCACTATCAACAGTTCACTCTCTCATTTACTCCCACCTTGGTAACTATTCAGCATTTGTGCATTTGTTTACGATCTGTTTCTCACGCTTATCGTAGACCCGTTAAAAGTAGCCTTCACATTTGAAATATAGCTAAGCGCTGTAAGTAGCCAAAATTACAATGATGATTTAAAAATAAGGTGCTTTGCTACGCGAAAGCACCTAAAAAGACTAACCTGATTTCGAAGTCGTAAACTTTGATTTCGGTTGAGCCAGTTGACTTGTCCTGGAGGGTTGTTTGTTCACACTGTTTTTATTATTGGCGCTGTTCTTCAGTGTTGAATGACTCTGGCTGCGGTAAAAGTT
Source organism: Trialeurodes vaporariorum (assembly GCA_011764245.1). Lineage (NCBI taxonomy): Eukaryota > Metazoa > Arthropoda > Insecta > Hemiptera > Aleyrodidae > Trialeurodes > Trialeurodes vaporariorum. The sequence goes on along the minus strand of VMOF01000013.1, from coordinate 21,353,806 downwards.
CATTTTCACAGGTTGCTTGAAATCGTCCGCAGTCATTCGGAACCTTGCGAGACCTTCGCCTTTCCGTAAGAACGGCCGTTTAGGTTTTTCGACGATCCTTTCAACATCTTCTTCTTTTTCGCTTTCAACTCTCTCCTCTGGATTTTTTCTTTGTCTTGCAGTAAACTCATCTCCAAAAGTTTGCTAAAGTCTTGGTACGATGGTGAAATAGGCATCTCTTCTAGAAGAGCTTTTTTGTGGTAGCATTCATCAAGCAACTAATTAGAAAAAAGAAGAGGAAAAAAAAAAAATAAACAAGATTAGCAAATGAGTCAAAGAAAACCCTCCCATAACTTTAAAAAAACCCCCCAAGGTACCACAAAAAGACGTTCAAAAACGTTTCCTGAAAAATTTTTTAAAGAAGTTACACATACAGGGTGTAACAAAACTAAATAGCGCTGCGTAAAAAATGCGCTTTAGGGGAAAATACATTAAATCAGATTTTATTAGGAACCAGAGGTCATTGCACGGCAATGGGGGTTGCACACTTTTGCTACAGGCAATTCAAGGGTCAATTCAGATGTGAAAACCTAAAAAAATAACAAGTGGTTGCCCTAAAAACTTACGAGATCCACTCCTAAACTCATTGAATACTTTCAAAAGCGCAATAATACTTTCACACTGCACCAAGAAATGGCCACCAAGAGACGACTTTCCTGTAGCCCCGGGTGTCATCAGGTAATCGGCTGTTAATCACTACTCTGGTGGCTATAGTTATACTCTAAGAATGTTCCATCCTAGCATACAAAGAGTGACGGAATTTAGATGGGAATCTCCCAGCAGTAGTGCTCGATGCTGCCACCAAAGGGGTGTCTCCACCTGCAAATTTTAAAAAGCGCAAATTTAACCGCTTGAGAAAATAGGCTTCTTCGTTGTCGATACATTGGACTCGACCAATCGACTTCAAGGCAGCTCATTGGCTCAATCAGATTATTCCCCCTTTTTAAAATTCGCAGGTGGAGACACCCCTTTAGTGGCAGCAACGAGCACTACTGCTGGGAGATTCCCATCTAAATTTCGTCACTCTTTCTATGCTGGGATGGAACATTCTTAGAGTATAACTATAGCCACCAGAGCAGTGATTAACACCCAAATAAAGTTATGGTACTGTTACACACTTCCAAACCCTTATCCACTTGCATCCTGGATCCCTTCGGAAGTGCGAACTCAACCTTCCCGTGGATCTTTTGGTTCTACAAGAATTCGAGAATGAGACCACCAACCAACCCGGGACCCCCCATGGCCCGGGCCCGGCCAACGACCGACCGAGATCAGAGAAAGAAAGACATTTTAAATAAAGAGAAAACGAATTATGGAAACAAAGCTATATTCATGAATAACTAATAAACCTGGATGACTACTGGGAACTGGGGAAATACATTGATAAAAGTAACTTTACGTGAGATATGATTCCTTGAGATGAAGCGAAGTCAGCTGCTGCGAACGGAGAGGCGGCGAGAATAGGACTGTGTCGAGCCTAGAGTTGACTGATTCTACCCCGCTCGTAACCAGCTGACTTCGGCGTTGCCAATTCGTGACGCGATCTCCACGACCTCCAGCGGAGATCGAGGGGATCGCGGCAGGAACTGGTACACTCCCACCCTTAAAACAAGACCCCGTCTTGAAAATAAAAGGACATGGTAAACGGGATACACTACAATTAATATCACAATAAAAAAATTACAAAAAATATCACAGCGGTACTATTACTATTAGGAACTTATTACATTTTTTTTTTAATAAAACAGGGAAAGTACAAGATTACAAAAGTCAAATCCCAGGATAAAATCTAAGTCACGACAACCCTTGTACGTGCGCTTAAAAATTAAAATTGAAACCTCCCTGTGATCAACATCGGAACAAGTCTAGGGACAAAAATTTAGTAACATGTACATAAACTTGGCATCGGAAACTTTCATAAGCCGCCAAGATCTCTCACAACGAATCCCTGGCGATGCACCGGAATCGCACATCTCCTACTTAGTCAAAGTTCCTCATGAGAAAGAAAAATAAATGAACTGAGAAAGTGAAAAACAATTGGGTAAGCTCTCGCCAACGGCACCGTTTTTGGCATCATCCTTGACAAGTTGGATATAAACAATTGGAAAATCCAAAAAAAAGGTTTTACGATCATACAAATGACGATCAGGTTGAGCGACGGATAACCGAGGCGAGGAAATGTCACTTCTACGATAAATTGGACCATAAGAGTAGGAAGAGGGCAACCATGGAATCACCGCCAAGGGTTCGCTCTGAGAGACTAGACCCAGACGCAACCGGCCCTTCTATGCTACATTTAAAACAAAACGGGTTTTTTTGAAATTCGAGCGCTTCTCCCGCCCTTAAACCTGGGCCGGGTCCTTCACAAACTCCTTCATTACCAAAAATTTCAAACAATAAAAATGAATCCTACACTTTGTCCAAACACTTCTGGGAACATCCTAGCTTCTCCCGCCCTTAAACCGGGGCCCGGGTCCTTCACTAACCCTACCTCATGAGACAAATTAAAAATTTATAATTCAAAATACAAAATAACATTCGAGCGCTTCTCCCGCCCTTAAACCTGGGCCGGGTCCTTCACAGACCCCTTTAAATTAAATTGCTAAATTTACAAAAAAAAATAAAAAAATTTAAGAAGAATTTTTCCCCTACTCGTTATAAACAAAGTTGTTGAAAAAAATTTGAAATCAATTGACCACAAGAATCCTGGTACAAAAAGGTTTTAAAAAAAGGGTTCTTACTACATAGAAATCTTAGTCTTGACTTTCCCTATAAAATTTTTTTTTTTTTTTTTTTTTTTACATTATAAATCCTTTAAAACTTTAAACTTCCCCTTTACTTTAAATTTTCCCTTTAAAAACATTGGACCTTCAACTTTTTCCCTTAAAATTCCTTTGGTAACATGGTATGGGGTATTAAAAACAACAGAAGCTAAAAAGAAAAAAATAAATAGAAAGAAAAATCGGCGAAAAGAAATCAACGATGAACTTAACAGAAATTATTAAAGAAAGTACAACTTAAAACTTATACTAACGTGACAGTACTTAAAATTCAAATGACATAGAAAGCACAAGTGACATGGAAGGTTGAAACAGATTTTAAAAGTTCTAATACATTGACAACTTTTTTTTCGAAATGACCCGATAAAAATTCCCACTGATAATAAAAGTTCAAAACATTTTTATGGTCGCTTAAACTTACTGCTAATTATTTTGGTACACATATATCTTTGGTTTTCTTTGGTGACAAATTAATGAACATGAAACATGAACAATAAAATTTGGGAAAAGGATATCAAAGTAAAAAAAAACTTAAGCCTAGGGTTTTACAATAATCCTAATCTTACATACTAAGCGGCCGTACCATACAGAACTAACTTAACTCTAAGACTAGTACTTAAGAAGTTTTAAAAAAAGCTCATTCACACAAAAAACAAAATCCATTCCCTCAATCATTAAAATTGGTTTTTACCACACGCAAAGGAACTTTTAAAAAGGTTGTTAAGGATGGTGTACAAAAGGTTAGACCGTAAATGAACAACAAGTGAATAAAATGGGAATCAAAAGCTACAATTAAAGGGTCGACTAGATAACAAGTTATTTCTTCAATCAGTACAGGAATGTCACGTAGTATTTAAACAAATCAACTAAAGATAACAAGAAAAGATACAATTAAAGAGACTAAAACTAATAAGGAACAATAAAATTCAATGATCAATACAATGATCGATAATGACAGTAATAATAAGGAACAAAAAAATTTTGAAAAAAAATACATCAATTTAATTAATTTAAATTTGCCTTCTTCGGAGAGGGGGGGGGGAAACGAACATAATTTTCCACCCTACCTGACCGTCTCTCAAAAACAAAATGATAAAGAAGACCTGACTACAAACGATAGTGCCCCTGCTGCGGAAAACTCTCCACACTCAATATTTACTGAATTTAACCACCAGGCGATTGTTTAAACAAAAATTAAAAATTGGCTGATTACATTTCACAAAAAAAAAAGGGATTCTCCTCACACGCTGCACCTACGAAAGGAAAGGCACCTGGCATAAAATTTGAAATTTTAGACCATTTCCACCCCCCCTTCTCTCACGGTTTTTTTTTTTTTTTTTTTTTTTTTTTTTTTTTTTTTTTTTTTTGAGTTTTTTTCCCGGACAATCATTTGTTCAGGAGCACGCCGCGGGGTGTCTATCCTCATCCTCTCACGAAGTCCGGGCGATAGGCACACCACGGCGCCCTCCCACGCAAGTAAGATGTTCTGGTTTTTATAGTTTTTTTTTTTTTTATTTTTTTTTTTTTTTTTTTTTTTTTTTTTTTTTGAGTTTTACGATTATAATTTTACTAAATTTTCTTTGGCGAGCCTTTAAATGGTTTGAGTTGAGATACATGGGCCCTAGTTTCTTTTTGACTACTCTGGTGTAACAATATGACAGATACTGGTGTTGTAAATTTAACTATCTTATATGGTCCATCGTATCGAGGCATTAACTTGGCCATTCGTTTATCTATTTTACTACTCTGAGGATGTTGTTTAAGAAAAACTAGGTCATCTATTTTAAATGAGTGGGCCTTCACCTTCGCATTGTACCTCGTCTTTAGCCTTTTATGGCTTGCCATAAGATTTTTACGCGCTCTTTTTAAAATTTTTCTTTGACCTCAGCTGCATCTACATTATCAGGAAGTAGGTCGGTAATGCTCCACTGCAACGCTAATGGAGTATTAGGTTCATAAGTGAAAAATAACTGGTGTGGGGTAAATTTATGCGCCTCATGCCTTGCATAGTTAAAAGCTTGCTGTAACCAAAATAAACTCGTGTCCCACGACGTTTGTGAATCACTGTGGAACGCGATTAAAGCGTTTTTAAGATTCCTGTTCACTCTTTCACTATGGTTCGGATTAGGATAATAAGGTGTAGTTGTTATATGTTTGATGCCTAAATTAAAAAACCAATGCTTTAGGTTATGAGCTACAAAGCATTTAGCATTGTCGCTTACAATAAACTTTGGCAGACCAAAGCTTTGAAAGATTTGTTTCAATTCCTTGATCACTAACACGCTCGTTGCGGCAGATGTTGGTAATAGCCATACAAATTTTGAAAACGCATCAGTAACCACAAGAATGAAACGATTTCCGCGCTGAGTTCTAACCAAAGGTCCAACAAAATCGATGAATAATCTTTCCATAGGCTCAGTTGAGATGTTACTGCTGAGGGGACCCGCGGTCACTCTCTGCACCGGCTTGCTGCGCGCACACGTCTCACAGGCAGCGGTCCGAGTTTTGACATCTTCCAAAAGATTTTTATAATAGAAAAGCTGTTTGATTTTATTAGCTTTTTTAAAAATATCCTTGGTGGCCACCAATTGTACTTTCATGGTAAAAGGTAAAAATCATCGGTATCAACTTGGAAGGTAAGACAATTTTTCTCTGACCGGCCTGCGATTGTGAGTAACATAGCAAACCTTTGCAGAGAGAGTAACCGGGGACCGGCTCTCCGTTCAAAATTTTTGACGCACTATGTTCAAATCATCATCATTCTTTTGATGTTCCTCCAAACTAGTAAATGCTAAAGGAAACTCCGTTAAATTTTGGGAAGATAGCGTTGCAGAGAAGCACCTCCGAGCTTTCCTGTGCTACAGCTTCAAGTGGCAACACATCCTCGAACATGCGGGACAGGCAATCGGCGACCACGTTTTGGGTCCCCCTGATGTGTACGGCTTGAAATTTAAAAGAATTGATTCGGATCACCCATCGCCCTATTCGGCCCAGTTGTCGCGGGTGCGACAGTAACCAACTCAACGCCATGTTGTCAGTTTCAAGGACAAATTCTGTGTGTTCTAAGAACGGGCGATAGTGTTCCATGCCTAATATGGCACCTAAGCACTCTAATTCATATGTACTGTATTTTTGCTCTTGTTCTGATAATTTATGAGAAAAGAAACCAACCGGCCTTCGAACACCCTCAATTTTTTGCAATAGTACGCCTCCCACAGCCTTGGCGCTAGCGTCAGTTTGCAATATAAAATTTTTTTTCGAAATCAGGAATAAGCAAGACTGGTGGATTTGAAATTGCTTCTTTGAGATGCTCGAAAGCAGACTGCTCCTCCTTACCCCAAATGAATTGGACATTTTTGCGACGCAGAGCGTTGAGTGGTACTGCCCACTTAGCGTAATCAGGAATGAACTTCGAGAAAAACCCGACCATGCCGAGGAAACGGGAAATTGCCTTCGGTGACGAAGGTTTGGGGAACTCCCGTATAGTCTGTGTTCGAGCTGGGTCCAACTTAAGTGATCTATAAGAAATTTTGTGACCAAGATAACCAATCTCTCGCACAGCTATTCGGGTTTTCTCCGGATTTACCGTTAATCCGGCACGGCCGAGCCTCGACAAAACTTCGTCTAACAGTTCCATCATTTCGTCAAATGTCTTGGCGAATACGACTAAATCGTCTAAGTAATTAACAACAGATTTGTATTTCATATCGTGAAAGATCATGTCTATAAGTCTAGTCAGAACACAGCCCCCGACACTGATTCCAAAGGGAACTCTAGTATACTGAAAAAGGTTCCATGGTGTGGCAAAGGCGGTATATCTTTTGGATTCTGGCTTTAGTCCAATTTGATGATATGCTTGGTTTAAGTCAATACAACAGAAATACCGCGCCTCGCCAAACCACGAAAACGCTGTTTTTATGTCAGGTACTGGTACGGACTCAAACTTAACCTTTTGGTTTAACTTTCGGTAATCTATTACTAAACGGTGGCTACCGTTTGCTTTTGGGACAGGAAAACAGGGCGATGAGTAATCCGAAACAGACGGTTCAATTACCTTCTCATCTAACAACTTTTGAACAAGTTCCCTGCATATATTCATTTTTGGTGGGGCCATTGGATACGGGGGTATCCTAATGGTTGTCTGATCTGTTAATTGTATTTCGTACTGAATCAGGGTTGTTAGACCTAATTTCTTTGTCAAAACGTGCGGATACTTGATTAATATACTGTTTACTCTTGACGCTTGTTGTGGCGACAAATGTGAAAGATCAGTTGCACTGTTAGTCGGTTCTAAGGTTGGAGAGATAGAATCGTTAAGAGTGGGGCGTTTGATTTTACGTCCAACTGAATATTGGGTAGTTTTGATTTTGAGGTCTTGATTGAATTTAAAGAACACGTGTGATTGGCTGAGGTCTATTACTAGACCCGACCTTTGAATGAAATCAACTCCTAAAATCAAATCAAGGCTCAAATCAGGTACAACAAGAAAAGGTTGCACCCATGAAAACTTATTTACTTTAAACTGGATCCAGGCCGTTTTAAGAACGATCATCTTCTGGTCCCTCATGGCAGTTCCAATCTCCATGCTACTGGCTGAATTTTCTTTATGATGCTATTGGATATTTTTTCAAAAATTTCTGTGACATGACGCACCGACTAGCTCCAGTGTCTATCAACGCTGAGATTTCCAGTGATTTGAAATTTACTTTCACACAAGGCAAAGATGAATTATGGATGGCCATGACTTTCTCGGCAACTTGTCCTATATTTAGTTTTTTATTAATTTTTTTGGGGTGAGATCGCACCTTGGCGCCTCACTCGACGTCCAAGTTTTTTGACATATTTGGAGCTAAGAAATCGGAACTGCCATGAGCACCGTCCGATTCGTCAGGACAACACATCGCAGATGGATTACCGATTGTAGTGTTCATTGGGCATTCTCTCTTAAAATGGGCCGAGGATCCACATCTGAAACAACCTGGTCTTTGACCTACATTTTGGGGGTTAAACGCGGGCGCCGAATAACTGCCCCGCATGGCTGCTTGTGAATTAAAAGACTCCTTTTCGTTTTTAGAGACCGGTGGGTTGGCTTGCACCGCACCAGGATTTGGTGGAGGAAGGGCCAAAGAACTTGAGCCTGGGGCCAAACGAGGAAACTGATTATGAGGATTATTTACGGCACTGTTCCCAGCAACATCACCCCTATCAAATTGTTGATAATTTTGGGCTCTGGTAGTAATTCTTTCTGGCCTGAAGCCTCTCTGTTTCTGCATATCTAATATTCTGGGATCGCACACACAGTGTTTCTAATTCAATTAGCGTTGTTGGTCGCGGTTCAAAAGTTAACCGGGCTCTTTCATCGGGGGTGATATTGGTGAGGACAGTGTCGATAATAGTACCATCGCTGAGCCCCAGCCGCAAGATCTTTGCCGCCGTTTTAATTTCACTGATGAAAGTAGATAATGGTTCATCATCCCGTTGAAACCTATCAAAGTATTGCAACCTTAAACGGACTCTCAGTCTATCTGGTATGAGAAAGTTTAATACATCTTCATGAAAGTTATTAAACGAGTAATTTTGGTTAAGAGCATTAATTAAACGGTGTCTTAGAGGACCTGTGGTATATGGGCATACGAGTTCCATCGCCAACCTCTCACTAATAGATGGTTGTGATTTCAATTCAAACATTGTTTTTTAAAAAACTTAATAATTTTTGTGCATCCAACCCATCGGTCTCCTTCAAACTTTTTAAAAAGCCTGTCTAATGGGTGGGTTAATTTACCAAACATTTTTAAATATTGAGGTGAACTGATTATTGGAGTTTCGTCGCTAATCGGAATTTGAGCCACAGCGGGTGTTGGATTTGGGTTTGAAAAACTCCCTCAGGCACACTCCTATGATCAGGGGGTATCCCCACCGCTCTGATCCCACTTTCAATTCGTGCTACCTGTTCAGCTACTGAGGAATCTCTACGCACTGAAACTGGTTGGAAACTGGGTGGCTGACTCTGGGGCGAGGAAGTGTGACTAGGTACAAATGTATTTAAATTTGCGTCTTTCGCTTCCTCAACGACTGTCTTATCTGGATCCGCTTTTAAATGTTCCTCGAAGAGGCTTAATGTTTTTTGAAGAGACGAATATTGCTCCTGAGCCACCTTTCTCGCCTCAGAGTCAATCCCCTTCAGTTTAAACAAGTTTACTAATCGACCTGACACATGTTTTAGTCGAGCGATGATCTGCCTCGAGCTTCCATTCGCGTTGTCTTCCTTGTACTCATCGATTTTCTGAATGAGGGTTTGCTCTAACTGATGGCAGTAATTTAACTCTGCCTCAGGATCTGTAATTACTTTGGCAATACAATCAGGCAGGGGGGGAGTCCCTGATCAAAAGCCTTACTGAGATTTGTTCGTTGGATATTTGCATTATCGGAGTCTTCAACTTTTACTCCCCGGACCTTTAATTCATATTTTACTTGGTCTACCAGTAATAAGCATGGTGATATTCTCTGGTTAGAAGCCATTTCACCTCAAGTTTCAACGGTCAATTGTTATCTATTCAGGTTATTCAAAGAAGAAAAATGATTACATTTAAATTCCCAACGTTAAGAATAATTCCCTATTTTTTGATGTCCGGCTCTATTCCAGTGGACTCCGTCCTTTTTACCGGAGTAATATTTCTTTACCCAATAATTAGGCTCATTTAATAAAGGAGTAAAAAGATCTATAACTCTAACTTTAGAAGCGGTATGAAAATTATTCAAGTACTGATTACAGTAAGAAATATCAGAAAATTTGAATTTAGGACATGGTGGAATTTTACAAATGACCACAGTCTGAAAATATTTTCCCAGACAAGAAAATTATTTTTTTAAAGATTCAACATTTAATTTCAAACCCTGTTTAAGATCGTTAATACCTAATAAGATAACAATCGTAACCGAAGATAAATCTAAATGAGTATCGTCGATGAAACGTTCAAGGATGTGTTGCCCATCAAATACAGTAGCGCCTGACTTAGCAAGGTTGGCTACTATTCTATGAGCAAAATGTACTCTGAAAAAATTTGCCTTTGATAATCTTTCAAAGTTACTTGCACCTAAGAACACCAAATCTGCCATATAAAAAATAACAACTTATGTTTTTTTATCTAAATAAGAGCTGAAAGAAAAGAGTAGGAGGGGGGGGGGGCTAATAAACAATTATTTTCCCAAATAAATTGAGACATTCAAATTCTAAAAACTCACGAATCGATGACTTTCAAATTGTAACGTTTGACGATGGAACGATGATGATTGTGATGTCAAAATTACGATGTAAGTCGATACGTTGGAATCGTTGGTTTTTCCGGTCGAATGAGATGCAGCGATGCGAAGAAAACTCCCTTTCCAGCGATTACTGTATTCTCGGTCAGCCAATCAGGATCACCATTGGTACATGAAAAAGACAAAATGCACGGATCAGACAACAAATCATTTTAATTGAAGTTAAGTAAAAGAGATCACTGAAGGATCCAAAAAAAATCGCCTGGAAAGTCAAAAAATGATTAAATTTCAGCAATGAGAGAGAAATTAGGCTCCGAAAAGGAAACAACTCACCGGGCTTCGCTAATTCGGGGATGAATTAGGGAGACGACGGCTCGTCTAGAGCAAAAAGAGAATGTGGAGGGTCTTCGGCATCGACGGCACCACCATCCGAGTCAGCATCAAACAGGAAGATATAACAGTAAGCAGAGGACAACACACCACGTCAGTGGGGGGGAACCTGTCAATTCACACATTAAATAATTAGAAAGTTGTTTTTGAAAGACGGGCAATAGATGGGGGAAAAAAAAACTAAATCTGAAAAAAGCCTACTCTGAAGAATAGATATTTTTTTTTGTGAATTTGTCAAAATCAATAAAAATCTAGTACGTGTCTCCTTTTTAAATTAAACGCACAATGATCGACACATAAATAATAACCTGTACCTACTTGGTTGAGAATTCGACTCCGCGCGTCGATCCGCGAACGGCAGGCCGAAACAAAGGAAATTTGCCAGGGTTCCGCCGCCCGCCGAACGACACGCGACGCCGAACCCACCAGATATGAAACAATTTCGGATAAAAAAAAAAACTTTGGTCTCAACAAAATACATCAAAACTTTGAACGTAATTAAAATACGGCCCCTTCGTCGACCGATCGTCGTAGCAAAGGCGTCGCGAGCGAAATTCGCTCGCGGCGCGGTCGCTAAAACGATCCGCCGGCGAAGAAAACGAAAAACAAAACAATCAAAACAAAATCAAATGATAAAAGAAAAGAAAGCGAAAAAAAAGAGGGTGATACAAAGTGATAACTTATCCGAATCTACAGGCTAGGGGCCTCCCCTCCCCGAAGGCGAATCCATCTCGGTCGTCTCTCCACTTCGCAGCAGCGGACCTCCCTCCACTCGCGAAACACATTTTGATTCACGTAAAATACACAAATTACACTGGGGACTTGACTGATAAAAAAAACCTGGGAGCACTTAAAACTGGGAAACTTTTTCACCGGATTCCGCCCTAGACCAATTCAATCCCATTGAATTGTCACCCGCGGAATCACGAAACTGGGAACCTGGGAAAACTGGGGAAACTTTAACTTTAACTTTAACCTGGGAAACTTTTAACTGGGGACTTTAAACTTTACACCGGATTTCGCCCTAGATCAATTCAATCCCATTGAACGATCACTCGCGACAATCACGGAACTGGGAACCTGGGAAACTGGGGAAAATATAACTTTAAAACAATAACACGATTCAATCAACAAAACTTTTCATCCTTCCTCCGATCTCGACAAGTCGAAACCGGCCGAGCAACGAGCAGGAACGTCATTTCAAGTTCGGCTTGGGGGGGGCAAAATATCTTATGACCTTTTTTTTTTTTTTTTTTTTTTTTTTTTTTTTTTTTTTGATCAACATAATTTTAGAGCCAAAAAGCCGTTTTTGGGGGGGAAAAAATCGGATGATTTTTTTTTCTTTGCTCAAAATACTTCGTGCCAGTTTTTGAGCCCGACTTCAAATCCTTGGGGGGGGCAATTGCCCCCCCCAGCCCCCCCTAAATGACGCCCATGGCAACGAGGAATCCCGGGGCGATCGGCAATCTCAATCCCTGAACCCCATAGAACCACGCTACTCTGGTACCATTTTTGTTCCGCCGCCCGCCGAACGACACGCGACGCCGACGACCTCCACGACCTCCAGCGGAGATCGAGGGGATCGCGGCAGGAACTGGTACAGTACCTTGACACCTGATGACAGCGGTGCTACAGGAAAGTCGTCTCTTGGTGGCCACTTCTTGGTGCAGTGCGAAAGTATTATTAGATGGGAATCTCCTATCACAAATCATTTTATGAGTTTAGGAGTGGATTTTGTGAGTTTTTTGTGCTATCACAGTTATTCATGTAGGTTTTTACATCTGAATCAATCCTGAAATGGCTTACAACAAAAGTGTGCAACAGCCCCATCGTCACAATATATTGGTCAACTAAAACAGTCTGTAGGGACACACGAAGGAATATCCCGACACTCGAGACACCGTTGCCATTCTCTATTGTTTACATAAAAACCGATCACCCGCTCAGGACATAACGTACATTGTGCACACGATAGTTGATGCATCTACATATTCTATAACCCTAGGAAGCATCATTAGAGTTCCTTTTAGAAGTGTAGATGGAGCCTGACCGATAATCTTTGGAATTTTTTTAAACGTTACTTCTCAAGGCGACTGATGAAAATGAATTTTCCACTTTGGATTTCTATGAAGAGTACTTTAAAAGCAAAATATAAAGGTCTCAGGCAAGTTTTAAGCAAATTTTCATGACAAATATATCCAACAGAATTATACAAAATCATTGCCAACCTACGCATGACAACAGCGGATTGACACAAAACTGCATCATGTTTTTCAAACTTTTTCGGTGTTTTCTGGCATTGATGGCAACGATTGGATTTTGAATTCAAGTTTGGAGGTGAATTCAAAATCAAATTGCTGCCATTGATGCTTCGTAAACACCCAAAAACGCAATTGAGTTTCCTTGAATAAGTAGGTTAGGTTGGTATTGTGATTCATGTTCGATCATGAAAATTCGCTTTTCGTTTTAATTTTGTACTCCTAGAAGACAAGAAATGAAAGTTAGGTTTATGATATATGTTTTGTAGGAATACTCACAGCCTCTAAATACTTAATTCTATTTTTTCTACTTTCTTCGGTGTCATATTCATTGGCAGGATTTAAAGATAAGCCGTTGTCCCCTGTTCGAGATTCGTCCAATCGTTCCAAGTCCATAGCACTGTCCATGTCTTTCCTAGCTGCAAACAGTCAAGAGAAAAGATTAAATGAATCAATTAGAAATCAAAAAGATTTATTGACAGGTACATGCAGAGCTGCCGTTTTGCGTATAATTAATGACCTATTTCAATTCACCGATGATTCCACCGGTTAAGAAAATATTACACAGTTCAGTTCAGTGTACAACTGTACTGCACAAAAATACTCTGCTCTGTAATCTTTTCTCAATCGATGGAAACACCGTTAATTAATTAAAATATCCGCAAGTTTTTAAAAGTCATCGACAACTCCACCGGTTGAGAAAAGATTACAGATGCGAGCATTTTTGTGCAACACAGTCATACACTGAACTAAACTGTGTGATCTTTTCTCATTAATTATATGCTAAACGGCAGCTCTGGGTGCATGATCAAATGTAAGTAAACAGATCAGCACATCTGAATCGGAAACAAGAGGAGCAAGCCTCAACACATCATGTACAGTTTTCTTAGAAGTGTAGGCGCACCTAGAACGAGTTACTTTGGCAAATTTTCAGTTTTCATTCCTTCAAATCAAAACAAAGCTTCCTTTTGGATTTTGAAGCGTTCCTCAATGAAAAGCCAAGGCTCAAAATGCATTTTCATTCTTTTTTCTTTTTCACGATGCAATATGAGAAAAAGTGTTGGAAAGTTCCAAAGATTATCGGTCTAGGTGTGCCAACACTTCTAAAACAGCCTCTGACCATGTATATGTGGTGCCATGTTTGGACGAATAAGTACTGCATTTTAAGAATGACTTACTGAGAAACGCTGACAAAATTTTGTCTTCTGTCTTCAGAAAATAGCCAAAAATTGCTTCCTCAGATGTTTCAAAGTACAAAATGTTAAATGTAAAATACCAAAACAATAAGCCAGTTCGGTAATTTAAATAACTTTAAGGAAATTTGAAGGCATTATGATATGGAAATGCTATGTACCAATATTTTGACAGTTTCATAATATTTAATTGGCTTGCACCATCCACCGCAGTTTTATCAGTCTCGCTCGTTGAGAGGCTGTAGATGTCGTAGATATAGCTAAATACTGAAAAAATACCAAGATCGATACCGCATAACCCTAGCTACAGCTGTTGCTAAGGATGGGATCCCGAGGTATGATGGTTTGTCACCATTAAAGAAGTCTGATCTTACCAAAATCATTTTCATTCTGACTGAGATAATTTAAAATTTGTTCTTTTTGCGCCTTGAGAAAGTTGTCCTCTTGATGCTGTTGTGCTTTGAGAAGTTTGCTCTGCTGCTCCTTCTGCCATGCTTTCATCTCTTCAATACGATACATGGCTGGAACTTCAAATCAGTAGCACCATCTGGAACAGCTGAAATATTGAATGAATAAACCGTAGGGAAGACTTCAAAAACACTTTCTCACATTTAACTTAATCGGGGGGGGGGGGGGGGGGAGGACACCATAAATTTTCTGGGGGAAACCCCCAGACTTCATACATTTTATGGGGGAGACCCCTAAACCCCCCTCCAAGGGGTTAATTTTACAGTAGGGTTGCAGAATTTGTTTGCAAATTTTCATCAAAATTCGAACAGCTACATTTGAAATATTCCAATTTTTCTCTATGTTTACCCATTTCCACAATGATTTAAATGGAAGCCTTTTACTCTCTATAACTTGCTTCAGGGGTGCAAAATGTTCCAAAACTTCGGAAGTTTCACGCGATCCATGACTTATTTCCTCACAGGATTTTAAAAAATTTCCTCACAAAAATTTGAAAGTGATGACTTTTTTTTGGTTATTTTAACATTTCAACACCGTATGTTAGCAAAATGACCGATATTTTCCCATTTTTACACTATTTTCCTGCGGGAAATCCTTATTGCCATTATTTAAAAAAAAAAAAAAAATTGGACAAATTTCCTCACTTTCCCAGAAATTTCCTCACTTTCACGCGATCCGCGGATTGCTAGATCGGGCACATTTTGCACCCCTGACTTGCTTGTAATTTAAAATTTTGAAAAACCAAGAAAAAAAAATGTCTCTGGGGAACGCTGATAGCAACTTCTCTATAAAATTTGGATGCATAACAAGCGCTGGTTCAAAATTTATGCTGGGATATAGACAGACAGCAGTGCCATCGCAGTACTTCCTCAATTTCTAACTTTGTTAAATGTGAGAAAGTAAAAATCAATGTTCAATCAAGAGTCAACTCACAGCCGCTTTGAGTGAAAGGCAAAGTGAGCAGTTTGCCCCACACCCTAGACTTGGCATAAAATCAATAGTTAGGGCTGTCAATGGCTCATATATTTTACACCCTACAGTCAAGATGAATGAAGAGAAGGTTGGAGCATTTCAAAGCTGGTGGCCATCTTGTGTGCAGACGCACCAGTACCGAGCTCTCGAGTTTGTTCCATAAGTGTAGCTGCAGCTCACAGATAATCTTTGGCGATTTTTCAATTTTCGTTCCTACAGATCGAAACTAAATTTGCCTAAGACTTCGATCTTTGGATTTTCAAGCGTTCTTCAATGGAAAGCCAACAGTTCCAGCAAGGCTTCACATTTAAAAGGTAACAGCTAAGTATGTACGTACATGCAGAAAAATAGGCAGATAACTTCACCAGCTCGGATGCCCCATGGAGAGCAAAAGAAGGTAGCCTGTATTGTCATTTTACACACAAAAATGTTTCAGAAGTGTTGGCCGATGACAGCTCTTTGTTTACTTGTGCAGTAGGCCGGTTCAGTGCCTATCTGGTAGGCAGGGTGCTGGCGCGGAAGGCACTCCCGAACTTCGCTAGGCGCAACGCACGAAATGACGTCCGTCCACGCGTGTGAACAAACAGCTGTCAGCGGCCAACACTTCCGAAACAAGCTCTACCTTAAAAAGTCCAGCCACCTATTTCCAAAGAATAGAGAAAGTTCAGTTGACTTCAACAGACAGTCCGGTAAAACCAATAGAAAGATCAATAAAGAACATTATCAGGATATGAAGGATTCACCTACTTTTTAAAGGTCTGAGATATGAAGTTGGCAGTACGCCCTCTGCTAAAATTGCAGATAAAACGCTAAACTTTGATCCAAAATCAACCAATAACTCTCGGAAATTCAGAAGGGACTTCTAAAAATGGTGCAAAGATGTAAACATAACCTACAAATAAAACACACTACTGCTTCGCTTCGGTCACTGGGAAACAAAGAAAATATGAAAGATAAGTGAGACTGTCTCTCCACCATGACCGATAAATGTGTAGAAATTGAAAGAGTAGAATATGCTAGGAAACTTTCAACGTTTCAAATTTGAATTTGGAAAACAAAAATCACATGAAGAAACGGCTTTCAGCGGCACAACAAAACAAAACACAACTTCGCGAATTGGCGCGAAATTTGCCGGTCTTGAAATCATTTGAATTCTATCTTGGTCTTGATGTTGGTCTTGGTTTCCTCGGTAGCGCTGTTTCCCTTTTTACTGTCAAAACTCACAGCAAGTAGATTTCTTCCCGTTTTTATTATATCGGCGAGTTATTTACCAACCCCTTCAGAGACCCGTATGATGATTTGCCGACTTTCCTAATGTTTGAAGCGAATCAAAAATTTCCAATTTGGCGCGAACTTTCGTCGCCAAAGATTACGTTTAAAGTAATCTTTGGTCGTCGCCGCACATTGGTCGCGGTTATTCATCGCCAATCGCCATTTTTGAATCATTTACAAATTACAACTTGCAAATTGCAATTGTATTTTCTCTGACAAGGACACCCTCCTCGCTTCCCTCAGGAAACCAGAGCTTTTCAGCTTTTAGTTTAGTCAACTTTTAGTCTCTCAGCCTCAGCTTACTTTCAAGGTATGTGGTAGTACATATGTGAAAGAACTTTCTTTGTGGTCTCTCCAGTCTCCTGTCAATGAAGATAGAAACGAGAAGAAAACCTAATTTCTGCTATGTGCTTCACTTTTCTAATAACACGGGAAGTATACGGTGTGCTGGGTCTCTATTTGTCTCTGCGAGAGCTCGAGTCTTCTAACTAATTGTGAGTTAATTTCCAAAATAACTTGAGGCTTATCTTGTTTATTCCGTGTATTGAAAATTGTTTTGATACCATTTTCCGTGGTTGACAGGACTACTTTACTTTTATCCGTGAATTATTAGACTAACTGTGAGGACTGTGAGCGATCTTCTCTTCATGATTCTTGTTGTTCTTATTTTCTTAAGAAACTGTTGAAGCTTTATTCAGCTGCTCCTCTGCTGCTTTGACCCTTTCAGCTTATTCACCTGCCGAAAGACTTGATCCCAGACAGTAAAGGTTGTTCAGCTTATTAGTTGGTATCTTTCGGGATTTGAAGCGGAAGGAGAGTCACAACTTATGAAGGGAAACGAATTGTGAAAAGATGGGCAACATAAACAAGTTCTTTGTTGTACTGAGGTATTCAAAGGAAATGTAAGGACTTAAGATAATAAAGGGAAACGGGTCCTTTGTAATAATAAGGAGTTCTCAATGTTTGTGAACGTTCAACATATATTCCCTTATCCGCACTTTGTTTTCGACGCGCCGAGATGTCTATCTGTGTCTATTGCGCATTAAAATTGAGAACTTTCAGTTGCTAACTTCTTAATTTGAAACTGTAAGTAACTTATTTGCAATAAAGGTGGAAAAAATGAATCCCTGGGATGGGTTGGAACTTGTCACACATCCATGTTGGACACCACTTGATGCACTTGTGATACTTGTAAGTGTGAAACTCCCTTGCCTGCGGGCCGATCCTTGAAATTGACGACTTTTGGGTAGACTGGATAAGAATGGAAAACGGTGATTGGTGGAGACGAGTCACGTGGTTGCCCAGTCTAATCAAAATACGGAATGGATTAGATAAGTTATCGGGTACTCCAAGACTGCCCGATAAATTATCTAATCCATTCCGTATTTTGATTAGACTGGGCAACCACGTGACTCGTCTCCACCAATCACCGTTTTCCATTCTTATCCAGTCTACCTAAAAGTCGTCAATTTCAAGGATCGGCCCGCTGGGCCCTGTTCCACCAAAAGTACAAGTCCGAGTACAATTTGTACTTACAAGCGTTTCTTAACGCTGGTAACTACTACTTGTAATTTTGGTGGAACAGGGCCAGGGTTTCAAGTGTGAAATATTTCATATGAAATTTATGAAATTTCCTTGAAATTTCACATGAAATTTCACGAAGCTGTGAAATTTATGAAATTTTTGAAATTTACTCCCATTCGTCGTTTTTTATGATTCTCTTCTACTCTGAAGTGGAATTCGTCTAATTTTCACTATGAAATAATTAAAATCTGTTTGTAACGCCCTCCCAAAGAATATTACTATGTATAAGTAATTCATCATGGTAAATGTTCATTTTATCATAAGGTACCCCAGTAGCCGGCACCCCTAAATTTTGCACCAGTTACTTAGAGGTTGAAAATTTTTTTGGAGTTCTCAATAGAGTTTTATTCCCAGCATAATTTTCATTTTTTTTTCTAAACCCCCCCCCCCCCCCCCCCCCCCCCCCGTTTGCGAGGGCTGGATCCGTCAAAGATGAGGACTTTGGACTCTCATTTTACCAGAATTGTATTTTATACAGTAATTACTTGGTTAAATCTCTAAAGACCCGTCAGCATCTAGACTAATTACAAATTGAGAATAAATAATTAATTAATTTATTTTTTCTTGCACTGGCTGGCAGCGATGTTAAAAGAAAAGCCATCAAACAGCTACATAATAGCACCAATAGTTTTGTTTCTCATTTTTGGTTAGGCGAAGCAACCGTAAGGAAGTTCTACACATTTGCGGAGTATTTTTCCGTATTTTTCATAAATTTCAGAAATTTCATGAAAAATTTCACGTGAAATTTCACGATTTTATTTTTCATGAAATTTTCTAACCCTGGGTGTTATGTTTCGCAAGCGCCGACACCAGAAGAGGCACAAGGTTTTATTTATCAGCCTGTCTCACCAAGGTGTCTCACCCTGTATTGGATGATGGAACAATTTGCGTCTCTTCCTATCAGGTAGAAGTAGAAAGACTATTGGAAATAATTTTATCTTTTTCAGTAATTGAGTTTATCATCCTAAAAATATTTAGGCTCTTTCAAACTGTCTAGAACAAGATTAAATGTGCTAATCAGAGGATAAAAAGAAAAAGACAGAGTTATCCTGATTGAGAACTTCAATAGACGTTATCGTGATGAATGGAGATTTTGGAAGTAATGTCAACGAGACAAATTGATATGCTGCATAGTAAAAGTAGACTCATCAAGAGAATAAGGAAGCCGAGAAGTTCATGACTTCAATAAACGCAATGCCCCTGCTCAGATAGCCATATCAACCTGGTAAGTACATCCATGGCCAACCTCACTTTATTTTACCATGAGATCAACAATTAGGTAAACAACATTACAGTTCTGAATTTAGTGAAAAACTACTCACATATTTTTAATTCGTCACTTTGACTTTTCTTGCCTATATTCAGGAAAAGTCATCAATGCTCATTGATTATTTTTCCTGCTCACGCCTTGATATGTATTAGCACCCTCCTTCTCTGGTGGATTCATACTGCAATGACTTTTAGGGTTATTCAGATGTGTATTGCTCTCCCAAGAGCTGTCCTCTTCCTGCTCGATGGGCGATAGTCAGCATCAGCCCACTCATTGTCGACTAGTCGGGGTTTTTCTTTATTCTACAGTATGTGTTCCGCCTAGTAAGGACGAACAATTTAGACTAATACGTTGGTTTGATATGGGAATAGAAGAAGTTTATTGATACGGAAAAAGTAATTAAATTACTTAGTAGAAATATGCAAATAACAAGTGAGATAACAGAATATAGACGCCACGTAAAATAACATAGAGGTAAGTGAATGCACGGGGTTCTCAAGCAAGACAGGAAAATCACAGATCACAGCTGGCTGTAGAGAGCCCCTCCTTGAGCTCCCCGATGTGCCAATTTATTTCCGAACAGTATGTTTTAAAAATACACTTTTGAATAATATTGTATAAATTATGACGGGTCAAGAACCAAGGTTCAAACCAGCTTCCGTTTTTGCGATACATTTTTATTACAGTTTCGGAAAGAATACAAAATTCTAAGACTTTAAGCGCAAACCGCATGTCAATATCAATTTTTGTCTTCCTAAAAGTTCAACCTAACGCTCATATGTTTTGCGTTATAAAGTGAAAACTATTGAGAATTTTGAATTTTTGACATCGCAGATTGAAAGAGTGTCTTATTTTACTTAGAAATCTTGTGTATAGAAAAGTCAATTTGTCTGCGCCTATACGTCAGATGGACGACGGTATGTGACCCATAAATTCCTTCTGTATCCCTGCAATTCTCGACAGGTACATACATATGGAGGATAGGCACTTAAATCATTTCTGTGTCATTCCACGTCAGATTATACCATGGTTTTTTCCTTGACCCCTCAGATTTTCATGAAATTTTGTGTGCTTATTCTACCTTCTGAAAGTTTGCAAAATGCAAATTTTCAGATTTTTTTGGGTCACCCATTGCCTGTTTCATTCAACTTTGAAAATTTTAAAATGTTGGCAATTTAATCGGCTTCAGCTGCATTCCAGTGGTTATAACTTGAGACACACTTAGAATTTTACAAAACATGTACATATCATTGGAAAGCTCTTTTTTTTATGCTCTTTTGAATGATGTTTAGTAAAACAAATTTTGCCCTTATTTCTTGGAATTTCTTTCTTTGAAATTCTGAAAATTCCAAAAATTTCAAATTTTCACAAAACGGCAATTTTAAAATTCAGAAAAAATCATGAAATGTAGGTTGATACTGCACGTATAAGTCTGTCCCCCAAGTTTTGCTATGGGCCGACAATTTGTCTGCGAGGTATGATTGATACAAGCCTACCCTGCTCTTCGTTGTGAAATATACTGTGAACAGTAAGAAAATGAAAATAGGTATTGAGTAACTTACTAATTCACTGGATGTTATCAATATTTATTGTGAAAGTTTGCGAAGGCAGAAGAGGCTCGGCGATAATCCTCATTCGATAAGCTGTAGGTGCGGCCAGGCGTTGTTACAGAATTTACTGAGTAAAGCATAGTACCATAAGGAACCCATCCCATAACCGATCAGATTTGGACTGGAAAACAAAACTGAATGAGGGCCCAGAAGGATGGAGAAATGAAAACGCCTTGCGCCTCTTTTCTCATTTACTTGCAGAATATACAGGTTATAACATGTGTAACCCCCCCTGCACTCCCGGTGTCTAACTTTTTTGAAATTGAGTCGAAATCGAACTTTGAACTTCCTTGTGTCAAAAACGAAAATCGATCTTGACCTCTAGTTTGCGCCAAAAGTCTTTGAATTTTATGCCTTTTGAAAAGATGTATCACAAGATAGGGGTTGCCGCTTGTAATTTTTGAGACAGCCCCCTTGGGAGGCCCCAGGGGGTGGAGGAGGGGGATTTGATCTCCAAAACAATAATGTTCATCTAAAATTATGAAGAAAGGTCCAAACCGCATCTTTTTATCTCGACAACTCGTTCGAAAGTTAGACACCGGGGGGGGGGGGGAGATGCATCTGTTGCACCTCGTATGCAATCCACCATTTCTTAGCATACAGTAGTACCACATAGCCTGTATTTTGAGCTGCAGAAAAAGATTCTTCGTCCGGTGCGACCAGGTTTTCTTCACATGAGGTTGACAAAGAGAACCGTTTCACAAGAATTTTGTTCTTAGATGTTCCATGGGGTTTGAAGGCATGGAAACTTGTGGTGCCTTTTATCGGCAACGCTTTCTCGAAACGTTCATTCAGCCAATCTTCTGTCCACACATACTTTTCATGAGTCAAAAAAAATTTTGTGTTTTCTTTTCAAATTCTGTTCAGCCCAAGTATAAAGTTGTTTCGTGGTTAAAATTTGTTTGTCATACGGGCCGCTGTAAGCTGACTTTGCCAGCGAGTCTCTTGATAATACCACCAATCCCATCACAGGGACCCTTCCCGCGTGCAGTAGCAAAAAAGTGCCACTCAGCTTTGATGTCAATGTCCTCTTCATAAAAGCATAAGTGTAATATTTTTTTTTTAATTCTTATATTGGGCTGAGGAGCCATCTGTAAAATACAATATTTTTTTTATAGCATCGCTGAGCTTAGCTTTTAATAACTTTATTAACTTTGACTGCAACAGATACACAGCAATTGCTATGTGAATCAAACACTGGGATATCACTGCAAAGTTCAGGTGCTGCAACCCGCCGCTCCGTCAAAACAACGAGTGGGTGGATGGTGGCTTGGTGAACAGCCTAGTGTGCAGATTGCACTAAACTTCACCCTGAGTAACGAAAGAGTAGTTCTCGCTAAAGTCTCCAGAAACAATGATTTGTCCATTGCGTAAATTTTCTTTGGTCTCCCTTAAAAATTGGCTCTGCTGCTTTGCGAGAAAATCATGTGGACGCAATTGTGAAAGCTGTACAGTGAAAGATTCAATGAAATCACTGGATGATTCACAAGCAGTCTCCAAGGAGCAGCAGTCCAACTTCATCCATTATTGTGGTTCAGTGTGTCAGTTATGTTTTCATCGAATCGAATCCTTTTTTGAGAAGATACCGTGCAACATCTGCACCCGGACAGTCGGGACACATTCCGGTGGCACTCAGAATTAATTTCTGCTCAAAGAATTAAATGAAGGCATTCTTTTCATGTTTTTATCACTCCATCATGTCAGTGATATCTGCCAGTTTTACATTTTCTATTATAAGAGTTAAATTTTGATGAATAGTACACACAAACTGTGTGTGTACCTCTCAGACCCGCCTACACACAATTTTTTGGTCTTTCTTTCCGTGCATTATTCTTCCTACTTCTTCTCTCACAAACAGATAACATGTTTTGATTTTTTTGCTGGTTTCGGATGATAAAGTTTTTCCCGGTCTCAGGTTAGGAGATGAAAGGATTCATCTCCCTAGGGCAAGCTTTTTAGCCTGTGTTACCATGTATGATGGAGCATTGAATTCGTTTTTAACCTTGCGGTGGCTCCAGTTTCCAGGCTAAGTAGTCAACAGTATTACTTTCCTGTCTCTCTCTGCAAGTCAGTTTGAAAAACTGATTGTTTCAATGATTCAGAAGTTCATCTTCTAATGCAATTTCAGATTCAGTTTCCGAAGTTGCACCAACTAAAACATTATTTTTAAGAGCTGTTCCTATTTTTTTTTTTATTTGACTGTTGATTATGCTTTTTTTCGATTGATTAGAGACTCGCCTAATTTTTGGAACGACGCATTAAAAATGTATGCACGCAAGCAGAGAAAAATCAGAGATTTTAATTTTTCAGTTTGGTTCACGAAAGTTTTTCAATCGACTAACGTGTGCTTTCTTCAGGATTTCGCCCGTTTTAGGGTCCGCTAGAAGAAGCGCTACAGGAGACAAAAATGATTGAATACGGTAAGGACCATTCCACTTGAAAGCCAATGTTGCCATAAATTTCTTTGCCGTATTACTCTGATTATAAGCTTTAAGTAAAACCCAGTCATTTACCGCAAAACTGTGATTTTGACGATTTTTGTTATACCCGACCTCAGATATTTTATGGCCGGGCATTCAACAAATGTTTAGTAGCATCCTTCTACACTTTTGATGTCGCCTTAGAGAAGGCCAAAATATTTTGCAAGGCACGCGGCCTTGGATGCGCTGAAATATTGAAAGAGCTCTTCCTTGAGATACTGGTCGAAAGAGGTTTAGGCTTATTTGACAGTTGACACGTCCCAGGCAAACTTGCATTTTGCAATTCTAGAATTAACTTGAGCGAGAGTCAATAAACGCGTGACACAGATTAATAACATTGATTAATAATAGTATAAATACTTACCTATATTCTTACATAATTGTTTGTATCCAACAGACAACGAAAAATACTTCCATCATCTCGAAATTGCGTTTTACAAGCAAACAAGATATTCTCCTTGCAAATTTTTTATATTTACACTTTTACATCTTTACAACGTAATATGTAATTGTAATTCATTGTTTTTTTATTAATTAATTGTCATTAATTGTTTTTTATTAATTAATTGTCATTAATTGTTTTTTATTAATTACAATTATTTACAACTATACAGTGTGTTGAAAAACTGTTCCCGAATATTTCAGGTGCTGATTCTACAGGTCAAAATAAGACTTTTTTTTCCCTACAAACATATGTCCGAAAAATCCCCCCTTTTGAGCTACAGCCCCCAAGTTCTAAAAAATTTACGGTTTTTTTGGAATAGCGACCACCACTATGAATCAAATGTCCGAAGAATTGGTGTCGCAAGGCAATTTTACGTGTAAAATCCATTAATGACCTTGAGAAATTCAGAAATTGTGTCTGACTGTACTTTTTACGCAATCTTGTACCTTTAAGGTGATTCTATGGCAAACTCCCGAAAATTTTAATCCGATAGCTGGCGTTACTTGTCGCTGGCTCCGAAAATAGCCGTTTTTTGACGGGTTTCGGCTGTTTTCTCTGAAAAGACGAAAGATAGACAAAAAATCGGAATGTCAGCACCTGCTTAAGTTTTGGCTTGATTTTTTGAGTCATAAGCGGACCAAATTGGTTCTAAAATAAAGGCGTAACTATGCAAAGAAAAAATCATGTGTAATTTGGTGTTGTATCAGTAAAGATTACAGGTGAAACAGAAACCTGTAATCTTTACTGATACAACTCCAAATTACACATGATTTTTTCTTTGCATAGTTAGTTACGCCTTTATTTTGGAACCAATTTGGCCCGTTTATGGCTCAAAATATCAAGCAAAAAATTAAGCAGGTGCTGACATTCCGATTTTTTGTCTATTATTCGTATTTTCAGAGAAAACTGCCGAAACCCGTCAAGAAACGGCTATTTTCGGAGCCAGCGACAAGTTACGCCAGCTATCGGATTAAAATTTTCGGGAGTTTGCCATAGAATCACCTTGACGGCACGAATTTTATGATACGGATTGAAAATGTGAAGAATAATTACCGAAATCAGATGCGAAAAATCCTTAGAAAGATTTTAGGTCCTCTTTGTTTCTTTCGATACGACGCGTTTTAAGCGAGATAATCGCTGCACAGTGTGGAAAAGTCAGCGCTTTTACCATAGTGGCCGGCCCGAAGAAGCAGCGGAGAGCCGGGTTGCATACTCACTGCCGCTTTTCATGGTTAAAGCGCTGAATTTTCCACAACGTGTAGCGATTATCTCGCTTAAAACGCGTTGTATTGAAGAAAACAAAGAGAACCATATATCCTTCTGAGGGTTTTTCGCATCTTACTTCGGTAATTATTCTTCAAATTTTTAATCCGTAACATTATATTCGTGCCGTTAAAGGTACAAAGCTGCGTGAAAAGAACAGTGAGACTCAATTTCTGTACTTCTCGCGGTCATTAATGGATTTTACACATAAAGTTACCGCGAGACACCAATTTTAGGACATTTGGTTCATAATAGTGGTCGCTATTCCAAAAAAACCGCAAAAATTTTAAAACGTTGGTGGGCTGTAGCTCAAAAGGGGGACATTTCCGGACACGTGTTGATAGGGGTAAAAAGTCTTATTTTGACCTGTAAAATCTGCCCCTGAAATATTCTGGAACAGTTTTTCAACACCCTGTATATATCATGATTTGTCCGTCGACTAGGCACTTGCACGAGCGTTAGAAAATCTAAACAGAACGAAAGGTATAAGAGCCTCTCTGTTCCTTCATAAAAATTGTCAAGTTCCAGTAAAAAAATGATTTTCCTAATCTCTCCAACAAACAAGTACAGACAATTTTTTACGGTAAGGTTTGAGATTCTGAGAGAGACACCGAAAGGAAATAAATATCTGTTTACACAAAAGAAAGAATCTTAGTTATTTGGTCAAATTGTGCATTCACTAACCGCAATGTTAGGAAGACTTAGGCAACACTGGAAATAGAACCGAAACATGGTAAAGGCAAAATAGTCATGAGTAGACCTGAATCAAGATCTGCAGAGGAAAAAAAGTAAATGATTTGCGTCAGGTAGTGAAAGAATCCGCAATCCAGAATCCGCAGTATTGGGAATATAATATTTGAGAGGTGGCCAATGGTTATGGCAAATCCAAAGATGAGCCTCTGCTTTCAACTGCAGAAAGAAATTACAAGACAGTAGTTAGAAATATTGGGGTGAATGCGGTTAATGAGAGAGAGAATAGTTTGATGCTAGGATAGATACAAAGAAAGAGCTGAGAGCTGATAGTCCCAAGAGAAACTGGGGTTCTTTCAATACGTTTTTAGGAGGTTCTCATCTAAGCAGGACATTTCAATTCTCATAAATTCAAGAGGCGGAATCGACTGCTTAAATCAATTTTCCAGTATCTCTGGAGTTCAAGTTTTCAACCAAATTTTTTGTACAGCAACTAAATGCAATAGAAAATTTTTTTATCTTATGAAGTTCATCTCACCCCAGCAGTTATACTGTGAATTGATTCCAAACTCTAGCTCTTCACTTCAGCTGAAGAGTAAAAAAAAACTCTGAGAAGCAAGGACTTTCCAGATGAATAAACGGCTTTGACATAGATTTGTCTAAAATTAATTTTAAAGCCCTCAGCAATTTTAAAAAATTTTGCACCTTAAAGGGGCTATCTCAAAAATTTCGTTGCGCGTTTTCCATTTTGTATTGATACATCAATCAAAAGGGCATGAAAAACTGAGCTAAATTGGGCAAACTGTAAATCGCTATCGTTTTTCGTATTCGAAATCTGGAATACGTATGATAGTTCAATTTTCACCCAACTTCAAAATTTGATACCTCAAATGAGGCTCAGTTTTTTATACCCTTTAGATCAATATGTATCACTCAATAGGGGTCATGCAACGTAGCTTTTAAAACAGACCCGGACTAGCCAAAAGCATGGTTGATTGACTCTGTACATTCATTCATTTGATATTCTACAATCATGTCTTTTAACCATAAACATAAAAAGGGGCAAGATTTTTAATTTTTTTCTGTAAAAACCGAACATAGGGTTATCTGAAAATTACTTGCTTCTTTAGAGTATTTTGGACTGATATTTTTTTTGATAACTTTGGTAAAGTTAGGCGTGTCAAAAGATAAAAAAACGCTAATGAATAAAGAAATAAAATCTGGCAAAATATTCTCGCCCTAACCTTTCAAACCGCCGTTCAGCTCAATCTACAAGTTTTTCAACTTTTCAATGTGAGTTGACACGTCATCTGTCGGGTTTCAGCCAAGTGAGAAAAATTTCGTGCAAACCTGGAAAAGTTGGTCCGTGGACGTAGCCTCGAATAATTGTCTTAGTCCCTCCCAAGCTTCCCGCGCAGTTTCCTGATCCATGATTTCCTTTATCTCGTAAAGCCAAAATTTCACTTTACATTCACCACACCTCGTCCAGACTCTCCTCCTTCCACCGCTTCCGTCGTTCGAATCGCAAGTCACCAATACGAGAGGGTGAAAATTAGCAACTTACGTAATCTCATGATTTTCAGTGTCCTCGGTCCGGTGACCCATTTAACGCTAATCTACTCAGTTGGCTGACCTTTCTATCAACTCGCCATCGCTCGACTCCCAGCTTAATCCGAGGCAATGGGATCCACAATCTACTACTGGACACCTTCATTTTATGTGTTCACTGCAGGAGTAGCCGTAATAAATGCTCCTCGAAAGCGTAGGTTGTTGGCAGCCGCGGCTCGTGTAGTGTGGTGAAGGGTAGCCCCGGCATGCCCTTCAAATAATTTAGATAAAATTTGAAGTAAGCAAATCTTCGGTCACCACCACCAACAGGTTGGGCGCCGATTTTTGAAACTCGTAAAAGAAAAAACAAACTTCACTTCATTTTATAGGCGCAAATGCAAAACTTTACATTCAATCGACCCTACCGAGACTTTAATTCCTCATGGAAGGAGGAAACCCGGTACCAAGCCCGAAGGGCTAGCCATTAGAATTAAACTTTTACTCACATTATTTTGAAGTACACCGTACACCGTCTTTGTGAAAAGTAGGAAGTCTATTTAATGGAACATAAACGTGAAACCTACGATTTTTTTTTGAAGTATGAGGCTTCAGTAACAGCGCAATTCAATGATAAAATATCAACTCTAATTTGCGATAATGGAGGAGAATACACATCAAATAAATTACGTGATTTTTGTGAGAAAAAGGGCATTCAGATCAAATATTCAATGACGTTTACACCGCAGCAAAATGGCGTCGCGGAATCCCTGAACAGGGTTCTTTTGATGAAAGCTAGATGTATACTTCACAATGCTGAAATACATAAGCGTTTTTGGGGTGATGCAGTGTTAACAGCACTCTATTTAAAGAATAGAAATGCGACAAACTCCTTAGAAGAACATATAACGCCTGCAGAAATTTGGTATAAGAAACAACCCAATTTAAAAAATTTGCGAATTTTCGGTTGTAAAGCATTCGTGCATGTCCCGAAAGCGCATCGGTCCAAGTTGGACCCTACTGCCAAAATTTGTACTTTTCTTGGATATGTTGCTAGTGGATATAAATTGTGGGATTTAAACAAAGAGAAAATCATATACTCAAGAGACGTAAATTTTGATGAGCAGTCTATCCGACAGAACTTTATGTCTTTTGAATATCCGATGAAAGGTGAAAATGAAAGTGGAGAGCCGCTGATTGAAAAACTAAATGCAACAGCAGAAGGAGATGAAGACAAAGAGGAAGAAAAGAATGGAAACAGACACGAGAATGAAGACGAGACTCAAGAATTGAGAAGATCACAAAGGGTTAGGAAGAAACCGGATAGATACGGAATTGATGATTTTGGCGTTTTAGCTCTATCAGCAATTGAGACATTGAACAAGATACCAAAAACATATCGGGAAGCGATAGAAAGTGAAGAGAAGGAGAACTGGTTAGCAGCTATGAGAGACGAAATGGATTCAATGAAATTTAATGACACGTGGACTTTAGTTGACAAGCCATCAAACGCAAATGTGGTTGGAAATAAGTGAGTATACACCATTAAAACTGATGAGAATGGAAATATTCAACGGTTTAAAGCTCGTTTAGTTGCAAAGGGGTTTACGCAGCTTGAAAAAATTGATTTCAATGAGGTTTTTTCACCCGTCGTAAAACTACAAACTCTTCGAATTTTACTCTCATTATCATTGGTTGAAAATTTTTATATTCATTCAATGGATGTGAAAACGGCCTTCTTAAATGGCTATTTGGATGAGGAAATCTACATGAAGCAGCCAGAGGGATTCATCTCAGAGTCAAACGCTCATCTAGTGTGTAAACTAAATCGATCTATTTATGGTCTTAAACAGGCTTCGCGGGTATGGAATCAGCGTTTGAACCAATTTCTGGTGGATCAAAAGTTTTCAAGATCAAAAATTGATTATTGTCTCTATTTTAAAATCATTGGCAAAATCAAAATATTCATTTTAATTTATGTTGATGATATTCTCATCGCCTCTAATTGTCTTGATGAGGTAAAAAAGGTGAAACAAAATTTTTCGGACAACTTTCGGATGACAGATCTGGGCGAATTAAAGGTTTTTCTAGGAATACACGTTATTCGATCCGCGAATTGCGTGAAAATAAATCAAAATAAATTTTTAATGAAAATACTAAGCACTTTTGAAATGGAAAATTGCAAACCAATTTCAAGTCCAATAGAAGTTCGTCTCAACCTTGAGACTAATAACAGCACATTAGAGACAAGTAAACCATATCGCGAACTATTGGGTTCACTAATGTATCTTATGCTTGGAACCAGGCCCGATATTTGTTTCGCAGTCAGTTATTTAAGCCGTTTTCAGAGTTGTCCCTCAGATATTCATTGGAGTTATTTACAAAGAGTCCTGAGATACCTCCACCATACTCAACATTTTGAGCTATGTTTTCGTAAGCCTTGTATGAATGAAATCTTAATAGGTTATTCGGACTCAGATTGGGGTAACGATATAACCGACAGGCACTCAACTTCAGGATATGTGTTTTTTATTTATGGAAACTGCATTTCTTGGAGTACGAGAAAGCAAGCATCAGTGTCCCTTTCGTCAACTGAAGCTGAGTATGTTGCTTTGTGCGCCGCAGTTTGTGAAGGTATTTGGATCAAGCGCTTATTAGAAAATTTTGGAATTCAACACGAAAAGATACACATGAAGGAAGATAATCAAGGTTGCATAGCATTGGCCAAAAACCCAGTTAATCACGGACGCAGTAAACACATTGATATCAAGTACCACTTTGTTCGAGAACAAGTAGAAAACGGAACAGTCGATCTTCAGTATGTTAAAAGTGAACTCCAACTGGCGGATGTATTTACTAAGGGACTGCCAACACCACGCTTTGAATTCCTTAGAAAATTTCTTGGGATCTTTAATTCAGAGGGGGTGTGAAAAGTAGGAATTAAAAGATCATATGTTTTGACGCCTAACCTAGAAGTTTCAGTCTGAAAGAATAAACCATTGAAATCGGAGTCCCTCTCAATTTTTACTTATTTTAACAGTCTTCAACCATGTTTGTCGTTTAGACTCGGAGTACGAAATAGCCGCTGCCCGCCAACCAGAGAGGCGACTACGTACTCATCGCTGATTGGCTGACAGCCAATTGTAAAGCTGTTGAGCTTTTTGCCTTTGGATTTAAGCTTGGTGTGGAATCGGACTCAAGCACTGAATTAAAAGCAAAAGCTCGCCGTGAGAGCCCGAATTACTGGTTTTGACGTTGTTTATTGCAAAGTTTGGGAAGTCGAGAAGGCGTTATGCGATGCTTTGTGTGCCTTTTTATTAAACTTTGATCTCATACTATGCAAGTGTTTCTCACTCAACCAAGATTTTCCTAGGTGGAGTCATTGAATCATTGTTTCGTCATTCAATTGATCCATTTTCCATACATTGCACACCCCAGTGCTCCCATCATTCGTCGATTCAAATAGTTTGCCTAGTGGCGTACGATTTGAATAACGAGAGGAAGAATAGATAGAGTATAGTCATTAGTTGTGAAGAATCAGAGAATAGTATGCTAACATCGTGCCAACGAATGAATGGTGGGCAAAATGTTTTCACTTGAAACTCATAACATCTGCTTATTAATGCTAGTATTATTGATGCATGCAAATTCAGAACTACTCAGTTCCAAAACTATCGAAAATATACCTTTTTGCGATTATGAATTCTAGGTCCTCGAAAATGCTTAATTATGCCTGGTTCTTTGACTAAAACTGCCGAAATTAATAAGATATTACAGATTAAATGTTGCATTTGTAGGTTAGAATCGCCCGAAATCCCGCCAATTCCACAACAACAACAATAATATTTAGGTGATTCCAACCTCCAAACGCATCGTTTAATCTGTAATATCTTGTTGATTTTGGCAGTTTTACGGGTGGAACCAGGCAAATTAAGCATTTTTGAGGACGTAGAATTCATTATCGCAAAAAGGTAGCATTAACTGTTTGATTTAATAGTCTAATTTTCCGTTCAAACATCCGCTTATGGGGAAAATGCATTGAATCAGAGTTTGTTTGGAACCAGAGGCCATCGGACGGCAATCGATACGATATATCGCTCTACTAAAACAGTCTATAGCAGCCCCCCTCATCAAACATCACGCGTCCCTACGCACTAACTAATCAAGCCTGAGGATTTGGAAGGAAGTTAGTCCATACTCCACCCTCCCTTTAGTAACTCACGATATCCAGCAGCGACTTTCTTGTTCACGTTAAAAGCTTTTGAGCCGAAGCTACATGTTTTCTTCGACGCAATATTGAGTGCTGAGTGTAGAAGAAAATATGAATAGGCGATTCGACGCTCAAAAACAATCGATTGTCGGTTCTATCTCATTTAAACCAACGCTGAAGCATTGACTGTGTGAAGGTATTATCAGCGGTGGCTAGTGAAGTTTGATACATCGGTATACAGGATGTACACTGTACAGGGTGTGTAAAATAGAAGCTCTCGAGAATTTTGAGAATGGCTTTATAATTTTATGATTGGGTTATGGAGAATTTCGAAGAACACGATAATTAAACTTTAAATGGCTTGCACTAGAGTAGAAGCATTTTAAGTTTCGGGTTCTCACAAGTAGTAGTACCTGCTTCCGAATTGCTTCAAAACTCATAAGGCATCGGAGAGCGGTTGGTTAGCGGAGAGTTTAAAGTCGTTGCCAATCAACCGCTCACCGATGGATTTTGATTCACTCTGGAAGCAGGCACCATCAAAATCTTTACTAGTTTCAACAATTCGTTGCGGAAACAGAACAAATAGACCTCTGTCGTACCTATTGCTCTGTTGCATATGACTTCTTCTTTTTTTCTTTTCTTTTTTTGCTGAAAAGATGGAAGCCCAAATCGAGCTGAAAACAAAAATAAAATTGACGTCTCCAGGCTCTTCTTCGTTCCACGAATTAAATAATGTAAACAAACGTATGTCTAATGACTTCATTGGGCACATCTCTCATATAAGAACCAATGTACTTTTGATGGTTTAAAATGATCTTAACAACTTTAGATTTAGTAAATGTAGGGACAAACGGCAACGTCATACTTTTTCAGTTTGGCTTTCTACCACCATTTTTTGAATACGAATCGTAGAGAATCCAACTCATTCAAATGACATCAGGATTTACCTCTTTTCTTGTCGAAAGTTTTTTAGTCAAATCACTTTTTTTTAGAATCACTAACCTGTTGACACTGACAAAAATAAAAAACAGCAGCACCAAACATGACCTTTTCCCATAACTACGTCCATTAATATAATTGTGTTCCAAAGTAAATGTACAATATACCCTCCTGTTTTCCCTTCCTGCTGAAATCTTCAATTAACTGTAGCTGAAAGCTCGCTTGGAGTAGCGCTGTTAACCCCCAGGGCGCAAACTGCTACCACCCTCATTGCACATGAAGGTAAACATTCAAACGGTGAAACAATTATATCCGTTTATTTACTTTCAGTGGCCGGAGCAAAAAAATGAAAGAAGAGGAAATCGTTGCAGGATATTTCAGCAATGGTATATAGGACACATTATTTAATTGGTGTCACTGGTTGCGACGATATGAAAAGTGCGAGACTTGCGGTTCGGAAACGGAAATATTGTCGAAGTTAATTAACTAGAGTCGTCTCTGACTAAACAAAGCAGAGATCGTTAAACATGGAGGGGAGCATTGCAGGTATTTCGAAACAATGGGCTGCTTTAGTGTTACTTCTCGAGTGGATGAAACAGCTACGCGGGTGTACTTACCATGGGGGATCTCTACTTAATTAATAGGCCTTCGTACACGCTCAAAGCAGGATCGTCAAATTGGCATCGGTGAGCTGAAATCCACCACAAACAATTGAATTGCCAACCTTACATCTCTAAAATTTGACCAAAACACCTCCAAAACGGGTGCATTTGCATTGTTGACTGTAGATTGGTGAACAGATGACGCAACATCCATCGTCAAACAACTCTGCAGTTTGATGGGCCGTCAAATTGCACAGTTGTTTGAAACCGTTTTAACCGACGGAATATGCAACGGTTGGCTCACCTGCTGCTTTGTGGTGGATCTCGGCTCATCGATGCCAATTTGACGATCCTACTTTGAGCGTGTACGTCGTACGAAGGTCTTAAGAATTTCCACTGTGTGTTTCTTTAAAGATAGTGACAAATTAGATAGGAATCCCCCATAACATGACACCTGCAATACCTGCATAGCTCCGTCATTTAAGAGCAAGGTGGCGGAGCTATGCCGGTATTATAGTAGAGTCAGAGTCTTATCTACTTTGTCTCGCTCTATCTCTATAGAAACACACACAGGAAAGTCTCAAATTAAATAAGAATCTCCTAGGGCATCTGCGTAGCTTCGCCACCACGCCTTTAACTTTGTGAGTTTCCATTTTGTAAGTCTATGAGTGAAGCTCGTGACATTTTCGTGTACTCATCGTTATTTTCGTTGGTTATTCAATCTTTCATAGCAAAGCAAGAGCCCTTTTGCTTTTTATAAAAACCTTGGATATAAAAGGTGTCCCAAAATTCATAGTAAATATTTTTACCACGTATTTTTGGGGTCAAAATAAGACTTTTTTTCCTATAAACATGGGTCCGAAATTGTAGTCTTTTCGAGTTACAGTGTTGCAAAGTTTCCGAAAAACAAATTGAAAAATTGTCATAACTCTCTCGTGCATTGTTCTGAATTCTCGTAAATAGGTACTCTGATGTAATTTTAGGCGCTCTTGCCGATTTTAGCCGTGAAAATGCTATAGGTACTCTGATGTAATTTTAGGCGCTCTTGCCGATTTTGGCCGTGAAAATGCTGTATGCAAAAATTTGAGGGGGTTTCGGGGGTTTTTCTTGATTTTTCTCACTTTTGGCCAAATTATGTGAAAACTTGCTTTCGGTTTCATTAAACCCAAAAACGATTAGCATTAATCAAAAGTTCGTAAAAAAATATACATTTTTGGTCCTTACAAATTTTTCCATTTCGCAAACCGTTTCCGAGAAAATCGTCCCTGAAGTTGGAGAAGTCGGCCAAGAACTGACAAAATCAAAGAAAAGGCGTTTATCGGCCGACTTCTCCAACTTCAGGGACAATTTTCTCGGAGATGGTTTGCGGAATGGAAAAACTCGTAAGGGCCAAAAATGCATATTTTTCTTTACGAACTTTTGAATAATGCTAATTGTTTTTGGGTGTAATGAAACCAGAAGCAAGTTTTCACATATTTCGGCCAAAAAAAGTGAGAAAAATCAAGAAAAACCCCCGAAACCCCCCTCAAATTTTTGCATACAGCATTTTCACGGCCAAAATCGGTAAGAGCGCCTAAAATTACATCCGAGTACCTATTTACGAGCATTCAGAACAATGCACGAGGGAGTTATGACAATTTTTCAATTTGTTTTTCGGAAACTTTGCAACACTGTAACTCGAAAAGATTACAATTTCGGACCCATGTTTATAGGAAAAAAAGTCTTATTTTGACCCCAAAAATACGTGGTAAAATTATTTACTATGAATTTTGGGACACCCTGTATATTCCGCATCTCCGGCTGAGGGCCTCTTCGGCCAATTCCAAAAACATCATATGCCCTTTGCAAACAACACGAAATAAACTTTTCAGACAACGAAATGTTATTAATATTAAGAATTTTATTTTATTTATTAATATCAGGTCAGTATATTTTATATACCTACCTGCTAATGAAATATTCTTATATGCTATACATGTCGGACCCATTCGTCAGTTTCGATCATGGTTGTCTTTAACCTCTATCGCAGCGGGTGATCGTGGAACATCCACGAGTATAAGGATTTGCCTAGAAACAAAGGACGAACCTTATAAGTTTAACACTTTTCCCTTTTTATTTGGTGCTTATGGGGTTACACATCTTTTAAAATCAGAACACTCCCATTTTTTGTCACCTACAGCCGTAACGCATGCACCCTAGATCCAATGTGGGGGAGGGGGTCTATTCCAAGAAAGTTTTGAAAGGATTGTTGGTGAAATGAGGATTTGGGGTGTTAAAATGTCATTAATTCATGAGTTAATTATTCAATGTTTTGTTAAAAAGGGGATTTTTAACACTTCACAAACTGAGAATAAAGCGTCACTTTGTATTCAGTTTAATCGATCCGTTTAACTATGAAGTCCCCGATAAGCTCGCTGACCTGATTTAAAACATTCAACGGGAATGAAATGAGAATGGAGTGTTGTAATCCCTTCAAAAAAAAAAAAAAAAAAAAAAAAAAAAAAAAAAAAAAAAAAAAATGAGCCGTTTACGTGTTTTCCTGTGCCAGTGGTGACAGAATATGATGGAATCCAACATTTAATGAAGCGTACAGTGTACTGGTTTAAACTTGCTGCTCATGCAGCACCTTGTTGTTCAGGTTTATAGAAATATCCCCTTCTTAGGTGTGACATAAAGCGGGGGTGGGTTACCATTTGAAGCATTTGATTTAGGAAGATGGTACCTTCCCCCCTGGGGGCCCCTAAATCGGTGACCCCCTACAAAGATGTCCCCCTTAAAATAATTGAACACGTGTTTCAGCGTTTTACGAAATTCGGAGCCGTTCTCGAGATATTCGGTCTGGCTCCTTTTTTAATTGACACTCTGTATACATTGAATGCAGCGAAACGAGAGTAAGAATGCCGTACTACATAATATGGCACGCTTAAAAAAAATCGTAAGATTACCTGTCCTGGCTTTAGTGGTGGCGGTGGCGGGAGCGGTCTATAAGGCGGCTTTGGCGGGTATTTTATGGTCCTCGGTTTGGGTTTGTTTGGAACGTTTCTACTAAATACCATGCTTCCGATAGAGATCATCTTGTAACAAATGCAAAGGAAAACAAGTAATCATCGAGCCAGAATCTCACATACTCGTAGAACACAGAAATATTTTGTGAAAGCTCGCCAATATCCGGAAACCATGATCGACTCTGTTTCACCGAATCTGCTGCGAAACCTTCACGGAGTAGTGTCACAAACGCGAATTCATCAACTCTACAGCAGACACATGGAACAACTTAACTGCCGCTGTAAGTAATTGTTCGTCCTGAAATGGAACATACGCCTAGAGTGCGCGTGTCTAAAGATTTTTAATGCGTTAAAAAAAAAAAAAAAAAATCAATGTACCGAAGAATTTGGCGCTATGGGCGTAGAATAAGTATGTGTTCCACATAGAATGGAAACTCCCATTTGATCAACGTTGAAGGATTCGAATGACCCGCTCTCAGCTGGGTGACTATCCGCCATCTTGTCCATCGGTGACTGACCGCGGAGTTTGAATTCATTGTTACCAAAGACTTCTAATACTATCTAGACTGGACATAAGGCCGATTTTAGGGCGGGGAAAGTGAATACCTGGGGTGGGACAAAAATCGCATGTTGCGCCTGGCTACGCCGCATCCACGATTACAGTATGTGCTAAGATTTTCAGAAATACATTGATTTAAATGGGAAAATGACTTTTTTGAAAAATTAATTAAAAATACCAAAAAAAATATTTTTCCATAAAACTTGGTACCGTTTGAAAGCTCATGATATGCAGATTTCGGTTCGGGTCGGTTTTATATGTGATTTTTGAACGAGGAACATTCTACAAGAGCTTACAGTTAGGTACCGATTTTCTACAGGGTGTTTCATAAAATTGTTTTCTTAGTATCGTTTTTGAATGGTTACAGTTCAAAAAAATAAAATTTATGCGATAAATTATTGAGACACGCAAAACAAATAACTTTAATCATAACATAGATTACGTGAAATTGAGTATATACAGCTATGTAGGTTGTCTCAGCGGTGAACCGAAACGGTGGAACACCCCGTAGAATCGGGGAAAATTGACCTAACTTTGAGCCTCTGTAGAATGTTTACGATTGAAAAAACGGTATAAAAACCGGCCCGAACCGAAATCTGCATATCATGAGCTTTCAAACGGTACCAAGTTTTATGGAAAAATATTTTTTTTAGTATTTTTAATTAATTTTTCAAAAAAGTCATTTTCCCATTTAAATCAATGTATTTCCGAAAATCTTAGCACATACTGTAATCGTGGTTGCATACCGATCGGTTTCAATGGGCAGGCGTTATGTCCAGTCTAGATAGTATTAGAAGTCTTTGATTGTTACCGTTCGTCAAGCTGGCGCTGCTATCAGCGCTACCAAGCCAAGTTCATGCGCCTCACCCGCCTCACATCGCCCGTTGGGCCGGCCTTTAGTCACCGATGGACAAAATGGCGGACGCCGGACAGTCAACAGCTGAGAGCGAGGTCACCGGCGCTCGGGCGAAAACCGGCCGGAGTTTCCATTCTATGTGGAACACATACTTATTCTATGCTATGGGTATGTGCAACGCCTCGATGGGCAAGATTCCCAGGACTCACCCCTTGCTTTAAAAGACAAAAGTCCAGAGTTGCAACTGTACTTCTTTTTGAAGTTTAACAGCTTGCAACTAATACATTTGACAGGTATACTTACTGCACACTACCCAGTACCCATCATTGGGAAAGAAACCTTTGCGGACAATGTAAATTCAGCAGACCGATATCACCCACATTTTTTTAACAACCTAAAAATATTAATCCAACCGTCAAGTTTGGTAACATAACATGACACCGTTTTTTCTGTGGCTCTTTAAATCTGCAAATAGCTCAGCAAAAATCAAAAAATGTGTTTGATAGAGACGTATAGATTTCGTCATTTTTTAAATATTTCTAGACTTGTGCTCTCAAAAATTAAAAAAGAGCGTTGTAAATATTATTTTAAACCAGTTAACATACACTATAATCAGTGGCGTAGCCAGAAATTTTTCTGAAGGGGGGAGGGTGGTCCGGAAATTTTCAAGACGGAGCACAGTAGAATAATAAATACCAGAAAAAAACAAGTACCTGTACTATAAAAAGAGTTTTCTTCACTTGGTTCAAACTAATTCTGGCTGATCCTACACTTTTAGGATTCATTTCCTACTCCTTGTTATCCCTCGGTGTGAGAAGTTTAGATTGCCTTTTAAGGTTGGCTTCTCTTAATTTGGTATTCTCATCTTCGAGTTTGCGGTTGTATTTATTAGCTCTGTCAAATTTTGCTTCGTGGAGCGAGTCAATGGAAGGGATCGGAATCGGACCAGTGGCGTAGCGTGCAATTCGGCAACGCTGTACTGTGTCCATTTTAACCCATGTAAAAGGTCGAATGCGAAGGTGTTCACCGAACACCCACTAGTTCGATCTTTTTCATAGGTTCAAATGGACAAACTGCAACGGTGCCAAAGCGCACGCTACGCCATTGAATCGGACATGGAATGTACAACTAAAAATGAAAATTTGAATGGTTTTACAGTCGGAAAACGTAGTATAGAAAGGGTGATTTTAGGAGGAAATTTTACATTAACTTGAATAAAACCTCTTTGAAACTTCTACGTTGTGTATTAACAAGAATATTACGCATTTAAAGTTGCCAAGCCATGTTCGGCCTCTCTCATCGACTCGCTCTTCTGTGGGGGGGGGGGATATTAATTTTGGTATAATTTGCTGAAAACTCAAAAATTACATTTTTTTAAGGCAAATTTCGGTGTCCAAAGGGGGTCCAGACCCCCTGTAAACCCCCCTTGGCTACGGGCTACGCCACTGTCTGGAATGAATCACTTACAAAAATGAGGATGAGTGGAATAATAAACCGCGAGGAACCCAAATCCATAATTGAAGTCTCTGCGACGCGACGGCTCTAAAACTAACATGAATCATAAAAGTATCATTTTGTTATAAACGTTTCATCGGAGTTTATTCGGAAGGAAATAATACTTCATCAATGAGTGTGTGCTCTTTGATGTTGTTTACTTTTGTTGTCACAATAGATTGTGTTTTTCTGGATATGACTTAAATCCAACTGTGGGTATTTGAACAGAGGAACACTGAAAATGTTGTATGCGCTTCCATGCGTCCATACAGGGTGTCCGGAGGGTAAACGGCCAAAGTTCCACGGTGAATGTTTTGGTCCGAAACTCTTCTTTTTTTTTTCTTTACAAAAATGTGTCAATAAAGAACTACTTATCGAGCAGAAGAAGTTCCTGGAACGTAGTGGGAAAAATTGTTCAATACACGTCACAATGACTGTGACTAAAAATTGATGAGAATTATGGAACCGTTAATATAATTCGTGCTGGTTATACTTTTAAGACTTTAAGATTAATTCTGCGCTTATCTAATGTTTGTCTCCATGGAAAGAGAAAGGTTTAGTGGTCAAAATTTTGAGAAAGAAATAATATGAGTTGGTCGAAGAAACCGATGGAAAAAATGTTTGTTCTCAAACAATTATTATCGAAACAATGCTTCATTTCCGCGATATTCGACTTGAATTGGGCTGTTGCACATTTTAGCTACAGGCAATTTAAGGGTCCGCGATTTTAATGGAAAAACGTCCAAAAATAATGATGATTGCACTAAAGACTCACGAAATCCACTTCTAAACTTAAAATATTCTTTCAGATTCGCTACCGTGATTGCGGCGTTGGGTTTTAATAATGGGAGATTCCCAGCTTAATTTCGTCACTCTTTCTGTGCTGGGAAGGAAGATTCACAGAGTAACAATTTGTCAACAGAGGAGTGATTAACAGCCGATTAGTGGTACCGTGACATCTGATGACACCGCGGGTGCTTAAGAAAATTCGTCTCTCATTGCCCACTTCTCGATAGAGTGACATTATTATTAGATGGGAATCTTCTATTATCAGTGCCCAACGCCGCCATTACAGTCACGCGTTTAGAAGCATCTTCTGAGTTTAAGGGTAGATTTTGGAAATTGTTTGTATTATCAGTGGTATTTTCGGAAGTTTCTATATCTAAATCGACCCTTAAATCCAGGGCTGCCGTTTTGCGTACAATCAATGCTATTTTTCAATTCACCGATGATTCCATCGGTTGAGAATAGATTACACAGTTCAATTCAGTGCGTGACTATAATAAACTAAAATACTCGCATCTGTAATCTTTTCTCAACCGGTGGAGTTGTCGATGACTTTGAAAAACTTGCGGATATTTTAATTAATCAACGGAGTTTCCACCGATTAAGGAAAGAATACAGATCTGAGTATTTTCGTGCATTACAGTCCTACTCTGAGCTGAGCTGTGTAATCTATTCTCAACCGGTGGAATCATCGGTGAATAGAAAAATAGCAGTGATTATACGCAAAACGGCAGCCCTGCTTAAATCGTTTGTAGCAAATGCGTGCAACAGCCTCATTGTGATGAAAAATAAGGTGACTGCTGATGCATTGAGTCAACGGGAGGCAACAGTTTCTCGACTTGTCTCAAAGACTGCATTGGACTCAGATAGCACAGCAACATTTTTTCATTTAAGTTTTCCAACTCAATCTTTTTCCACCGTATCCAAAATTTTAACCTTCAACTTCGTCAATCAAGTGCTCCCTTCAAACGTGTTCAAGGACTATCTTTCTTAGATTCATAACCGGACTCCTCGAGTCGAATTACCGTAACTCAGGTAAACTTGTTGATAAATTTATTAAACTTATTGATGTCATTTCAGGAGGACTGCACCTTTTTCCAAAATTTTGTGGGAAGTAAAGAAAGCGGTTCTAG
This sequence comes from Trialeurodes vaporariorum, assembly GCA_011764245.1. Lineage (NCBI taxonomy): Eukaryota > Metazoa > Arthropoda > Insecta > Hemiptera > Aleyrodidae > Trialeurodes > Trialeurodes vaporariorum. The sequence continues at coordinate 21,312,703 of VMOF01000013.1, read as the reverse complement.
TTTTTAGGAGGATTGTATTCGCAGGAAAGAAATATTATATTGTCAGAAGAAAACTGGTCCTGAATTTTTGCTGTCTTAAAAATGACCCTGTATGTTGTATTGGATTGGGGCCCTTTCCGTAAGATTGGTAATATAACATTGATTTGACGCAATATGGATGTATCGAGAATTGATGACGGTAAATTCCAACGTGTTGTTCTGTTTTTCTACTAACTTCATGTGCTGATATTGAAATTAATTCAGTGCTCAAGGGTCTTAGTTAGCCCATAGTCGCATCATATTTTCTGTCCCGTACCACTCCTTGCCAGTTCTTGGTCGGTGTTGCTGGCTTCGTTCTGTTAATACGAGGGTTGTCTCAAAAGTAAGTACGCGTCATATTTTCAGCTTTAAGACCCTATTTTCAGATTGTCACAATATCTCCAAAATTGAAATAATGGAGGCGATTTTACCGAGACCGCCTCCCGTCACAGTGGGCTGAGTGGGCCTAAAAAATTACGCAATGGAAGCAATCGTTATTCAAACATGGAAAATGAATATTGTTCCAGAAAACAATAAAAAATATAAAATAAAAAATGATGTAAACAACTATTAAAATTTTACTTTATTTTACTTTTCGATTTAATCTCGTGCTCTGTTAAAACAATTTTGATACAATGGCACCAGTTTTTTTATTTCATCCGAAAAAAAAAATTATCCCGTTTTCAGATCCAAATGTTGACCGCGTTCTTTACTTGAATTGCTCACGAAATTTTTGTCACCGAGGTACAATTTTAACTGAGAGAAAAGATGAAAGTCACCTAATGCAAGGTGCGGTAAGTAAGGGACAGGAGAAGGGAGAGTTTCCCGTTTAAGTTGTTGCAACAGTGATTGGATGATGGTGGTGTATTCTAAAACGCGGTTAAAATTTGGATCCGAAACCAGGATAAAGATTTTTTTTTCGGATGGAATAAGAAAACTGGTGCCAAGCCAAGATATCAAAAATATCTTCAAAGAGCTATTAGATTATGTCAATGTCAGAAAGTAAGGTGAGATGATATTTTATTAGTTTTTTACATTCTTAATACTTTTTTTTGTTCTCTGAAACAATATTTACTTCCCATGTCTGAATAACGATTGCTTCGGTTGCGGTAACTTTTGGGCTCACTGTGACGGAAGTTGGTCGCGGTAAAATCGCCGCCATATTTTCAATTTTTGAGGTCTGGAAAATTCAAAGAAAGGGTCTCACAGCTGAGAATAAGACATGTGGAACGCCGTCTACAGATTTTCTCTAGCGTTAATAATTTTTTTTTTTTTTTTTTTTAAACATGCTACTTACTTTTGAGACGACTCTCGTATACAGATCTGCGTCAACTGAATTTTGACGCTCATCGACCTGCTCTTGTTTCGGTCCACAATCTTTGACGACTTTTCAATTTTCATTCCTTCGAATCGAAACCCAACTCGTCTTTGACTTTGAACTCTTGATCTTAAAGTGTTTCTCATTAAAAGCCAATGCTCAAATCCATTTACATTAATTTCCAATCTGTTGCATGAGAAATAATGGTGAAAAATTCTAAAGATACAGATATACATAGAACTGAAGTGTGTTAGCTTTCTTCAACCGGCATTTTTGCTGCTGTCTCATATAGTTGACCGGAGGTTATATGCTCCCAGGGTTCGAAGCAAAGAAAAACTTCGTTCACTTGTGGCCGATGACTTCGGGACTGATGAAAAGGTCTGAATTACTTTTGCTTGTTGTGGATTTCCAACTCGCAAATTTTTCTACACAAAAGTGTGTAAAAAGGGGCCTATTTTTTCTCAACCTAGAGCTAATGTGCTAATTCTATCGCAGGAGTTCGCCTGTGATTAAAATACGCCCTCGTCTCATTATTGTAAGTTTTTGCTACCACTTGGACATCGTCTCCACCTGGTCTTTAGTTAATATGTTTATTGTTGCCCGCAAGACTTTCAATTCGTTCTTTTTTCAATCGAGTTGTTACTGAAGATATTACAGGCTCGAGGGTCGACCTTTTCCCTCTCGTTTCTTAGGTTATCGAATAAAGTTTTGAGTTCCGATTTTTTGAGTTGCTTTATCAAGACTTTTTTTTTTTTTTTTTTTTTTTTTTTTTTTTTTTTTTTTTTTTTTTTTGTTGAAAAGCAAAGGAATCAGAGTAAGGGCTGTAGATCGTATTCTCAGCGACTCCTTCAAATTGTCTGTGGATAGCTTTAGCCAAATCGCCCGTGTTGTGTGCAAATGCATAACCTTTCTGAAAGTTTCCTCTGACATACCGGTTGTAAAGATCAGAAGAGCATTACATTCCGCCTTGTCTTATTTTTCCCGCAATTTTTATTATTCGCCTTTCGCCGCAGCATCATTGCTTTCCTATGGTGGTGGTGGTGATGGTGGTAAAGCCGTTCCTTTCACAATATTAAGAGCTGGCTGCACTCCACGAAGGCATTTGGTGATCATATAAAGCCAAGTTTCCCAGTTTGACTTGCCTTCTTACAAGCCGATGGATTTGTGAAGATGCACAGTAATGAAAGCATCCTCTCATCGAATCCTCGAATCTGACAATCAATCAAATGGTCTCTAAACACCGCCTATAACACGAGTCCAACAATCTAGATTCTCGATACATAAATTCATCAAATTAGAAACGAAAACAGAGAATGAAATTTTGATCGGCATTAAGTAAGTTTGTTGTTCAATCTTCAATGAAGAGATTTCACCAGGCCCATAGAGTCATAATTATTCAGCATGAGAACAAAGACACTTCAATTTCAATTAATATCAGATTTGCCAGTACGTATGTATGTACAAAAAGACGTACTTACAAAGTAAAAGTAAGTATTAAATTAAACAGAGTTGACTTACCGAGATGCAAAACTAGATGAGTAAAAGGCTGTTCTTGATCGGGCATCTTTTATACATCGAAAGAACACATTCACTAACTGTAGCAAAACTGCGGAACAATCCTAGTAGAAATAGGAATTGAAATGGATTGGCGGGGAACCGTCAGCGACCGATGAAAACATCGACCTAATTCTAGTCATCAAAGGAAGACCGCCAGGAAATTTTCTTGACTAGTCGCTGTTGCAAGATATTGTCTGTGGTGCAGATATTGATATCAAGTATACGTAAAACGGCAGCTCTAGTAAAAGGCTCGAGAAGCTCAAGGGAGCAAACACACTCAAAAACCGCAATTGATAGCAGCTGAACCCATAGAAGGACTTATTTTTTTAAATTAACAGATAAATTTAGGTTCAGATAAAAAAAGAAAGACCAATCCTATGATGTAGTATAATCATTTGTTGTTAAGATGACTTAAAATAAACTCAAATTTCAATACACGCCGGAGTCTACCTTTAGTCTATATTTGATGTTTGTATTTGCTTCAGTACACCTTTCATCAGTGTAATATAGACATGCAACGATTGTTTTTTGAGCTTATTTATAAACAATCAGGTGGTCGTTGGGGAGGGGGTGTCACCCAATCCTTGTCATAACCTAGCATTTTAAGGACTCTTTAAAATATGTTAATAGCTTAAAACAAGAAAATCATGCTCAATTAAGTTCTTGGCATTAGGTATTAATTTTTATCACATTTCTAGACTTCTGTTGTCGGAAGATGAAGGCGAGTGCAACTATGTAAGGTGCCAAAATCCATAGCTTAAGTCACTTGGATGGCTTGAAAACGCAAGTGAATCAGATGAAGAAAATGTTGTGGAAAGCACTGTTTCGGAGCGTATTCGTAAGGAGAGTTTACCTGATCTATGCGTGTGTCTATAGTCTGTTCGTTCTAACTTGAGACCTGAGCGGGCGAGAGAGGGGCAACACTTCAATAGGTTGTCGTAACCCGAGAGTCGGGCAGCAGCCCTGTCACCTCGGCCGACTGACGAGGGTTATCGCTCCTACATTGCCACAGAAGGTAAATCTCCCTGAATCTCCAAGTCACAAGTTAGAACGAACAGACCATAGTTTGATGGTGTTTGTATTTACAATTACCTTTGATTTTTCCCCCCGTGATATGCCATCCACCTGTATGTATTTGAACAGAGGAACTGCAAATTTCGTATCAGCGTCTATACAGAGTGTCCGGAAAGCCAACAGCTGAACTTTTCGGGCCAGCTTTTCTGTACGAAACAATTCACCTTAAAATGTGTCCGTAAATGTCCCCCTTTCAAAACAAAAAAAAAAAAAAAAACAAAAAACAAACAAAAAAAAAAAAACAAAAAAAAAGCAGAGCTTCCCAAATTGTGGTGTTTTTTTTTTTGCTTTTTGCTTTTATTTTCTTCATAACATTAATAATTATAACAAAAATTTATAATCAAAATTTTGGGGCTTCAATATTTATAGAAATCAAGACAGGTTAAATCTGGGCTACGTGCAAGCCACGGGCAAAGTCCTAGGTATCTTTCTGTAGCTCTACCTATCCATCGATACGGAAAAGCATGATTTAGATGCGCACTTCGCGACACCAATGAGGGGGAGCCCCATCTTGCTGAAAAAGCATTCTTTGCGTTTGCTCCTCAGGCACATCTTTCAGTATATTTTGCCGCCCAATGATGCGTCTAGTCAAGTTGAAAGTGACGTTCTTTTTTTAATTGTAAGGTTGTGGTGACAAGAAACAGAAAAGAACGCCCTGATGAAGTGGATTTTTTATACCATTTACAAAGTATCATGTTATTTTCACTACGCATCACGGTCATGTCTAGAAAGTTCAAACGATTTCCTTTCCCCCCCTCTGAGGTGACTTGAATGGAAGGATTTTTACTACTGTAATAATTCAAAACTGGCACCACGTGATTCTTTTGCACCACCAAAAACAAGTCATCAACATATATTTTGTAGATTAAAATTAAAAATGCAATGTCACACAGAATGTTTAGCTCTAATTCTTCCATAGCAATGTTTGTTAGATGTTGGGTCTCCCATTGTCAATCCTTGAATTTGCTTGTAGCACGCATCACCATATTGATTTACGCTGGAGCTTACACATGATTTTAGCAATTATAAAAACTGGCCTTTGGGTATTGCACAGTGTGAACTGATATCGTCCCTTGTCTTTCCGATACAATCTAGAGCTAACTTAGTGGAAATGTCAGTATACCTTGATGTTACGTCCAATGCCACACCAAGTGTAAACATTCCATACGTGTTGAGTATCAACTTGTACATCCACTCTGGGTTTGAATCTGACCAATAGTGGCAGTTATGACGATTCGATTGCCCATTGCTCATAAATGTAGCCTCTTCTGATCATAAAACTTTGCGTGGGAAATGTTGATCAATGTCTATCATTTCCTGAGCCCAATGACAGAATTCGATCCGATTAAGTTTCTCCTGAGAAGAAAGTGCAAAAGAGCTTCGTGAAGACTGATATGGTACGCGTGGAATTTTCTTTCGTCTAAATTCCGGCTAAAAGGATGCCATAGACAAGCCACAGTCTAGAGACACTGTTTCCTTAGGATTCATTCCAACAGCTGCTAAAATATCGATTCTGTGATGGTCGTTCCAAAGACCAAGATTGACTGAAAAAAGTATGCACTTTTGAAGCATTAAAAAAGGCTTTTACGGTATGAATAAAATTCCTTGACAAATTCCTAAAATCATCAATCTAATGGGTACAACTCGCGTTTACAACTGGCAATTTTGACTTTCCGGAGTCATCAGTTGCAGCGATTGCTGCAATCATATTCATCACTTTGCTAAAGTGTCTTTCGTCAAAAATATCCTTTAGGCAGGATATCTCCGGATATTCATCACTTAACAGCATGGATAGTTTGGCCAGGTCCTTCGTCTTCCTCCTCACTGTAGCTGCATGTGGCACTTTAGCATGACTCTACCAATTTTTATGTCGTGATCCTAGGTCGGACCAACTCTATGGATCTGTGCAGAAAAAAAAGCAAAAACCAGTTAGGCTACACACTAATTTTTCTTATATATTTTCGTCGAAATTAAAACACTAAAAACTTGTAATAAAAATTAACACACAAAAAAAACAAATATCAAAAAACTACCGACTTCCACCGTCAACTATCGTGGAACAATATTTACTAACAACGCAATTTAATGCCAAAAGAACAACAAATCTGGCATTACCCCGAAATTCGTGATTTAGCTCTAGCAACCCTGTGAGATCATTTTTGAATTTTTCTATTACATTCTTTGTGAAGGAACGTGAAGGAACGACTGATCTTCCTTTCAACTCTTGCTCCTTTCTTATGGCTTCTGAAATCTCTAAAGTTGAGGGCATCATTTTTAAAAACAACGTGACTTCCAACATGTTTGTACAGTTTTTTTTTTTGCCTCATCTGCCCTTTTTGGTCTTTTAATAGATTTTGTTTTTTTTGCGCCCTTTTGATGGCTCTGGCACATATTCTTCATCATTAGAGGACTTTTCTGGTTAGTCTTCTTCCTCATTATTTGAGCTGTCACCTGCTAGGTATAAATGATTTTTTGCAACTTCAAAGTGACTTGCTTTGCTTACTTTGTTCCGACTGTGAGGTGTGAGGCAACTGGATCTTGCGCTGTTCCAACTGAGCTTGTGTTTTCAGCCACATCTTTTTCCAGTGATAAATCATTTTCTGCATTGACATTGTCCATCGAGTTTCATGTTGAAGAAGTTGTGGCAGATTGGCAATTGCTTCGAGTCATTTGAAGCAGTAGATGGCAATACCGCTTTGAATGGCTGCGACAGGGAGCCGATAGTTCTTTTTATGGACCTCATAGGTGTGATCCATCTGTTCTGCCATCTGTTCAGCAAATTTCTCTCCCTTATTTAAGACGTGTGCATTAGTGGCGGCATGATGACGGAGCCCATTTTCAGTGAAATGAACAGGGCTGCGTGGATCGCAGAGAGCCTTGACAAATTCAATGCATTTGGAGCCGTCATAAAAATCATCAAAGATTGTACCTGGCTTATGGGGTCTGGCATAAAGTAGTGGGTTGCTGGATCTAACTCCAATTTTCTCACGAGTTTGGATTAAAATGTCAATACAACGTTTCATTTGACGAGTAAGAATGGCACACACTGGTCTAACCATCTTCCCGATGATGTCAAAAGAAAGCTGTTCATCATAAGAATCCCTCTCTTCGGGAGACAACACATGCAATAGTTGTTCATCATCGTCACTTCTGACCTTTACTTTCCTGCAGAAATCTTGGTAGATGTCGTTTGTAGATTAAAATTAAAAATGGAATGTCACACAGAATGTTTAGCTCTAATTCTTCCATGACAATGTTTGCGAATACTGCAGATATTGAGCCCCCATCGCTAATCCTTGAATTTCTTTGTAGCTTGCATCATCATATTGACACACGGTGGAGCTTACACATAATTTTAGCAAGTAGAAAAACTGGCCTTTAAGCATTCCTAAGTGTGAACCGACATCCTCATATCTCCTCTCTATACAATCTAAAGCTAACTCAGTGGAAATGTTAGTATACATTGATGTTACGTCCAATGCCACACCAAGTGTTAACTTCCCATACGTGTTGATTGTCAACTTGTACATCCACTCTGGGTCTGAATCTAACCAATAGTGGCAGTTGTAACGATTCAATTGCCCATTTCTCATAAATGTAGCCTCATCTGACCATAAAACTTTGCGTGGTAAATGTTGATCAATGTCTATCATATCCTGAGCCCAATGACAGAATTCGATCCGATTTAGTTTGTCCTGAGAAGATAGAGCTTGGTGAAGGCTAATGTGGTACGGGTGGAATTTTCTTCCTTCTAGAATCCAGCTAACAGATGCTATAGACAGTCCAGAGTCTAGAGTGAGTTGACGCACACTTTCCCCAGGATCCAGTCAAACAGCTGCTAAAATATCGGCGCTGTGATGGTCGTTGGTCAGCTTTGAAAAGCCGAGCGGATCGAGAGAAGTCTTCCATCAACTTCAATGTAGGTATTCAAACGGGGTTTCACTCAATGGTTTGCAATCAGCTCCTTGAATCATCCATTCGACGCAGGATATCCAGTTCTTTCCTTAACTGAGGATGAGATGATGAGAAAAGTAGAATTTCATATTGCATATTATGGCAAGGCTACAACGAGACACATGATGTATAAGGTAATGTCAATCTACAGCTCGACACAAGCATACTGGATAGATTTTAGATTTGACTGCGTGGGGATGTGTGAACTCGTGGAAGCTTTACAAGACAAGGAAACGATGAGAAATGTATGATGGCAGGCTACACTTTGTTAGAGATACTTTGTTCTCGCGTTCTTCACTTACAATGTTCAACAGCCGCTGACCTCGTGTCGATTCCATGGTCCAAGGAGATGGTGGATTCTGGTCAAGGCGACGAGAATGCAAGAGCCATCTTAATTCTATGTATCCTGTAAAGATGGATGTTCCGACTTGGCCAGAGAAAACGAGTAAGCACAAACTGACAAACACTAATGAACTCCACTAACGATACGAACGTTTAGGTTCAAGCCGGTTCAAGTAAGTAGGAAGGCACCAGCATGAAAATGAACGAATACTATGCAACAGGTCCTTGTGCTGAGAGAGATTTTTAGAAGCATTGTAAGGAGATAAATTGTAGTACCAGTTGCAAAAGATATCTGATCTTGCCGTTGACCATTGGCAACCCATTGGATCCTAATATTTTCATTCTTTGGGAATGAGTAAAATCTAATCCTGAGTAACTTTTTTCGGCTGCTATTAAAAAAAAAAAAAAAAAAAAAAAAAAAAAAAAAAAAAAAAAAAAAAAAAAAAAACGTTAAAGTTTTTGAGGGATTCAAACGCTTTCAGTTCTTTTTTTGTTAAAAGATTTTCATATGAATCAACAGCTTCTACTTCTGATGAGAGAATATTTTGAAGCTCTGCACGGCAAACTTCCCCTGGCCTGCGCCGATTCTAAAGGATGGTGTCCGCGATTCGGCTAATGCGTTGAAACTTTTTGGGTCAATACATGATTTGAGGTTATTGTTAAGTGGCTTGTACATACATAGGTACTGCTGAGACGATTGCCTTATACACAAGAATATAAAAGAAGCTTTATACGAAACATTTTGGCTACAATGTCAGAAAAAAGAAAACACATATCACAGTCACTTATGAAAATCATAATTATATAAAAAATATCACAGATACAAATCGTTGGTACAACTAGGCACACTGCACAGTTAGGTATTTTGATCAAACCCAACTATTGAATAGTCCCAAGGATATCATAGATTAAGTGGATTGAACCGACAATGGAATGAACAATCTCAACGATAAAAATTGACGGAACTAGAATGATCCAAAGACTGAATTGGAAGATGAACTCCAACGCTTGAACCCTAAATGAAACAAAAGAATGGACTTGGTCCGGCTTGGAAAACGTGGGGCAAAGAAAGACATTATGATAGTCCCTGCACATACCGGAAAAATAGGCAAAAACAAAAGTAAGGTCAAACACACGTGCACGGACATCTGAACTTCAGAAGGAAGCGAAAAGAACAAAAAAAAGATTGTGCCAGAAAGGCTTAGTTATGAAAGCAAATGGATTCGAAAGGATAAAGAAAGTTATAAAGAGAAAGTTCAAAGTTAAAGTTAGAGCCTAAAAGTTTTGAGCAAAAGATATCGAATAAATACAAAATAAACCTACCCATTACGGGGTTCGAGGTTTACGAATTAAGCCCAGCCGTATAAAGAAATCAGAATTCAAAATCAGGAGTGGAATGTATTAATATTAATATGCCAATATCAAACGAACGATGAAAATTAATCAAATCGAAAGAATAGAAAATGCGAATCAAAACGCCAATATTAATTCCACTCTTTCTCCTTCGATGGCTGGGCACAAATGATTAAAAAAGAGAGAACCTCATTGACAAAGATAAAAGGAAAAGGGAAACAAGTAACGCGCTAAGCCAGACCAAAAAAAAATCTAGTTGAAAAATATAAATACACCTGCCTTCAACTTTTCCTGGGTTGGTAATCCGTGATCGCTGCTGCGCTCTGCTGGTCACTACTTGCACTAACCCCCCAAGTTTGAAATAAAGCCCGCGTAATCGCGGAGCATCACACTGCTGTTGTTTATTTGCAAGCTTTACTCGAGTGCCGTAAACGACCATCTCCTCTTTGCATTTTTATGGATCGTGAACTGACAAGTCTTTTTTCTTTTTTAGGAAAAAGGAGAGTAACTGTGACCTGCCAAGGGCTATCTCAAGTTTAAGCTATCTCAAGTTTAATAAATAAATAAAAAAATATTACACAGCATTTGAAGGAATCTGCAACTTTTTACACGTTACAGTAATAGAAAGGAGGGGATCCACAAACACCCGAGACTTGCTCGTGTTTAAACCCCAAGCAGAAGTTTTAAGGACACGATTTTTTTTCTATGTTGAGTCTTCAGGCTTTTATTTTGAAGGAACTTGAAAAGGGAGCTCAAGGTTTTTGAGCAGTTTTCACCAAGTATTTTCGCCTTGTTGGGATCATGGAAGAATATCGAAAGTAGCGTCACTGCACAGCTGATGAGTTCCGTCTTTTGTCGATGCTTACTAATGAACTGTAGAAGAACGCTCATTCCACTTCACGCCATTGTTTTCTCCCACAAAACCGTGGCAGTGTCACGATAGCTGGCCAGGTTAATTAAAATTTTTGTGGCAGCCAAGCAGACCTCCGTTAAAGGAAGAGATCGATTTTCCTAGGAAGAGATCGATTTTCATGAACTGACTAGTCTGAGGGAGTTAAGAACCTAGTTTTGAAGAAGCCACTAAGCAACTCTGTCAAATCTCATTCATTCAGACTTGTGGTTTCATGGACCGCCCTTCTTGTTTGAAAACCCTAGCTCTTGGCCGCTAAACTCGCCGTTCAGTAGCGTCATTTGCGGGGGGGCAGCTGCCCCCCCCCAAGGGTCGGCCAAAAGTGATGACCTTTTTTTTGAACTAAAATTGTGGTCATTAACGAGTTTTGTTGGAATTTAGGGCCGTAAATAGAATATATATGTTACGCCCCGTTGGCGAAACCGGCCATTCCGCGGAATGGCTGGTTTTTTGGCCATTCCGCGGAATGGCAAGAGCAGTTGACCATTCCGCGGAATGACCGATTTTGTGGCCATTCCGCGGAATGGGCAGCCATTCCGCGGAATGGCAAGGTAAAATCAGTCTCATTACGCCAACGGGCCGACCATGAATTTCAACCGAAGCTGATTTAAGTAACGAATGTGTTTCGAAGTGAAGATGACACCACTCTACGAATTTTAGACGAATGTTTCTAAATGGTCTATCACTTTTACGAAATAATATACGTTTTAAAAAGAAAATAGCCAAACATGTATTACTATATTTGAATTTCACTCTTATTATCTTTTTTAAAATTATTTTTTTATCGACTCGCATTTAATTTCATGCGTTCACATACTCTCACTCAGCCATTCGTCTGTATCGATTTATGTAAGTATTTGTTTTATTATTTCATTATTTACGCACTTATTAATGGATTATATTCCAATATATCAGTAGAAGGTCAAAAAGAGAATCAACTATTCTACTCAGTAATAGCATATATTAATTTTTGATGGGCTGAAAAAAGGAAAAACAAGCGATCGATCCAGGAGGAAAGATGAATAACATTGAAATATGTTTCATATGCGTTCATATACTTTCACTCAGGCATTCACCTATCGATTTATGTAAGTATTTTTTTTATTATGTCATTATTTACGCACTTAATGGATTATATTACAATATATCAGTAGTAGGTCAAAAAGAGAATCAACTCATTTACTCGATAATTTTTGATGGGCAGGAGAAAGGAAAAAAAAATGGCAACGCTGTAGTGCGTTGCAGTTTTTTTTGCGAAAAGTGGCAACGCCTGTGGCTAATATCAATGATGTAATGATGAACAGCTGATCGTACAGGCGAATAAGTAGAGGGATGGAATATTGCAAGAGCATTAGTGCGGTGCAAACGTAATGTGGTGGCCATTTTACCTTTGGGAAACGTTGGCCTATACGACGTCATGCCGAGGACGAAATATTTTCTCCACCTTCCTTAATCCACCTTAGGCACAGTTGTTTTGTTTCTTTCATGAGATTCGAGTATTATAGTGTGTCGTATGTTTTAAAGTTCTTTTTTAAAGTTTGTGGATTGTGCGTAAAATTTATTGGTTTTCTGAAATTGTTATCAAGTATGCAAATTCAAGTGATTGTTAAACTTATTTTAGTGAAACAAAAGTTTGAAAGTAACAAATAGTGCCGTGAGAAAGTCGTCACCAAACAAAGAGATTCAGGAAAAAGTGGTCGATAGGTGAATGGCTGAGTGAAAGTATATGAACGCATATGAGACATATTTCAATGTTATTCATCTTTCCTCCTGGATCGATCGCTTGTTTTTCCTTTTTTCAGCCCATCAAAAATTAATATATGCTATTACTGAGTAGAATAGTTGATTCTCTTTTTGACCTTCTACTGATATATTGGAATATAATCCATTAATAAGTGCGTAAATAATGAAATAATAAAACAAATACTTACATAAATCGATACAGACGAATGGCTGAGTGAGAGTATGTGAACGCATGAAATTAAATGCGAGTCGATAAAAAAATAATTTTAAAAAAGATACTAAGAGTGAAATTCAAATATAGTAATACATGTTTGGCTATTTTCTTTTTAAAACGTATATTATTTCGTAAAAGTGATAGACCATTTAGAAACATTCGTCTAAAATTCGTAGAGTGGTGTCATCTTCACTTCGAAACACATTCGTTACTTAAATCAGCTTCGGTTGAAATTCATGGTCGGCCCGTTGGCGTAATGAGACTGATTTTACCTTGCCATTCCGCGGAATGGCTGCCCATTCCGCGGAATGGCCACAAAATCGGTCATTCCGCGGAATGGTCAACTGCTCTTGCCATTCCGCGGAATGGCCAAAAAACCAGCCATTCCGCGGAATGGCCGGTTTCGCCAACGGGGCGTAACATATATATATATATATATATATATATATATATATATATATATATATATATATATATATATATATATATATATATATATATATATATATATATATATATATAAAGAAAAAATTGAACACTAAAATCGGGAAACAAGGCTAAAAAAATAATTATAAAACACAATTTAAAACAAGAAAGAAACCAAAACGTTTCGGAGCCAAACGACTCCCTCTTCAGTTGGCTAAAGAATGCAACGAGGTAACAAAGCAAATACACAAAGCGAATAACAGACCAACAAAATAATAGATAGGAAACTCAAATGGTCGACTGATCTTCGTCGAACATACGTCGATACGACCCGCAGAGCTTATCTGTATCAGTTTTTAAATTACAAACACTGTTTTTATTTTTCACAATGTGAATACTTTCCAATATGCATCTGGCGTGGTCATTTTTTTCGACGGCCAACACCGTGACGTTGTCAAAATTAAAATGATGATCCAGAGAATCCTCATGACGATGCAAGGCTGTAACCTCCTTTCGGTTATACTTGTGTCCATTCAACCTACTACCTAATTGTTGTCCAGTCTGACCAATGTAACTCATGCTACAGTCTGAACACGGGATTTTATAAACTACACCAGATTTAGAAATAGTGGGTGTTTTTGCCTTCAATGGAGTAAATAAAAACTGAAGATTATTGTACTGCTTAAAAACCACTTTAAAATCAAAATTGAGTAAAAACGCCTGTAAATTTTCGGAGAGCAGTGGGACATATGGTAGACAAATAATTTTCGATGGGTCAATAGCCGGTTTCTCGACTATCCTGGTAGGGTATTCATCGATTTTCTTCAAAACTTTTCTAAACACAGATGTAATTAAGTTAAGAGGGTAACAATTTTCCAACAATAAACGTTTACCAATTTGAATCATTTCATGTCTGTACTTAACATGCGTTAACCGAAGAATACGCAACGCCAAATTACTGATGGTATTTAGTTTATAATTCAATGGTTGTACAGACAAATAATTCAAATACCTTCCTGATGATGTTATTTTCTGATACCATTTACAAAAAATCCTCCCCTCCGCCCTAACCAGTGTCATGTCCAAATAGTTAAGTTCATTATTTGCTTCCCTTTCCAGTGTAAATTGCAAATCGGTTGACTGTGCGTTGAAAAAATCAAAGACTGAAGGAACATTGTCTTTACAAAGGAAAGGGAAGCAAATAATGAACTTAACTATTTGGACATGACACTGGTTAGGGCGGAGGGGAGGATTTTTTGTAAATGGTATCAGAAAATAACATCATCAGGAAGGTATTTGAATTATTTGTCTGTACAACCATTGAATTATAAACTAAATACCATCAGTAATTTGGCGTTGCGTATTCTTCGGTTAACGCATGTTAAGTACAGACATGAAATGATTCAAATTGGTAAACGTTTATTGTTGGAAAATTGTTACCCTCTTAACTTAATTACATCTGTGTTTAGAAAAGTTTTGAAGAAAATCGATGAATACCCTACCAGGATAGTCGAGAAACCGGCTATTGACCCATCGAAAATTATTTGTCTACCATATGTCCCACTGCTCTCCGAAAATTTACAGGCGTTTTTACTCAATTTTGATTTTAAAGTGGTTTTTAAGCAGTACAATAATCTTCAGTTTTTATTTACTCCATTGAAGGCAAAAACACCCACTATTTCTAAATCTGGTGTAGTTTATAAAATCCCGTGTTCAGACTGTAGCATGAGTTACATTGGTCAGACTGGACAACAATTAGGTAGTAGGTTGAATGGACACAAGTATAACCGAAAGGAGGTTACAGCCTTGCATCGTCATGAGGATTCTCTGGATCATCATTTTAATTTTGACAACGTCACGGTGTTGGCCGTCGAAAAAAATGACCACGCCAGATGCATATTGGAAAGTATTCACATTGTGAAAAATAAAAACAGTGTTTGTAATTTAAAAACTGATACAGATAAGCTCTGCGGGTCGTATCGACGTATGTTCGACGAAGATCAGTCGACCATTTGAGTTTCCTATCTATTATTTTGTTGGTCTGTTATTCGCTTTGTGTATTTGCTTTGTTACCTCGTTGCATTCTTTAGCCAACTGAAGAGGGAGTCGTTTGGCTCCGAAACGTTTTGGTTTCTTTCTTGTTTTAAATTGTGTTTTATAATTTTTTTTTTAGCCTTGTTTCCCGATTTTAGTGTTCAATTTTTTCTTTATATGTATTCGGGCTATTTTAGGAAAATCTTTATTTATATATATATATATATATATATATATATATAAAATATATATATATATATATATATATATATATAATATATAATATATATATATATATATATATATATATAATATATATATATATATATATATATATATAATATATAAATGCAATTTATTTCCAATATGGCTAACTCAATACATAGTGGTTGAAATAAGAGCTAAATAGCCAGTTATTTTTTTGGTACTATTTTCACATAATTTATTCTTTCTTTAAAAAACACAGAAGAGAAAATAATAATAAATGAGTTTAGCAAACGTTTCGGCTTGAATCATAGCCATCCTCAGTGCAAACAATAACAATAAACCCAAATTGGGAACCGACACAGCAAATCGAAAACCATGACAAAGCAGAAACTTAACTGACTAATATACAATAAACGACGCGAGACCCAAGAGGCCCGGTAAATCAAGAATCAAAACAATCAGTGTGCATATCTACACATGTTGCCAACTTTACATTGTTGCAATATTTATTATAAAAAAAAAAAAAAAAAAAAAAAAAAAAAAAAAAAAAAACTTTATAATTAATTATCTATTTGATTTTTAATGAAAAACTGATCATACCTTGAACTAAGGCTAGATGTATCAGTCCTAAAGTTAATAGCACTTTGACTCTTTTTTATATGCACTGCTTCCAATACATGCCTAGCTTTCAAATTCTTCTCTTTGGCTAAGACCTGAGGTTGTTCAAAATCAAAAACATAACCCGTGTCCTTCATATGTTGATGTAAGGCTGTTTGTTCCTTCTTATCATATTTGTGAGATTTAATCCGTTCACTTAAATACCGTTTAGTTTGACCTATATACGATCCCTCACAATTTTTACAGTTTATTTTGTAGACAACAGAAGATTTCTTTTCGACAGGAGTTTTGCTTTTTAAATTCGTAAACAATTTTTTATTAGTAAACGTGTTTGCAAACACAGGCTGGATGCCAATTTTTCCTAACGACCGTTTAAAATTTTCCGCTAAAACAGGCACATACGGTAATTTAACAACACTACGTAAATCAATTTTAGGGTTTTCACTCATATTTATATGGGTACGCTTTCGTTGAGCTTGTACCTTTTTGAAAACTGTGTTCATCAGCTTCTCTGGGTAACCATTTTCATGCAACATTTTTTTGCCTTGAGAATACATTCTGTTTGGTAACAATAATCCGTTAAAGAGGTTGATCCAGCTCCCATAAGGATTGGGCTATCGGCAAAAAAATTTCATATTTTCAGAGTCGATAGAACTCGTCAAGACGCGTTCAACGATGGCCAGTTTTTTTAATTTTGGTCAACTGGTAAGGGGGGGAGGGGGGTCCAAAGTCAAAACCTTCAAAGTCCCATAACTTTCGCCCAAATCAATATTTTGACTTGTACGTTGCGCCAAAAGATTTGTCTTAAAAAGAGCTTTCGATTGATGTGTATGAAAATTAAATTATACAAATTTTAAACCAATTTTTCCCAATTTTTACAATTCTTCCAACTTGAAATTTTTGGTTTTTTGAGCCTGAAAAATACGCGCAACGGGTTGAGGAGAATAAAAAACTATGGGAATAAAAGTCAAAGCTATGCTCTTTTGAATGGCACAAACCGCGATCCGGGGAAATGCTCCGTTCAAAAGTTATAAGCGCCTAAAGTTGCGCACCTCCGAAATCACGGTGCGTTCAGTGCATGTTTTCAATGACGCGTACCGATCTGGGGGGAGCGAGGGTGACGCGCGCCATTGAAAACATGCATTGAACGCACCGTGATTTCGGAGGTGCGCAACTTTAGGCGCTTATAACTTTTGAACGGAGCATTTCCCGGATCGCGGTTTGTGCCATTCAAAAGAGAATAGCTTTGACTTTTATTCCCATAGTTTTTTATTCTCCTCAACCCGTTGCGCGTATTTTTCAGGCTAAAAAAACCCAAAAAATTTCAAGTTGGAAGAATTGAAAAAATTTGGGGAAAAAATTTGGGTTTTAAAATTTGTAAAATTTTAAATTTTCATACACATCAATCGAAAGCTCTTTTTAAGACGAATCTTTTGGCGCAAAGTACAAGTCAAAATATTGATTTGGGCGAAAGTTATGGGACTTTGAAGGTTTTGACTTTGGACCCCCCCCCCCCTTACCATTGCCCAAAAATTTAAAAAAACTGGCCATCGTTGAACGCGTCTTGACGAGTTCTATCGACTCTGAAAATATGAAATTTTTTTGCCGATAGCCCATTCCTTATGGGAGCTGGATCAACCTCTTAACCACTCTTTTTGCTAAATTATTAATAACATTCAATCTGTGCGGAAAAGGCACATCAGAAAAAAAGTTCAGATACCTACCCGAATGAGTTATTTTTTGATACCATTTTGTTCTTTTTTTTCCCACTTTTAATATGATCAATTGTCATGCCCAAAAAAATTAATTTTTTCCTCCACTTCTTCTTCAAGTGTGAATTGAATATTCTCGTGAAAACTATTAAAATGGTTTAATAGCAAACTACCTTTATCTTTAGGAATGCATATTAGGATGTCATCTACAAACCTTTTATAAAAAATACATCTAAAAGGCAAAGTATTTAATAATGTATCTTCAGCACTTTCCAAAACTAAATTTGCAATGACTGCCGAAATGGGGCCCCATTGCTAGTCCAGATACTTGCTGAAAGAACATATTCCAAACTGCAAAAAAGTGAATTTAAGCATATTTTTACAGCATACAAAAAATCATTTTCGGGCATTTTAGTGAACTTTTTAAATTTTTGGCCATTTATCTTCAATCACTTTTAATGCAAGATCTATGGGAATATTCGTATAAAGAGACACAACATCCAGCGATGCTAACATAAAACCCATCAGGGACCGTTTGATGCTTAATAAATCTCTGAAAACTAAAAGAATCTTTTACATGATATTTTGTTTTTCCTACAACCTTGCCTATAATTTCACCCAAATACTTTGACATTTTATAAAATGGTGATTGTCTACTACTCACGATAGGTCTGAGAGGGTAACCAGGCTTATGCAATTTTACTAAACCATAGATTTTCGGAGGCAACGCCTCTTTCATGACTAACCCCTTTATGAATTTCTTTATTAATGAACTTGTTTCCCTTTAAACCCAAATTTTTAACCATGGAGTTGTTTTTTAGTTGTTGGGTTTTGTTAAATCTCTTTTTATTTGTTTTTATACTTTATCATCACTTAGTAAGGTCATCATTTTGTCATTGTAGTCTTTTTAGTAATTACAACAGTTTTATTACTTTTATCCGTATTTATAACAAAAAAGGGCAGAATTTCCTTTGAGAAATTTTTCGGTTTTTAAAAATGTCTTTACGGACATTTTTTAAAGAAAATTTCTTTCCCTATGTTTTTATTTTTTTGTTTTCGGATTTCACCACTGTTAACACTATGCAAAAAAAGTTTTAAAGTATCCACAGTCTTTATACGAGCTTCATTTCTCAAGGCTTCAAAATCGAAATGCATACTTTCTATATTAGCCACAATGTTCTCAAAATGACATGCTCTGCCTATTTCCCCAATTCCTTTTCCACAGTACATGTTGTTATTAAAACAAGAAAAAATTTTGGGCCTAATGCTAATGTATTTAGAACATACTCAGGAATGTTTTTACATGTTAAATTAACACACCAATTTTTGATGCCTCTTTTTTTTTGTTAGCAGTACAGTGAATTTCACTTGATTTAATAAGACGTTCAATTTTTTTTTCACTATCACTAAACACTATCACTATCACTAAATTTTAAAGCTAGGCATGTATTGGAAGCAGTGCATATAAAAAAAAGTCAAAGTGCTATTAACTTTAGGACTGATACATCTAGCCTTAGTTCAAGGTATGATCAGTTTTTCATTAAAATCAAATAGATAATTTAAATTTTAAAATTTTTTTTTTTTTTTTTTTTTTTTTTTTTTTTTTTTTTTTTAATAAAATTGCAACAATGTAAAGTTGGCAACATGTGTAGATATCCACTGATTGTTTTGATTCTTGATTTTCCGGGCCTCTTTGGGGCTCGCGTCGTTTATTGTATATTAGTCATTAAGTTTTTGCTTTGTCATGGTTTTTGATTTGCTGTGTCGGTTCCCAAATTTTTGGTTATTGTTATTGTTTTCACTGAGGATGGGTATGATTCAAGCCGAAACGTTTCTAAACTCATTTATTTTTATTTTCTCTTCTGTGTTTTTTAAAGAAAGAATAAATTATGTGAAAAAAGTACAAAAAAAAAAAATGGGTATTTAGCTCTTATTTCAACCCCATATTATATATATATATATATATATATATATATAATATATATATATATATATATATATATATATATATATATTACCTGGATCCCCCGATCCTGGTCCTGGCAGCAACTTACAATCAATCCCAAGCCTTTTTTAACCCCATGCTATAAAGGCTGCAATTTTTTTTTAGCGAACTCAGATTTGTCACACATATTAGGATGAAAAATCTGGTTCCATATATATCCATTAAAAAAAAAAATTGACCTTCAAAAGCGTTATATATCGAGTGACATTAACAATCAATTCCAATCATTTACGGCACTTCTTAACCGTACAGCATTTCACCCTTAATTCCAATCCCTACGCGCAGCAATTAACGGTTGATTCCAAGCCCATTGGGATTTTTATACGTTCGCGTGTCTCATCCTTAGATTCCAGTCCTAATGCGCTGTTGCATGAATGAAACGACGATTTTTCCAACCTTTCGAAGCATCGCACCCTCGTCTTGGTTGAGAGTTTCTTCCATTGTGCTAGGTATAGACATGCTATATTCTGTCACATTTTCGTTGCTTTCTTTGGTTCCGCGCGTTCTCATTTAAATGCGTCCCTTCCCACCGTTTCCTTCGTCCGCTTCAGTTAACGAATCGGATTATTTAATTTTATACCGAATATATTCTCCACCATATTTATTTGCCTGCATCAAACACATAAGATATCACATATTTACATACTACGCATTTTTTTTTAAGAGGTGGAGAAGTGTGACGAACCAGTCGATGAACTGCTGTTTAAAAAAAAAACAAAACAAAAAAAAAAACAACAAAAAAAAAACAACAACAACAACAACATTCAATAATAGAAACAATTGATACCACTCTCATGTGTTCTCTCTTTCCTGCACCACCCGCTGTCTCTCATTATAGATATCGTATAAGTCTTCATTTTATTT
Organism: Trialeurodes vaporariorum; assembly: GCA_011764245.1. Lineage (NCBI taxonomy): Eukaryota > Metazoa > Arthropoda > Insecta > Hemiptera > Aleyrodidae > Trialeurodes > Trialeurodes vaporariorum. The sequence goes on along the minus strand of VMOF01000013.1, from coordinate 21,292,354 downwards.
GAAATAGTATTAATAGTCAACTTTTCAAGCCTCCGGGCGAATATAAAATATTTTGAAAATAATTGGTCGAAAATTTGATGCTTGAATAATCTATTACTTGCGGCCTATACGAGGTATTAGACTATGGTTTGGACATATTGGAATTAAGCAGGCAGATGTTTTATACACCTATCATAATAACTAAATCATTATCGAATAATGGGTTGTTGCAAGGCTTTGCCACAAAAGAAGTACATTGTTGGGGCAAAAAGGAGCGAAACTGACAATATGTTGCTGAAAAACTCTAAAATCCCCTCAATAAACGCTCTTCAACTGTATGACCTTTAAAGGCAGAGAACGCGCTACGGACTAGAACATATACCGATGGAGTTTCTCATCTTTCGACCAACACTCCATACCACGGCATCAGTTTTCCCAGATATATCATTACTTTCAGATAATCTAAATGAAACAAACAAGATTATTATACATCGGCTTCGTAATAGTTTTAGAAAATTTTTGAACCATCGACCCATTAACCATTAAAATCTGTTCAATATTAAAGTCGTATCTATTGAGGCAGTTTCGGGCTTATGTTCAATGAGTGCGAAAGAGATTGAGTTAGTGCGGGAAATGACCGAAATAGCTAGACAAAAGGTATAAAGGCGGGTAACAAAAGTTACGATCTAATAAAAATGAGGTTTCGCGGAAAAATTACATCTAAAAACCATCACTGTTTCACAGCTTGAAAAAAAAAAACTTTAAATACGGTCTACAATAAAAATTTAATGTGTCGAAACGCATCTACATACCTTCGTCTACAATATTCATTCAATAGTTGATTCGTTTTTTCACTTTATTAGACTGTAAATTGACAGAAACTATTCAGCGTTAACAATGGCTTCCAACTGTTTACATCAATACCACAATCAAGAGTAGATTTCAAGCTCTGTAACTATTTGCCTCATCATAAAATCGTAACATTGTTGCATGATCAGCATACTCTCAGCTATAATTTAAGACCAATTTTACCTCATTTTGATCACATTGTTTTTCGACTTTTGTCTTGCTATTTTGGCCATATCCCACTCTGTGCGGCGTAGGGTTCTGATTAAAATACTGAAATTTGGAAACTTGATCTGTATACGTGCAATTCAATCGCTTTCTTTATCATTAAGGTTGCATTATAAGAGGTTTTCCTACTGACACACCGTCACAGTGACCGGTCACACCGTCTGTGTTTTCGCTGCTTTTTACCCCAAAACTGAAAGTTCGCTTGTCTGTAAAAATAGTTTTCAACTGTATCATTGAAAAGATAGACGGCACGGCCGGAGGCGCACATTGTTCGGAGCGACCCGGATCTGTGGCAGAAACCTCAAATTTGAAATCGGCTCGGAAGTGGGTTTAAAGGCCTTACCTCCCTTCTAAAGGGTATATAGAACATGCGTTTTAGCCATATTTTATGAATTTGGAAGACCCAATTTTGCCCCCACAGACATGTGAAAGTACAGGTTTTTACGCGAATTTTGAGTCAACTTGGGTGGGTTAACATATGATTGTAAAAAAACAATACTCTTTGTCTCATAGTCCAATGTAGACTTCATTTAGTACTTCATTTAGAACACATGTGTAGACTCAACTAATTTTAAAGAGGGTAAAATTTCCTACAAGATGGTTTAATCAGATCAAAATTTCAGTCACCCGGAGGGCGGGAAACAGCTGATTTTCATTTCGCGGAAATTCGAGAATTCGCGGAAAAAACGCGTTTTTCGGCGATTGCTCGAGTAATTTGACTTCCGCAGCAACGAATGTGGAATAACCGTATTCTAGGCACCAAATACGTATTATAGGGGCCTATATTGAATATAATGGAGGTGTGGAGGGACCAAGGTTCCCCTTGACACCCCCCCCCCCCGACCCGACTCTCAATACATAATAAATAGAGCACACATTCTCCATAAACTGTGAAGTAATTCCTTTTTTGCTCGTCAAATGGCTTGTTCATTTTCTGACTTTGCGTATTTGGCTCAACTAACCCCCCCCCCCCCCCCCCCCCCCCCAAGAGGCCTAGCATTCGTGAATGCTCAATTTACCTCCTTTTTCAGGGGAAAAACGTACACTTTTTTGACCAAATAGGAATCAACCGTGGTCTTGGCAACCGCTACAAACGTGGCGTCTTGTCAGTACATGGAAAACCCAAATTTTTTTTTTGCAGCTGCAATGCATGGTGTCACACAGTTTTCAACATTTACAGTGGTTGACTAATGAAAGAATTTGAGGAGCAGAAGGGCGAAGGCTTATCCGTGAGTCTAGGTAGATATTTTTTGCACTCGGTGATCCATCCCCATGAGATGGCATCCAGGTCCAGGTCGTTTGTGCCCATCCACTCCTGAATTTGAAAATAAGCTCGCTGCTAAGAGTGATTCTTGACGGCCGGTGAAGTGGGTGGTAATTTTTCCGGTTGGCCGCAAGTCTTGGTTGGGGCGACCTTTCCTTTTAGAGACAAAAACGCAGAAGCTCTATCGTATCATCTTTCTTGCCTCCATAAAATTGAAGAATCGCCAATTTATACCTGCCGTTTCAATATCCGAATGAGTTTTCTTCGGGGCACAAAATACATCTGCACATTTTAAACTGTCACAAGTCATTTATAAGGGGCAATTTTGCCAATTCCAAAAATTTGCGATGTTGAGTCACAGCCCATGAAGCACGGAGAAAAAGGAGGCTCTTGTAAAGATCGGCTCCTATTAACTCTTGAATTTTATGCACTTATTTACGTCATGTTTTTATGTTTTTTGTGCGTTGAATGTCACTTTTTAAGTGCAATTGAAAACTGCTATCTAAGGATCTATTAAGGATTAACAAGTAAAAAGATCTGGATCTTCACCAATTGGGCTGATAAACACTTTTGCTATACGCGATTTAATAGTCAATTCTGGTGTGTAAACCCCCAAAACTAACGATGGCAGCACTAAAAACTTCCGAAATCCATCCTAAACTCAATAAACGCTTTTATTTGCGAGGGCGTAATGATGGCTGAGGGCTGTAATGATGGGAGATTCCTATTCTTTCTTTACTCCATGCTGACAAGGATGATTCACAGAGTAATTAGTCGCGACACCTAGAGACACCGGTGTCACATAAATTCGGCTCTTATTGGTCACTTCTTGATGGAGTTACAGTATTGTTAGATGGGAATCTCCCAATATATCACCGAAGAAAACCCATTCGGATATTGAAACGGCAGGTATAAATTGGCGATTCTTCAATTTTATGGAGGCAAAAAAGATGATACGATAGAGCTTCTGCGTTTTTGTCTCTATAAAGGAAAGGTCGCCTCAACCAAGACTTGCGGCCAACCGGAAAAATTACCACCCACTTCACCGGCCGTCAAGAATCACTCTTAGCAGCGCGCTTATTTTCAAATTCAGGAGTGGATGGGCACAAACGACCTGGATCTGGATGCCATCTCATGGAGATGGATCACCGAGTGCAAAAAATATCTACCTAGACTCACGGATAAGCCTTCGCCCTTCTGCTCCTTAAATTCTTTCATTAGTCGACCACTGTAAATGTTGAAAACTGTGTGACACCATGCATTGCAGCTGCAAAAAAAAATTGGTTTGCCATGTACTGACAAGACGCCACGTTTGTAGCGGTTGCCAAGACCACGGTTGATTCCTATTTGGTCAAAAAAGTGTACGTTTTTCCCCTGAAAAAGGAGGTAAATTGAGCATTCACGAATGCTAGGCCTTTTGGGGGGGGGGGGGGGGGGGGTTAGTTGAGCCAAATACGCAAAGTCAGAAAATGAACAAGCCATTTGACGAGCAAAAAAGGAATTACTTCACAGTTTATGGAGAATGTGTGCTCTATTTATTATGTATTGAGAGTCGGGTCGGGGGGGGGTGTCAAGGGGAACCTTGGTCCCTCCACACCTCCATTATATTCAATATAGGCCCCTATAATACGTATTTGGTGCCTAGAATACGGTTATTCCACATTCGTTGCTGCGGAAGTCAAATTACTCGAGCAATCGCCGAAAAACGCGTTTTTTCCGCGAATTCTCGAATTTCCGCGAAATGAAAATCAGCTGTTTCCCGCCCTCCGGGTGACTGAAATTTTGATCTGATTAAACCATCTTGTAGGAAATTTTACCCTCTTTAAAATTACTTCAGTCCAATTTTTGCTTTGGAGTGATAGTTTTGGCGCAAATTGAGGTCGACAACCGTGAAAAAAGACGTAAACATCCTCTAATTTGGGGTAAAAAGGGGGGCAAAGCCCCCTTTCCCATACTCAGATTTTGGCGAACTTTTTATATGCAATTTAGATAGTACCAATGAGCAACTTACAGCCATAAAAGCTTCTGTTGCAATTTATTCCGGGTTAGCGCCCCTTATTTGAGCTATTTTCCCCTGACTAGTTCAATACTCTGCGGCTTGTGTGGGACTTCGTCATTTTCACGAAAATAAAAATAAAAAAATAGTTAATGAAATCTGATGTTAAATCTGGTATAAAAAATGAAATCTAGGACCAAAAAAAAACCCCTTAGTACCAAGTTTCAATGAAATGCGAGCATGCTAGAGGTTTCCGCCAAAGATCCGGGTCACCTTGCCACTGTGCGGCGCGCGGTGCCGATGCCGGCTTCGATTTGGACTCAATCTGGGAAACCGTTGTGGTTAGTGTGTGGTAGTTTTCACAAAAGTTTAGCAAAAAGTTTGCAACAGTTTCTCTGTGACTGTAAATTATAACTTGAGATTTTTCAACAAATTGGTTGAAGCGAATACATGTTTCAAGGTATGGGATTTGCCGGTTCAATAAGATTTGAAAGAACAGGTTGCTTACTTGCATGAATTTGCATTGGAAACTATGTGTCCAATTTCTTTTCGGTAACTCTACGAGAATAAGCGAGGAAGAATATTTAATTGATTCCAATTTCGATCGTGACGTCATCACTAAAAGGTTCTATGAATTCACCAGGATTCGACTGCGCGCCGTTCAGGCTAGCTTTTAGCTCTGACCGACAAAACGTCTAGAACTCGACACTGGTGAAACAGCTGATCCAAACGGTGATGTTTGTTTGCCGAGACAGGATATATTTTGAAGAATCCTGGCTGAGGAGAGAACACTCATTTCTTCCCTGGCCCCCGCGCCGCCGCCGGCGCCGTGCCGGACCTTTCTTCTCAAAGGAATAGAAGGGGAAATATCATAAAACCTTAATAATTGACCGTGTGATTGTGGATCCCGTTGTTACTAACTGCCGCTGTGTTTGTTTGGGTGCCCGCACACTTACCCCATTCACCCTCGCTTTCTCTCGCCTGTCTTCTTTCTTCCACGATTCCGTGTAAAACAGTGTCGCCAGAGATTAAAATCTGAATAAATTATGCAGCGCTGTAATCAGAGAATTTCTTTTTTCTAACTCTCATCGTGGCAACACTGCCTTTTATAAACGTTTTGTTTTGACACAAATCATCGTAAGCACTCACTGGCGGGCAATGTTATCCTCTCCTCTCCCGAGGAAGCAAACATTTCGAGAGGGAGAGAGAGAGAGAGGGAGAGAGAGGGGGAGAGAGGGAGAGAGAGGGAGAGAGGGAAAGAGAGAGAGAGAGAGAGGGAGAGAGAGAGAAAAGGAACACTATAATTGTCCTCTCCCTTGTGAAGCAAACGGATTTTTTGGAATTTATCCGTGACTCCCAACCTGGATTGTAACAAATGGGCGCCCATGAACGTCATTGCAAAAGAGCCTAAGTGAATGTACTAAGGATTGGGTATTAATGCTGTGCATGCGACCGTATCTGTTACACGATCGAAACTAAATTCTTTGAAAATGTCGACAATTTAGATCGGTCATCAGTGGCGCCATTTCAGTTTTTCCTTGGGGGGGGGGGGCAAGGCCCTCCATAAATTTGGATGACCTTTTTTTTTTTTTTTTTTTTTTTTTTTTTTTTTTTTGCCGTGCATCTTCAAAAAATCTCTCTGACTTGATCTTTCGGCCACATTGAAAATCCTTGGGGGGGGCGCAATTGCCCCCCCCCAAGTGGCGCCACTGTCGGTCATAAAATTTTCGAAGTTTCAATCGATCGATCGATCGAGCGGACCTTCCGAAGAATTTTTTGTTTCGATCTAGGGTTGTTTCAGTCGAATGAACACATTCCTGCATTTTCATGGTTCTGTAACAAACAATAATACATTGTGCGACCCCCTCAACTTTAAAAATTAATTGACTACACATGTTTTGTGCGAAACAGTAGCGCGTTACTGGCAAAAAACTACAAGCTGATTACAGCTGATACTGAACAAGTGAAATTCTTAAAATGGGTCTGTTGCGTACTTTTGCTACATCAATATAACTCATTGTTTCCAACGTAACATTTGGCGAAAATAACGATGCGCACATTAAAAACTTTCAAAATCCACTCATTAACTCAGAAAATACCTTCCATTTCAAACAACCCGCGCTTCACTAGACACTATATCACCGACTTATAACTACATAAATGGAACCATCTCGTTTATGTAAACATGAACAGAACTTACACACATTTGAATGTTTCGATTAGATGCGTACATTTCTCATATTATTTTGTAATCTTTGATAAACCGAAAAGACCAGACAGCAAATGCAGCCAATAGTTCATGTATTTAGAAGGGAATTCCATCATTTTGTAGTTACGATGTTGTTTACTCATGCACAGTGGTTCCGTCTATGTAGTAGTATACCGGTGCAATAGTGTCTAGTGTAGCGTGGGCTGATTGAAATTGAAGTGATTTCCTGAATTAATGAGTGGAAATTTTTAGCGTTTTTAATGTGCGCATCATTATTTTCGCCGAATTTTACATAAGAATCGAGGTTCTATATTGTTGTAGCAAAAGTATGTAACAGACCCATTGCATGGAGGCGCATTATTACGACGCCGTCACCCAGAAATGTGCCATCCTCGTAGGTAGTTGGTATACTTTGAGAAAATGGCAGCGTTTGGCACATGCTTTTTTTAAAGAGTGAATAATACATTGGATGAAATGATTCGTGTTACTCTTACGTTATTTGAGTATAATAATGTCAACTGGTTCCTAGAAAAGTAATTGCATTCGCTTTACTCAATTTTTTTTCGACCCTTGTTGATGGGTAAATGGTCCTAATAAAGAATATTATATTAACATTAAATCAGCCCGTTCATGAATCGATAACTTGTAGCCGGAATTTTGCAGGAGAATATTAATTGTCAGATGTAAATCATCATTCCGGGACCCCAAAAATAAAATTAAAACCATCAAAGATTGTTGAGTCATAGCTGCGAACGAAAGACGTCAAGAGCTGATGTAAAGTAATGATATAGTTACATGGTCCAACGATTACACTCGATTAATCAGCCTCGCATGCTTCAGAGTGTAAAAGCCTCGGTCGTGAGCATCACTGAAAAAATATATATATATATATTGTTTGAATTAACAATAATTCAATTCGTCCAGAATGGAGCCCTCAATTGATTCTGTTAATTCAACAAAACAGAATGGTGAATCATCAAAATAAGATTGTTAATCTGACATAATAGATTGTTAAATCAACAAAATGTGAGGCAAACTCCCAAACAATTTGATGATTCAACAATCTATTTTGTTAGTTTAACAATCTTATTTTGTTGATTCAGCATTTTGTTTTGTTGAACTAACAAAACCAATTGAGGGTTCCATTCTGGACAGTTAAATTGTTAATTCAACAATTTTTTTTTTTTTTTAGTGCAGTGCTGAGACTGCGTTAATATCCACCAAGCGTGCAACTAACCGTCTTAATGTCGAGAAAATATTGCTTGATCATAGTAAATAAATAGTTGAAAATGTAAGCAAAAATGAAAGACAGAGTGTTACGTAGAAAAAAAACCGATTGAGTTTATGATTAATACTTCTAAATGACAAGTTGTTGGTGACCTCAACGCGGGTGCAACCCGTAAATTCAAATCGCGCGCGCTAGGAAAAACAGAGACTGGCCTCTTACCGCTCACCACTGTAGCTATTTTCACTCCGGGAGCGGAACTGAGGGGTCCGAGAACGGCACATTCCGGCGGACGATGTGAAGAGAGCCTCAATCGCTCAGACTCATGCCATTCAAAGGTATTTCCGGTCGCGCTCGTTTAATCAGCAGCTCTGTATAATCGATGCGTTCACTGACCGTCGTTGTTTGTTCCATGATTTCTGAATTGAAATGCTTGACTTGATTTGTTCGCTGCTCGTCTGTGTGCCTAATTTTGTTTCCTTTAAAGTTAAGTTTTACCTAAAAAGAGGACTTTTCAGGAAGATCATTGTGATCATTGTGATCCACAATCTTTAAATGTCAATTTGAAGTTTCCGTGCCGGCTTAGTGATAACAACGCGAGTCCTTATATTTTTTTGGGTATTAAAATTTATATTTATTTACTATGCGTATATAAAATTAGGAGGACGCAATCCAGAGACTTCACTTCAGATCTCTTTGGCTTGGCTTGGACTTAATTCGTCCTCCAGATTCAATTTGCTATGCAGAAACACACATTGAACCAAAATGCCTTGAGATTTCTCGAGGATGTTTCAAGAGGGATTTACAAACAAGAACTGCCACTAATTGGCAATTTAAAGACAATTTAGAGCAATTATTCTGAGCACAGGCTTTTACCACAGAATAATACAATCAGAAAGGAAACTCCCATAAGAGCCAATGGAAGCAAGTTTGGAATTTAACGGCACCAAAAGGCAACGCTGTGGTCCTATATCCCAACATGGCGGACGAGTGTGATTTGTGTTGAAACTAAATTTTTTTCTGTAAATTCTAGAAAGAAATCTTAAGTTTCCGGCCTCACTTTTATTCTAATGGCATTTCAGAATGAAAATTTCGCTTATCATATCCTATATATTTTCTATTCGCGCGCGAATCCAGATGTAAACATCCTATATCCCAACATGGCGGACGCGAAATGAATTTGCTTCAAAATCCCACAGAGTTTTCGTTCTGATTGTATTATTCTGTGCTTTTACCAGCTAATCAGGGGCTGAATTGTTGATACTAATGGATACCCGAAAATTGCCACGCTCCTTCTCCATCTCGTTCAGTGGCGGCGCGTGCAATCTGACAACGTTGCATTTCGTCTATCTAAATCCATGAAAAATATTGATTCGAGGAAGTGCTCTGTGCACCTCCAATATTTCGACCTTTCTTATGACTTTAAATGTATTAAATCCGACGTTGCCAGATTGCACACCTCGCCACTGATCTCATTGCAGGGGATCCAGTTTACTATAGCGTTCTCTGAATCCCGTTGCTAGTTTTGACAAATCAGAGGTTCTAAAACTACCTCTGTCGATACTCGATGTCAAAGGGGTCACAATGGGTTCGCACACTATAGACAAAATATTCATTTCTCGACCATTCATGGGCCATTTCTTCGAAATTCCTAACTTACGTCGAACATTTAGAAAATCGATCTCTCGCGATCTAATCGAGAAAAGACACCGCGGTTTGGACAAATGAAAAGTACATGTCTTGTCGTACTGCTTGTCTATATTTGAGCTTAATTCGACGGGATTCGGGGTCTCTACAATACCCCTCGCTGCCTCATCTACGATTTAAATACAGCAAAATCAGGCGCAAAGGAGGGCGTTTCCCCCGTGATGTCTGCGTAGTCGATGTCTGAAGCCTGACTCAGTGGCGGTTCGTGGGTTCAAAAGAGGTGGGGGGGGGGCTTGAAAAATGTGAAGACTTCTTTTTTTTCCCTTTTCACCTTTCTTTTCTCCATATTATAATGGGGGGGGGGCTTTATGTGCTAGGAACTTTCCCCCTTTTTTGAACCATTTTTCAAAAAATTGCGTCGGGAAGGGGGAGTGGAGCCCCCAAAGCCCCCCTCTCCAACCCACGGACCGCCACTGGCTCGACTTCGGTTTGACAAGCATCGTAATGATCCCGAAAGACCTCTGCCACTGATATCGGGCCTACTTTGGGCCCGCACCAGACAAAATGCTAGATTATTTTTGGCCACTCTAATCAACAACTCGTTTTACACTAGAGAAACAATGCCACAACTTAGACAGTAAGACGGATCGTGATTCTTGTCGTCAAAACGCCCTACACAGACAAAACGTTGGGTATTCTTGTTTCTCCAAAGTTTACCTCCTATTGCACAGACAATTGGACTCTTGCAAACTTTTGCTACACAGGGGATTGAAGAGTTGATTCTTGCATAAAAACCTGTAAAAATGACGACGAGTACTCTGAAAAATCACGAAATTCACTCTCAGAATCGGGCTTAATGGTGGAGAGACGCAAGTACCGTGGGAGATTCCTGTCTAAATTGAGACATATATTATCTCTGTGTTTCCGTAGAGCAAGTGACAAATTAGACAGGCATCTCCAATGATACCTGCGTTGAACCGCCCTTATGATTTCGCCGTTGTAGCAGTTTTGTGAGTTTCATCCTGAATTTTAGACGTTTTGAGTGTGATTTTTGTGATTTTCGCTGGTTTTTTCATCAGATTGTTCTATTTGTTTGCTCACAGCAAACTTTTGCAAGAGCCCTATTTTTTGAAACAATGTCGTTTACTTTGGAAATTTAGACGAAAAATTGGAGATTCCCAACTCGTTGGGAATCGACGACTATGGAGTTTTCTCAAACTTATCAGTCCAAAGTCCCCCAAAGCGGACAGTATTTTCCTCGCAAAAATGGTATATACTGCCGGTGTAATACGATGTAAACTTAGGAGAAAAAGTCCGCGGAGGTTTTTTCCCGTGTGCGCTGACTATCTCGGCCCCATGCATCTCCACTTGAAACACGGTAGAATCAGGCGCAACGGGAGGCGTTGCCCCTCTTAATCAACCCACCGTCGATCCCTGGAGCTAAACCTTTGCTTCAATTTATCTCGGAAAATATGAATGACCTTTTTTGTTTACATCAGACCCAAAGTAAGCCCAAACGAGATTAAACGTCTGATTCTCGACTACGCCATCGTCATTTTTCCGAGACTCCAAACCCATAGCTCGGATCTTGAAAATGGATATCTCGCGATCTTGCAATGATTTTTTGTGCATTTAAAATCGAGACAATACCGTAAAATACAGCGTTAGGTCCCGATTTAGATCTAGAAGGTAATAATTGACGTGATAGGGGCAAGAGAGGCACTTCCTCGGAAGTGTTTCCCTTGCATAAAAAGTCTTAAATAACACCTCATACCTTCAAGAATATAACCCCACCAAATATAATTTCAATAGGACATTTAAGGAATTCAAGAGCGAAAAAAGTGTAACGGTAAGTCGAGCAAAAATTGCAATTTCTTGAGTACGCATGCAATACGCATCGCCACGCCTCGGCCATATCTATTGCTACTGCTACACGCACGCACCACCGCTAATCAGATTACGTTCTGAAAAATGCAAAGACATTATAGAAGAAGACTGGCCCCTAGCGGCGAGATTTGAAGCCGGTTACTGTCATAGGCAGGGCTTCCCCGCTCAGGGGTATGAACCAAATTAACATTGTGGCTTATGGAGCCGAGACATAAAACTGTTTCAAAAGAATGTTAATTACTTTTAGTTTTCAAAAGTACTCAGATATGTTATGCAGCTTATGTCAAAGTTGAAATTGACGAACTTAAACGCAAGGTTCGGTCAATTTATCCGCTATATACCTATTTACGATAGAAAGTACGGCAGATAGGTTACTGGTGCTAAAGTAAACAATGACCGACCGATCGTTAACTTCGATTTTTAAAGAACGGGCGCCTTAAATTGATCCAAATTTTCAGTTTAAATGTATGTTACACTACACAGAATAGCATATGTGAGACTCGACATTGTTATTCGCTAAAATGATTGACTAAAATAGGTTTGAAGAGCGAGGCTCTATAAGAGCTGATGTTAAATTGGTTCATATCCCCGCGCGGGGAAGTACCCTGGCCATCAGCCCGTGCCAAGACCGGCTTCACTTTTCCTCCGTGCAAAGAGAGAGCAGGGGCCAGCCTTTTTCTATAATGTCCTTGGAAAAATGATAGAATGTTAAGATAACCAATGCCACGGCAATCAGATGTATAATCAATCGTTTTTTTTTAATAGGTTCAGGCGAGTATTTATCCCATTAGATCTTTGTTTTAGGTCACGTGATAGTGTTTTTTTACTGAATGTTAAACTCTTTTTTCGTTGCTACTCCAAGTTCTATGGAAGAAGGGGGAGGGCACTCCTTTCGCCAACCTTCCACCATAGTTATGAATAGTAAATCAAAGTTAAAAGAATTAATGCGTCCTTAAAATCGACCTTAATTATTGTAAAAGGCACACCCACCTCCCACCTCATTATACCCAAAATTTTGAACAAGTGCATATTTTTTCCTTTCGTAAAAAATGCAAGTTGAAGTTTTATGCGCTTTACTCATAGCAAGGTTTTAAATGTGACTCCCTTACACCCAACGCCTCAATCATCACTGATTCTCTAGGTGCTGTATTAATTTCAAATTTACATCTTCTCATTGTATCTTTTCTCAACAGAGAGGCTTTCTTAAATTTTGCATTTTTTATCAGAAAATAGTTGGCTAGGTACTACAACACTTAAAATTTCAACATTCATGGGCGTGCCCCCCCCCCCCCCCCCACCTCACCCGAAAAATATTCTAGATCCGCCACTGGCATGAATCATCATAGTGACGCAAATTGGGAATTGGAATATGGCAGCGTGCATCTATCTAATTAGTTCACTACGATGTAATTAATATATACAAAATGTAAACTTGCAAGTTAATTGTGATAGCTTGGAACTCTTCGAAATCACGATTGGAGCTTCAATTCGGCAAGAATAGTATATTTTAATTAAAGAAATCTCAGGTGCCGCCGCAAAAATCAATCACAACAAGGGCACAGAAAACGTACTCTGTTGGTATAGTTTTTGGGAGGAACGAGAGGAACATTAATGTGTTGGCGCGCAGGATAGTTGAGTGGAAGGGGGAAAGACCTTGAGTGAAAAATAGGACAAACGAAGGAAGTCTGAGGATAACAAGCGAGAGGAGGAACACCCTTTCAAAAACACAAATACCTACCACGCTTAGAGAATACGGAACACGGCAACGTTGTTAGCGGTCATTTAGACGAGGACCAGAATCAAGCGTAGTTTGCTAGAGACCTGTATAAGTGCTCCGCGCTGGGACCAGAATCAATCCTTATTTGTGACGCCGATTCCGGACCCGATCCTGGTCCCAAGACGACCAGGATCACGTCAAAAATCTATCCTCTTTGACCAGGATCGGGGGATGCAGAAAACTATATATATATATATATATATATATATATATATATATATATATATATATATATATATATATATATATATATATATATGCAGGGCTGTAGAGTGTCTAAAATAATATTAATGAGCCAAAAAAAAAAAAGGTCATCACATTTTTGCCCCCCCCCAAGCCAAACCTGAAATGACGCCCCTGTCGCCGTTTCAAACCTCTTCCGTTCAAGAGCTCAAGACTGTACTTAGCTGCATCATCTTGCCTTCCAACTATTTCTTACAAATAATTGACAGACATTCAAAATACGTTGAGACGAAGAACCCGAGCCTCGTCGGTAGTTACCAAGGAAATAAGACAAAACGCGCGAAGAAACCTTTCGGTGAATGAATGAGAACGATAAATGTTTTAAAAACTAGAGTCCCTTGATGGAAATATTGTATAGGGAGTACCGACACGAGCTCAACGAGTTGTGATTGGTCGTTGGTTTTAGGCTCTCACGAAGTCGAGCAGGAGTTGACGACATCGAAGGCTCCACACGAAAGGAGTCGATTCATACAGAAACGCATGGGAACGGACCGGAATGCCGGCAAATCCGCCACTCCACCACTGGTCCACTGTCGAACTTAAGCTTCGAATGCGTTCACGCGGTCGACAAAATCGACTCCTGTCAAAATGCATGAAGCGTCGTGTCGGTACTCCCTATACAATATTTCCATCAAGGGACTCTATTAAAAACCCTACGAGAATGGGTGAATAAATTTATAAACACACTCGATATTTTCAACCATCAGTATCTATTTCATTTCATGAGAATAGACAGCAGCGCCCATGATCTGACCGGTTGAATTCTGCAACCTCTTTCACGATATCAACCGAATTCGTCTAGTAACATCAGCCAGCCTCGTTCAACGGCGCGAATCAACCGTTTGAATAACGCACCTAAATGTTTCAGACTTGCGGCTCGACTAAGGCCTAAGGAAAGGAACTAAACCCATCTTGTTCCTATGTTTTTCCAACTTGATTATTTTTATAATCAACTTGGTAGAGACTCCTAGAAGATCCATTGCATATTTGAGACTGTCTTTTGTCAGACTGGTTTGGTTGAACGAACTGACGGATTTTTCTCCGTGTACCATTTAGCTCCTCTTTCCAAGATGGTTTGAATGAGTTATCACTAGCTTTGGTTATTTTCTTTTAGGGGGTGAAGTGGGCCGGGGTCCCCCTCCCCCAAATTTTCAAATGGCCGCCGTTTTCAATTGGCGCGTCAGATCTACTTTGGATTTGCGCCAAAATGTTCCTTTCTAATACCTTTAGATTGATTTACTACTTGATCCTCTTTGCTACTTGAGTTTTTTGAGCCGCAGGCCCCCAACTCAAAAAAAATTTTGGGGAGCGGGCCCCCAATTTTTTTCTAATGATAAAGTGTGATACATCATTAGAAAGAAGACGTTTTGCTGTTTCAGAATCTCTTTTGTTATTGAAGAAATTCGAATTACAGCTCAAGTTATAAACCTCTGAAATATGAAGGGGTTTTTGGCTGTCATTTTGTTTAGGTCTTTTGAATGACGTAGTCAGAATGTCCCTTGCCATTTGAAAGATTCAAGAATTTGGCTTTTTGAAATTTCGGGTGGGGTCGGCCGCCCCTCTCCCCGCGTAGGGGGATTTTTATGAATTTTGACGCATTCCCTTGAGTCCCATCAGGGCTTTGGAACTTCCTGAATTTGTCAGATTTTTCCTCCTCCCCCCCCCCGCAAGACGTGATACGTAAAGTGTGAACTCATTTCTCGGACATCCTGTATATATTTTTTAACAGAAGAAGGAATACAACAAGACAAGGTTATTGGACGTATTCATCAAATACAAGTATAGTCATAGTCAAATATTTAGTCTCTTCGCCAACTTTCAAAGTGTCTCGTGCGAATATCATCCTCTGCGCCACACTCTCACTACACGATCACTGAGAGTGTGCATCAGTAAATGTGGAGTCGATAATAAAATATGCGTTAAGTTATACCGAATCGTATGGAAAAACACATTAATGTGTCTTTCTGATGTGGAGCAAATATTTTGACTCGGAACTTTTACATAATCATGTAGAAAGAACATACTGAAAATGAATTTTTACAGCTCAACGTATTTTCGTACTTTGTAGGCATGAAAATGTTTTTCTTTGAAGATCAATTTACATCTTGAGAAGAACATCCCAACCTTTACAAAGTGCCCCATCTACGTATTGAAAAACATGAGAAACGTTTTGCCATTTGCGAGCGAGCAAGCCTAGACAACGTGATATTAACTAAGACATTGTATTTGTATTAGGAGGGTAAGTATATTTTACAAACTTATTTGCTAACAAAGTAAAATGGAAATGTGTCATGCCTTTCTCTCCCATTTATCCGCTGCGATTCTGGTTTTCTTTATTTCATCAAGAACCTACACCTGCTTGTAACAAGGGTCACCCACGTTACACCTTCTCGTAGGCTTCTTCCTGGGACCCTACAATCAAATGAAAAATTTAGTTATTTCAACCACTGTCCCTTGTACTTAGTGTAAATCACAAAATAGTCACAAAAACCGGCCGTTTTTTGTAGGGTACGACCGATACTCACAATCAGTCAAAGTGCATTTAAAGGAAGTTTCGAGAAAGTTTCGAAATACTTTGTTAAAGTTTTTACCATTTTGATGCTTTAACATCTTTTTTGCTGCATTCACAATGATTCAAGTGTAATTTTTTCAGCAATCCTAATAAGATATTTTTTAAATTCACGAGCTTTCAGATGCACAAATTAAAATATCCTATTTTATGAAAGTGATTTCAACTCGTAATGGAATTTAACCCTTCTTATTGCATTAAAACCGTGTTTGTCTTTTGGACGGTCGGCGTGGTGCTTATCCCAAGGTTATAGATTAAAGAGGTATGCTCATCTGACTTCGCGCCACAAATTCTGTGGCGCGCAGTTCAAAATCACTACAGGCAATATGGCCGACAAAAGCAGAAAACGTATACTCTTTGCTGAAAACATTGGGTTGTTTTCTGCTTTCCTGCAGAGGGCAGCCCAATGTTTTCTGCAAAGAGTACCCATACGTTTTCTGCTTTTGTCGGCCATCTTGCCGGCTGTGATTTTGAACTGCGCGCCACTGAATTTGTGGCGCGAAGTCAGATGAGCATACCTCTTCAGTCTATAACCTTGAGCCTGTTACCCTTTTTTTTGGCGGCTAAGCCTTGCCGCACAGTAAAAAGATTCAATGAGAGGGGTCGGACATGGAATAAACGAAGACAATTAAAATAAAATAAAATAAATAATTAAAAATGATTATTAAAAATAATTAATAATTAATTAAAATTTGAAAGTTTTTATACTATCAAAAAACGAACTGTACTTATATGGTGATTCTTGTAGAAAATTCTACAAGGAAATGAACAAACAAAGATATATGTATTTAAAGTCGCCACGCCATCCGCCATGTCTGGCGTCTCCCATAGACTCGATCCACTGTGCGCCGCCGCAGACTTGGTCAAAGCGCTGACTTTCTTTATATTCCACGTTGATTATCCTCACTTACATCGTGTCGCATTAATAATGTGAAAGTGATCAAAAACCTTTATTGAGGTTTCTGCAATATGGTTCTTCCACATAATATTGAACAGTCTCATCAGTATCAAGATCTACTAATACCAGATCAGTCCAGTAGGCGGACCATTCCAAAGTTCCCCAGCGTTGCGAGTGCAGTTGCCGTCGTATTCCGCATAACAACTGTTGATTCCGCCAAGTGAACCGCCCAACTCGGGGCAGCGATGCCCAGCAACTCGGGGGGTAGATTCCTAGCAAGTCGGGGAGACGTTGTGCAACGGAACGCGATAGCCCCAACCTATACTTGCTACTGGACTGACCTGGTATTAATAGATTTTGATCAATATCATGAAATTTATGCCGTCAAATGCTGAAGAGTATTGCAGGAAAGCACTCAAACATGATTCATAATTTTTTAAAGGGCTTGAATGAATTTGTCACCTTAAAATACGCTTGATACACCTTACAGAGTGTCCCAAAATTCATTGCAAAGATTTTTTCTACGTATATTTCGGGTCAAAATAAGACCTCCCCCCCCCCGTAAAAATGTGTGTCCGAAAATCCCCTCCCCCCTCCCCTGTCCCCCCTCCCCCGAGATACCGGCCTCTTCCCCAAATTGTCTTTTTGCTATAAACGGGTTTTCTTCGATTCTAGCTACGGATCTCAGTAAAAATAGATGAAAATTAGTTTGCGGGGGAGATTATACAGGGTGTTTCTAAAACTTATGTCATCCTTTCTACCACGTATTTTTGAGGTCAAAATCAGACTTTTTTTTCCTATAAACATGTGTCCGAAAATGCCCCCCTTTTGAGCTACAGCCCCCGAAAGTTTAAAAAATTGTTGGTTTTTTTGGTATATCGACCATAATTATGAACCAAATGTCATGAAAATTGGTGTACCGAGGTACTTTTACGTGTAGAATCCATTAATGACCTCGAGAAATTCAGAAATGAGGTCTGACTGTATTTTTCAGGCAATCTTATACCTTCAACGACACAACTTTTATGCAACGGATTAGAAATTTGAAAAATAAAGACTGAAATCAGATGGGGAAAAACTCTTAAAAAGATATTTGGTCCTCTTTGTTTTGGTCGATACGACGCGTATTAAGCGAGATAATCGCTGCACAAGGTGGAAAAGTCTGCGCTTTTACCATGAAGAGTGACAGTAAGTATGACCTAACCCGCAACTCCGCTGCTACTGCGGCCCGCCCGCTACAGTAAAAGCGTTGACTTTTCCACCTTGTGCAGCGATTATCTCGCTTAATACGCGTCGTATCGACCAAAACAAAGAGGACCAAATATCTTTTTAAGAGTTTTTCCCCATCTGATTTCAGTCTTTATTTTTCAAATTTCTAATCCGTTGCATAAAAGTTGTGTCGTTGAAGGTATAAGATTGCCTGAAAAATACAGTCAGACCTCATTTCTGAATTTTTCGAGGTCATTAATGGATTCTACACGTAAAAGTACCTCGGTACACCAATTTTCATGACATTTGGTTCATAATTATGGTCGATATACCAAAAAAACCAACAATTTTTTAAAACTTTCGGGGGCTGTAGCTCAAAAGGGGGGCATTTTCGGACACATGTTTATAGGGAAAAAAAGTCTTATTTTGATCCAAAAATACGTGGTAGAAAGGATGACATAAGTTTTAGAAACACCCTGTATGTTCTTGTGTTGATTCTTTGGTCACAATTTTTGAATAGGGCTAAGAGGGGGAGGGTTTCAACTATTAAGTTGAAAAATTTTTAGAGCCACCCGAGAAAATGAGAAAAGTAATTGCTGAATGTAAAGGAGCGGATTAATAGGAACAACTTTGAGTTCTTGTGTTTTTTTCATAAGACTCACAGAAAACAAGTAAAATCGATGTTTCGCCGGGAACGCACATACCAATTTCGCTATATCTGTGGCGCGTCGAGTCAGTCGTTGAGTGGCATCAGTTTTCAATTTAAAAGTTGAACCTCCTCTCAAACCCTTCCCTTCTTGACCATTTTCTAAGATTTCGACCACTCGGAATCGAAAAGAGCGCATAAAATTACCCCCCGCACACCAATTTTCATCCATTTTTTTGCAAGATCCGTAGCTAGAATCGAAGAAAACCCGTTTTTTTTTTTTTTTTTTTTTTTTTTTTTTTTTTCCGAAAAAACTTTTGGGGGCCATAGCTCCGAGGGGGCATTTTTGGACATGTTTATAGAGGATAGTGGTCTTATTTTGACTCCAAAAATATGCGGTAAAAATGTTCCCTGTGAATTTTGGGACATTGTGTTTCATGAGTAACTTAAACTGAAATTTAGAAAATAAACTAAAAGTTTTCGAAATTGTGAAAAATTGTAACACCAAGAAAGGAAACATTTTAAGACCCGTGTTTTTAGGAATTAATCAATGACTTATTTTGACTTTATTAGTAGGTTACAATATTTCCGGGTGGTAATCCTGAAACACCCTGTAAAATTCGAAAATGAACTCATGAAACTTTATGGTGCGCGGATGGGTTTTGACTATAGTCAAACCCAAATCAACTGGGGCTCGACGCTCCTCGGCGGCCTTCCCCCACCACATCGGATCGAACGAACTCGCCAGCCAGCAGGTCCAAGCGTCGGGCCTTTCTCCTCTTTCATCGTCTCTTGGCGCTCTATTCAAAACCCCGTACCTGCGTGCGGAACCTCAGGTAGAATGATGACCGGGGATGGTGTGCGACGCATTGTCCAGCAGGGTGCACAGTGGAGAGGGTAAAAATGAGTGCTGGCGAGTGAGGGGAAAAGGAGCGTCAAGCCCCAGTTGATTTGGGTTTGAGTATAGCTATTCCTGTAACAACTTACTGTTCAGGAATAAGAAAACACTAATTTTTTTGGTTTATATCAGTAGTAGTTCCTGCGATGGGTCTGTTTCAAACTTGCTGCAGCATTTCAAAGGGTAGATTCTAATGTAAAATTGCGTAAAAACCTTATTAAAAATCATCCAAAAGTCTCAAAATCCACTCATAAACCCAAGAAAAGTGTTTAAAGGAGAGCCTAAGATAGCGATCTAAAAGGCGAATCAACCCTGCATGCATGCACCATGAGCATCAAAAATGGCCGACGACGGCAATTTTTACTGTCGGTTATAGAATGTAAACAAACGTCTCACTTCCTCATAGTACCAACATTTTGTGTATTTCTGTGCGTTGTTTTCCGGTCAATTTCTTTTTTTCCTTATTGTTTGTGATTACTTTGGTGAATATATCACATTTCGTGTCAATTTGCACGAATTCTGAAAAGTAAACTTCGAGCTATAGTACCAAATTCGCCGATTGTTTTCCTCGGCCACATTTGCTTTTCGTGATGCATGCATGCAGGAGGCCGCAGGGTTGATTCGCCCATTCGCGACCGCTATCTTAGGGAGCTTTCTAAAGCTTACTGTGGGTTTATGAGTAGATATTGAGATTTTTTTTATGTTTTCGATGCGGTTACAGCCTCTCAATCACTTTTAAGTGGTTTTGTCCTTTAGACGTTTAAAAAGTCGTAACATTACATGCTGTGATGGGTTCCATTTTGGCGGTGGTGGAAGTCTGACCGGTGCTCTTTTGACAAGGTTGGCTTCAACAGGCCTTTGAATGGAAATCATCTAAACCAAATGGAAATCACGCAAATTAATACGCAATCAATCTTCGAGATAAAATGTCACACGCAAAACACGAATTAGTTGGGAAAGCTTGGCAATATTGGGAAACCATGCTTGATGACGCTCTCCAACATGAGAACCCAAAACGGTTCCATTGGTCTCAGAGATGGTCTCGTTTGATCGATGAAGTTCTATGTCAATAGATTCAATATCGATGTTTGCCTCGGTATCAATTATTTTGGCAGTTTCATCTTCAATGTCTCTCACGTTCTTTCAGTCACCCAAGGAGCCTAGAGCAACATTTTTAAATCGTGAATTTTTCATACCCTGAAAATGAGATTTCAGCAGCTTTAGGTTAGGGCAAAGGACATGGCATAATCATTGTGGGAACTGGCTTGCCCCTAAATGTTTTTTAAGTGTTATAAATCGACAGATTATCCAAAAAAAGAAAAATTCTCACGGCACCAAAGTGATCCCATGTCCAGTTTTTTAGCTATTAAAGCTCAAAGACGGGAACTACTTCTCTCGTGCGTCGGCGCGCAATGATGAAGTAGTGGAGAGGGAGAGAGAGACTTCGGCAGGTAGTAGAGCGGGTGAATGAATGATCGAAATGGGCCGACCACACTCTACAGTGAGCCGAGTTGTGAGGCGGCCGGCACTACTTCATCATTGCCCGCCGACGCACGAGAGAAGCAGTTCCCGTCTTTGAGCTTTAATAGCTAAAACACTGGACATGGGATCATTTAGAGTCCCTTGATGGAAATATTGTATAGGGAGTACCGACACGACGCTTTATGCATTTTGACAGGAGTCGATTTAGTCGACTGCCTGAACGAATTCGAAGGTTAAGTTCAACAGTGGACCAGTGGTGGACTGGCGGATTTGCCAGCATTCCGGTCCGTTCCCATACGTTCCTCTACGAATCGACTCCTTTCGTGTGGAGCCTTCGATGTCGTCGACTCCTGCTCGACTCCGTGAGAGCCTAAAACCAACGACCAATCACAACTCGTTGAGCTCGTGTCGGTACTCCCTATACAATATTTCCATCAATGGACTCTAGGATCACTTTGGTGCCGTGAGAGAACTTTTTCTTTTTAAGTAATAATCTGTCGATTTATAATACTTAAAAAACATTTAGGGGCAAGCCAGTTCCCATAAGGATTGTGCCATGTCCTTTCAGATTGATTTAATGGCAACTCTATGTCTTGAAAGGCAATCAAATGAGTGAGCTTCTCGTATATCCCGCAAAGTGATATTCACTCTCTGAGAATCGCAATTGAATTCGGTGAGGAGCTGAAGAATATCCATGGTACTAAGAAGTTGAATCCAAAATCAACATGGCTGAATTTTTGAATCTCTCTTTGAAGTTTCTTTGCTGTGATGTTGACTTTGGTTAAAATTGCTTCCTCTCAGTCTCTAACTGAATCGCAGTTAAATTCGGTGAGGAGCTGAAGAATACCCACGAAGTACCAAGAAGTTGAATCACAAAATCAACAGAACTGAATTGTTTAA
Organism: Trialeurodes vaporariorum; assembly: GCA_011764245.1. Classification (NCBI taxonomy): domain Eukaryota; kingdom Metazoa; phylum Arthropoda; class Insecta; order Hemiptera; family Aleyrodidae; genus Trialeurodes; species Trialeurodes vaporariorum. The sequence continues at coordinate 21,270,451 of VMOF01000013.1, read as the reverse complement.
TTTCTCTTTGAAATTAAAATTGCTTTGTAGTTTTGTTTAAAAGTGCTTTCTCTCGGTCTCTAACCTTTCAGATGTGGTATAGGGAAGGAGGAGAGGATGTTGCTTATTTAAAGAAATAAGTTAAAGTAAATGAATTTTTGTCAATTGTAACAAAGAACTTGTAGTGTTTAATATAATTTTTTTCTCGGAATTGGTATCTTATTACGTACTGAGCTGATCATTTGGCTCATTCAATCATCCTGTTTTTTAAATACTTGAGCCATAACCAAAAATCGACTACAGATCAATTTTCATTTAAAAAAAAAAAAAATACAATATTTTTAAATATTCACAACATCAACATCTTTAATGGAAGTAAGAAGTCTGAAGCATATTTGGAGTATTCAAATAGCTCGGAAAAATTAAATGACTCTGCTAAATGAAGGCTTAGCATTATTTCTTTTTCGTATATTTCTAGACTTGTGCTGTTGGAAGTCTTAACAAGATTCATTATTATTATTCAACGGAATACGTATTTGCCCCAGAGAAAATAACTTACGGAGATAAGGAAGAGTGCAATAAACATTCGTGAGGGTCCAAAACCCATGGTTGATGTCTCTTGATGACTTCACAACAAAAAGCTTCAACACAAATGAATCAGTGAAATAAAATTATGTGTGAAGCGTCGCGTCGTATCGAATCATATATTGATGAGGAAAAAATAGGTTTCATATGCGTGTATGTTGTTTTGACGTTGTTCGTATTTACTGTGAAAGTTAATCGTTTTCTCTATGACATGGCTTCTATCCACCTGTATGTATTTGAACACGGGAACTGCACATTTCGAATTTGTTTATACAGGGTGTCCCGAGGGTAAAACGGCCAAAGTTTCACGGTGTTTCGGTCATTCAATCTCGGGTTTGATATAGCTTCGGTTTGTCTGTTGATCTTAATTTACGCTGATGGCTGTAGTTACTCTGTGAATCATCCTTCCTCAGCATAGACAGAGTGACTTATCACTAAGATGGGAATCTCTCACTGTATCGGATGCGTTAAATAAAGTGGGCCTCTTACATGTGAATCTCGATCGTGCAGGTAACCGCTCAAGTACGAAGAAGTGAAGACGGGATTACCTGCGCAATCGAGATGCACAGTAGCCATCCTATTAGATGTTACGTTGCCGATACAATTCTCCGTGACACCTCCCCCCGGCATCTCGGGTTGGTGCCGGGGGGAAAAAATGTGAAGAACCTGCCCCAGAAAAACCTCTAACATTTACGGAAAATATCAAAAAAATTGCTTCCAACACTATTTTGGGATTCACCTCGAAAATTGCTAGTACTGTGTTATTTGAAAAAAACGTTTAAAATATCAAAACATACCTTTGAAACCAAAATTGATTTTAGGGTTCCCCAAAATTTTTCAATTTTTTCAAAACTCTTGAACCATCAATGACAGAAAACGGTGCAACTATCAACATTGATTTGAACATAGCAGAAAAGTTTCCTGACAGAAGTTACAATTTGTGTAGGGGATGGCGCGGCGGAGGAGGTGCTTGACATCCTGAAAATAGATTTTCCTCCCTTCCCAACGATGTTTCTGAAGAATTGATTCTTTGTATTTGGCGAACTTGTAGGATCCATCGGGCCTAAGTGAAACATGAGTATCAATTCTCAGTCCATTTTCATTTAGTCTACGTTCCTTTCTATTAGTGATTTGAAAGTAAAAGTACCAACAAAAGAGTTTTTCTGTTTAGATACGTCTGGGGGGGAGGGGGTCAAAAGCTCTTCACGTGACAATTATCTTCGTTTTACTTTCCTTTAACGGAACCTTTTATACTTACCTTTCAAACGTATAAATGGTAACGGTTTGAACGTTTGATTTGTTTTTCAGCCATTACTTTTAATGAACAAATGTACAGGGTGAGCCAGAGCACCCGTACCAGGCCTTTTTCTCGAAAACTACTGAACCAAATGATTTGAAACAAAAAAGTCAGATGGGAAACTGACCCCGAATTTTTCATTTTTGATATTTTCAAAAGCCCTTGACGGTCCCTTGGGGCGTATTTGGGGGGGGGGGGGTTCAAACACATTTTTCAAGTTTTATCCAAAAATCTCCAATAAAAATAGAAAAATTAGTTTCTAATCTTAAAGTAGAGGCGATTGCCGACATTTTTGCTCCTTTCAATATTTTAAACAAAACCCAAATTTTTTGGGTTATGGGGAATTTTTGGAAATTTTTTGAATCGGCCTTTTTGGCCACCCTGTTGAGAATTTCTCAAAAATTATTACAGATTCTGAAAGATCAGATCAATGCCTTTCGATTGATGTGCCACATGTTACGTAAAAGTTGAAAAATAAGGTGTTTTTTGCCAAATCAAAATTTTGGGGCTTCAATCGCTCCAATTCTGCAATTGAAGCCCCAAAATTTTGATTTGGCAAAAAACACCTTATTTTTCAACTTTAACCCTTTGCTGACTGACGATACTCACAAGTACCACCAACTTTACACGGAATTTAATGGAAAATGCAAAAAATCAATACACACATCAATTTACATTAGAAATCCGCGACTAGATCACCCATAGGAGTCGAAAAACCAGACGAGACTGAGATATACTCTTGGGCAACAAAGGGCTAAGGTAACATGTGGCACATCAATCGTAAGGTCTTGATCTGATCTTTCAGAATCTGTAATAATTTTTGAAAAAATCTCAAGAGGGTAGCCAAAAAGGCCGATTCAAAAATTTTTCAAAAATCCCCCATAACTCAAAAAAATTGGGTTTTTTGGAAAATATTGATGGAGCAAAAATGTCGGCAATCGCCTCTACTTAAAGATTATAAACTAATTTTTCTACTTTTATTGGAGATTTTTGGAGGAAACTTGAAAAATGAGTTTGACCCCCGCAAATACGCCCCAAGAGGCTGTCGGGGGCTTTTGAAAATATCAAAAATGAAACACTTGGGGTCGATTCCCTATCTGACTTGTTTGTTTCAAATCATTTGGTTCAGCAGTTTTCGAGAAAAAGGCCTGGTATAGCTTGTCCCAGAAAAGATTGGATTTGATACTTCTATGGTTTTCATGAAAACATCAGCTTCTTACGGCTCCTAACCAATCAGGTTGCTCTATCTGAGGATGGAAGCTGATGTTTTCATTTAAAGCTACAGTTGTCAAGTCCAATCATTCTTGGGACAACCTATACGGGTGCTCTGGCTCACCCTGTATACAATGTACAGGGTGTCCCAGACCACCCGTATAGGTACTTTTTCTCAAAAACGGCTGGGAGTAGAGAGCTGAAACAAAAAAAACAGATAGGGAATTGACCCCAAAGAATTCAATGAAAATATTTTCAAAGCCCCCCGAGGCCCCCAAGGGGGGTTTTTGGGGGGTTCGAAACACATTTTTCCATTTTTGGCGGGAAAAAGCCTAAAAAAGGTACAAAACTAAGTTCAGATTCTGAAAGAGCAACTCATTGCCGACATTTTTACTCCAGTAACTTTTCCCAGAAAACCCCAATTTTTGGGGTTATGGGCCCTTTTGGGGGGAAATTTTCATTCGGCCACTGTGACCACACTATTCAATATTTTTCAAAAAACTGAAATCCATCTGAAAAAAGAGATAAAGACCTTTCGATTGATGTGCCACATAATGCCTAAAAGTGAAAAATTAAGGCCCCCACGTAGATTCCAAAATTTGGGGGTCTTTGGGCCCTCCCATGTAAAAAAAGTCAAATAGCAAGGTATGGCTTGTGATACATCGATCGAAAGCCCTCAAAGAGTAAAATAAGATGACGCAATCCAAAATCGTCTACAATCATTACTTTCAAAATGGCGGCCATTTGAAAATTTTGGGTGTTCAAAGGAAAGTCCTGGGAAAGGAGTCCAAAAATGAACGATACATAGATTAAAAGGCCTTAAAAAAAGCAAACGAATGGCGCAAACCGCAAATCAATCCGCCTCTTCAATCAAAAGTTATGACCGATTGAAATTTAAGCAGCCTTAAATAGGCCTTATTGAGCCCTTTAAGTTTCAATCGGTCATAACTTTTGATTGAAGAGGCGGATTGATTTGCGGTTTGCGCCATTCGTTTGCTTTTTTTAAGGCCTTTTAATCTATGTATCGTTCATTTTTGGACTCCTTTCCCAGGACTTTCCTTTGAACACCCAAAATTTTCAAATGGCCGCCATTTTGAAAGTAATGATTGTAGACGATTTTGGATTGCGTCATCTTATTTTACTCTTTGAGGGCTTTCGATCGATGTATCACAAGCCATACCTTGCTATTTGACTTTTTTTACATGGGAGGGCCCAAAGACCCCCAAATTTTGGAATCTACGTGGGGGCCTTAATTTTTCACTTTTAGGTATTATGTGGCACATCAATCGAAAGGTCTTTATCCCTTCTTTCAGATGGATTTCAGTTTTTTGAAAAATATTGAATAGTGTGGTCACAGTGGCCGAATGAAAATTTCCCCCCAAAAGGGCCCATAACCCCAAAAATTGGGGTTTTCTGGGAAAAGTTACTGGAGTAAAAATGTCGGCAATGAGTTGCTCTTTCAGAATCTGAACTTAGTTTTGTACCTTTTTTAGGCTTTTTCCCGCCAAAAATGGAAAAATGTGTTTCGAACCCCCCCAAAACCCCCCTGGGGGGCCTCGGGGGGCTTTGAAAATATTTTCATTGAATTCTTTGGGGTCAATTCCCTATCTGTTTTTTTTGTTTCAGCTCTCTATTCCCAGCCGTTTTTGAGAAAAAGTACCTACACGGGTGGTCTGGGACACCCTGTATACATTTGTATACTTTACATTCTGTTCTTCAGGACGTTGGTGTTTCCTGTGTTTTCAGCAAAAACTTTTTTAAAATTTACCAGAATCTTCGAATTCATCATCCTAAATTAAGCAAAAGGCATTCCTCTACGGAGAAAAGTTTCTTGATGGAATCACGGAACGTATTATTACAAATGGACTATTATTCAGAAATTCCTTTTGAAATGACATGAATTCTCATCGATTCAATTATTCTTTTTCTTGGGTTATCACAATGCTCAATTGGATCAATGAGAATTCTGGTATTTCCAGTGAACCTCTTTCCAATTTAACTGTCGGAATTATTAAGGATTCCAGAAATTCTAAAAGCATTTTCTTTTTAGTCCATACCCAACACTAATATTTTTCTATGTGTTGACCACTTAGGGTCGCTTAGACGCTGCTGTACAATGCGGGGCAAAAAAAAGCCCAGGCGATTCTCTAGATCTGGGCTGAAGTGGGCCAGTTGCAAAACTTCAATTAATCGTCATGAATATGTCAAGTAGCCTACCTCCAGCAGTTATCTGACATTATTTTTGACCCCGGCGGCCGGCACTTTCAGATGTGCGAAGGCCAGGTAAACCAGGAGGCTTCGGAACTTTTCAAAATATTGTTTTTCTTCTAGCTTAAAATTAAACTTGGGGTTTAAAAGGTACAGTTGTAAGAAATACATGTGTGGGATTATTTAACAATCAAAATAAATTTATTCAGGCTTAAGGAGAGTAAGAATGAGTGCGAGATTTTGATTGAAATCTTCCTGGTCAGACAAGTCTTGGCGAGTAAGTCACTCGTCCTATTGGAGTTTGAAATCGTAATCTTATTGGAGATCGAGATCGTGAAAGAGATTGTAACATTGGAGATTGAGATCGTGATCTTATTGGAGATCGAGAAGGTGAATGAAATCCTAATGAAGAGCTTCCATTTTTTGTGTGATTGGAGTGGCTATCGTTGCCTGGATTCCTTCAAAAAATAGAAAAGAAAAATGACCATAGGTGAAAAATAAGGATAGAACGAGGAATCCGATAGATGCGTAGTATTAAAACCAGAGAAATACCCTTCTGTTTTTTCTGATGTTTCTTGAAAGATGCAATGTACTACGTTTGCGAGGAAGGTTGAAAAGAAGAATAGCAAATCACAAGAGAATAACTTACCATGAATTAACTTGAAAAGTATTGGATTAATCCAGGCAGGACGGTTCGAAAAAGGCACGATGAAAATAAGATTTAAATGTACTAAACAATTTTACAATTTTAAAGGGCTTGAGCGACTCCATAGCGGCTTTTTCACTTGGTAGAAACGCACGATGTATTTGGATGCTTCGATCTTAAGCATTGAGAAATATACTTTGAATGTAGGTCACAGTTTGCTTCAATCGAATGAAAGCATTATGAATTGGTTGCGTAGCATTGCCGCCAACCTCTACCGTTCATCTTTTTCTGACTTCTTTAAGAGCGGTCATGCTAAAAGCAGCCAGACCAGAGTTTAGTATAACAGTGTTGCCATTACTTTTTTTAAATTTTCGTTTTTGAACTCAATCTTGTTTCCCTAGTTCCAATTACCTATTACATATGGCAGTGGTAGTTCATAGTTGCTCAAAATTGTTGCCGATCGCTAGAGGACGCTTTGCCTACAGCAAAGGCAATTGAAGGAATATACGTTATCAACACCGCAGTGCAGGAAAATGTATCAATCCATTTAGTTTCAAGTTAAATTGCGCTTGTTTTCAACAGATTCAATTGGTAATTATTGAGGTGTTGGGTGCAACAACGACACTTCTGGAATGTACAGTGGCGGCACGACGCGTGTCATCTAGCAACGTTGCATTTCTTCTATTGAAACTCATGTCAAATATCGATTTGAGGAAGTGCACAGTGCACCCCAATATTTCAACCTTTTTCATGACTTTAAGTGGACTAGATGCAATGTTGTCAAATTTCACGCACCGTCACTGGCAGTGTATTTTATACGGGAAAACATTGCCTAAATTATAGGGTAAAAGGCAACAACGATCATTCTTAGCATGCTTGAACGAAAGAGACATTCAGTTTTCTGCGATTCCTTTCGTTTGGTTTTTTTGTTTTGTTGTTGTTGTACGTACCTGACTTACCTCGCTAGTTGCCAAATCTTTTTCTCTCCGTCGCGAATCTGTCGATCTATGCAGCTGAGATCCTTTAGTCGTTATCACAATACACGTTAATGACACCGTGATTGTCATTTTAATAGAACAGAAATTGATGGATGTAGAAAAGAACAAATATCCCTCAGTTAAATCCATCTTTCTGAAGGGGGTAGTGTAAATGCCTCTGTTTCCAACACTTCGCCGAATCTAAAGTGTAAACGGTCATAAAGTTGTATGTGTTTTTTCCTTTGGCTCCTAGTGCTGAATTTCGGGACGAAGGATCGAGATAACAATACTTTTCCTTATGACCTCCGTCGTATATAATTACAGACCAATGAGTATTACTCCAGTTCACAATAATAATGGTCCACATTTTTGTCGTATTGAAATTGAAGAATTGATCGATCAAATGTGTCTAGCCGCCTTTTACAACGTCTAATGACTGGTAAACGTTTAAAATCTTAATTTCGTCCACGAACTTCGGCCGTTTTTTATAATAAAAATAGCCATGATGCTATTTATTATGTATTCTAAAAGCCATAACACTGAAAAGTCGTTGGATGGAAAACAATGCCGTTTGTTTAAAAGAAATTCATAGTCCGTCCATGTAATTGTAATCTGTCGATTGGAATTCTGGATTCCTTTGTAAAACAAGTCGATTATAGAAATAGGATAATGTGCCGGATGTATCTCTTTTTCCGAGACGCAGACAGTTCTGCAATTGGATTTGGGATATACTGTGAAACTAGTGAGGGCGACTCGACTGGCGTGGATGTGGAATGATCTTCACCGTCCAACGAGTAAATGCGAACAGTGAATGTCAAAATGAAATGAATATAATCCTAGCTTAGTTGATTCTAGTTCGAGTTTGGTGTTTCCTATCGCATCTCTTCCCGCCCCTTTTGTGGCTGGGCTGCTTCGGCTTGAGTTCTGCCAGTGGAGTGAGGATGTATTCTGAAACTACTTAGGATGGATGGGGAATGTATGGTTCAGGTGTTGGGGGTGGTGGGGAAATAAAGGGGGGGGCAACTGTTGGGGAATGGATGGGTGAAGAAATTGGATATGAAGGAAGGGGTTTGGAAAAAATAATGAAGGAGGTGATGGTTTTTTATTTGGAGGGCTTTTCGGTTATTCTGGGAGATTGGAGACGTCGGTTTGGATCTTTTGAATTTCTTGCGGTCACTCAAAATGAAAATGAGAGATATTGGTGGTAAGAAGTCGAGAACGATGGAGAAAAAACGAGAGAAAATAAAATGTCAGTTTTGCCGGCCGCCATTTTGAAAGTAATGCTCAGAGACGATTTTAGATTGTGTCCTTAGATTGTGTCAAGCTCCAAGGAGAATAATTGGAGAATCAGTTTTTAAGGTGGAGACAGTTGGTTTTACAGAGTCAAATCTTGCGCTTGGTTTTATATCTGCTGAGACAGGTATAGAATGTCAGCGAGGTTTCTTCCGTGGCTGTCCGCTGTAAGTGAGATATTCGGAATTTTCAGAGAATTTGCTGCTGTCTTATTTGGTGGTTTTTGGTGATGACAGGATATCCTGTGGAAATGTTCTACTGTTGAGCCAATGTCTCGATTAAAGTGTACTGACAAGGGGAGGCTCAGAAGTCGCCGCCTCTGATTTTGAAAACAATTGCACGAAAATGTAGCTAAAGTAAAACTATTAGACCCGTGTTTCTCACTTTTTGCCAATGGGCCTTGCTAAAGCGTCAGGAATTTTTTGAAAGTTGCCGAAATTCACGTAAAACCCCGAGCGGAGAGCGTTCCGAATATTTACGTGAATTTCGGCAACTTTCAAAAAATTCCTGACGCTTTAGCAAGGCCCATTGGCAAAAAGTGAGAAACACGGGTCTAATAGTTTTACTTTAGCTACATTTTCGTGCAATTGTTTTCAAAATCGGAGGCGGCGACTTCTGAGCCTCCCCTTGTGAGATGGAGAAAGATGAAGTTGAGTTGAAAGTTTGAGATGCGGAATTAGTTAGATTATCTTGTTTGCCATCCTCAGGCCTGAAATTACTCACGGATTTATTGGAATTTGAATTAGAATTTGGGTGCCTTAATTTAATGGGGAGAGTACTGGAGCTTGCAGATACATTGGAGTAAAAGCAGGTTGTAGGATATGGATTTGGCAACAAGTTGATTGCTTGCTTCAGTTGAAGGATGTCACCTTTGAGCTATTGGATTTCCTTATCTTTAGAGTTCAGCTTTTTTTGTAAACACATCAATGATATCAGCGACGCTAGAGCACTGGTGTACTCTATCAGGTGAGGGTGCATCATCTATGGGCATGTCGTTATTTGACGTCAGAATCAGCGTTATTTTTGTATTTACCATGGGTGTTATTGAAATGCACTCCTCACTTGACACTTTGATAGCGGATGATGACTTCGGATCATGTGCTGGAGCACTGTTACATAACCGCACTTTACACCCATTACATTTCACTTTTGGGGATAAAAAGCTGCTTGGTGAGCAACTTGAGTTTTTAAAGATTCATTGGTTACCCGCGTTTTGAGTGATTTAATAGAGTTTTTATTTGGAGATCATTTTTTTTTTATATTTATTATTATGTAATATTTTTCGGGATGGACAGATTGACAAATTCTTGGGAGAGCTGAGGAATTTTGTCCTGCAGAGGGCATTCTACCATGTGGATGATCTAGATTGCTCAAATTAATTTTGGTTGTTTGTATGTTTGACTTGTATCAGCCCTAAATTAGGGGAGTAATGTACTAAATTGTAATAAATAAAATTACAAATATTGTAAGTGTAAAGTGTGGAAGATAAACACAGGGTACTGTGAACCGACTCTCATCACCAACGAACCAATTTCCTAGAGAATTATATCTCGCGCAACGCGCCAAATGCATCCACCTGTATCAAGCTAACTTAGGTCCGTCCTTAAAGCGGGATGTCTGTACTACTTTAAAATAACTCAGTATGGCGTCATCACCGTAATCCTGGTATGTAAATATTTTTGACACGATGTCGACAGTCTAGGCTTTGAAGAATTTATGACGGAAAATTCTGACAGCGCTATGTACAGATTTTTAAAATCTACATTGTTTTCGCGATTTTTGGCAAATGAAAGTCGCGCAATGAATCGAACGCGTGAGCTAGCTAGACAAAACCCACAACTTTTGACCGAATGCAGGTAAAGTAACAACATTTTTAGGATATTACCTTCTTTGTATATTCTACGAAGCTACAAACAAACATTTGGTGCCAGAGGGACTTTGAGGAAGGTCATTTGAAAGAAAAAAAAAATCGATTGACAATCCCTATCTTGTGATACATCATTCAAAAGATAATTAAAAACGGAATTTTCTTGCGCAGGCCGAGGTCGTTTTCATATTTTGTTCAAAAATCATAACGAGTTAAGCATAAATTCGCCAAAGCATAACCGCCAGTGGCTGCTCGTGCAATTTGGCAACAGAGCAGATTCTTCCATTTAAACATATGTTTAGCAATCGATTCTTGTGAGAGCTCACAGTCTCCACGAGAATAGATGTTTTTAAAAAAATTTTAAGTGAGAAAAAAACACCTGAGTCCGAGTTGTCGTCCGGAATCGGTGGTGTCATCGGCCACAGTTTCAGCTAGTTGCGTTGTCAAGTCAGGAGGAGATGCAACAAGCGCTGAACCTCTTTTGGAAAATCGGCCTTTTTCTTCTTCAATTGATTTCTGAGACGGTTCGCTGTATATTAAAGGGTCTGTTTAAAGGAGAATCATATTTTTAGAGATCCCGATCAGTCGTAACGCGCTAGAATTTCTGCGTTAAATACTCATGAAACCCCTCAGTATCCTCGTTTCTAGCTTCTTGGGCATCCTCGCAAAGTTGACCGATCGGAATAGAAAACGAACTTGCGGTACATCTGCACTGTGCGTGTGCACTAGCGATTTTATATAAGTAGAGTTATGGGCTTGTAGTACCTCGGATAAAGAGTTATTTATAGCTGTCTGGTTTCCTTCGCTTCTGTCTTAAATTCCGCGACCTTGATTTGAAAGCCTGAAGACAATGCTATCAAAAATGTTCCGATTTTCCCGATTAAAGATTCGTCAACTTTGGTAATTGGGTTGTCAAAGAATCTACGAGCCGTGTCGCCGTCGTTACTTGACCCATACCCAGGTTTAACTTGGTAGACATGCAATCCAATTTTCTTCATAAATCGTCGTTGAATTTTTTTCGCCTTCATTTTTTTACAAATTAAAATTAACTTAGTTTTTTTCCCCCTAAACAAAATTTGACCGAAATTTAAAAATAAAAAACTAAAAATGATCATCGATGAGAGTATAAAATAAAAAAAAATAAAAACTCAAAATAAAGTAAACTGTAATTATTATAAAATAAAAAAAAATAACTTTAACCACATTTATAATAATGATGAAAAAAGAAAAAAAAAATAAATAAATAACAAGGATAACAGAAATATTAAATAAAATTAACATAGTAATCGGACGTAATGAAAGTTATAAAAATAGTAGATATTCCAGCTCGTTTTGCTCGCTGCATTTTGTTCTTGTTTTTCATGTAATTTTCTGTTGGAGCTGGTTGTAGGCGTTGCGTTGTTTAATGTTTATATGAAAAAACAGTTTTCTTGTTTGAAAGGGTTTACCTTTATTAGGAAGTCGCGACCTCTGTTCACCTCTGGTTCTCCTTTATAAGCAAATTGGTGGTTCGCTTTTGGAACGTAATCCCGCTGTTTTTCAAGCCTCCTGAAGCCGGGCGCTGGATCTTTGGACGTCCGCTACGACCGCGCTGTAAAGCGTACGAACATCTTCCTCTTTTGGGAGCTTACCCGCCTCATCACACCATCGTCGAAGTTCGCTGGCCCTCGCGGAGTTAATCTCGGTTAATCTTCGTTCAATTCGTATGTTTTTTTCCAGGACTTGTGAGTTTTGCAGATTCGATTTGATTTCATTTCAAAGAATTTCTTTGAAAACAATGTTTCTTGTAAATATTTTTTCGCAGTCTTTTATTAAAGCTCCCTGATTATTATTTTCTTTTACAAACATTTTCACGTGTATTGCACTTCGGACTCTTGATAATGCCACGTTTAGTTGACCGTGACTGAAAATGCATCTTGGTTGGTAGATTCCTATTCCTATTTTATTAAATCCCTTTTGTTCGTTCTTGTCGTCACATTCCACTGAGTCTGAGCTTAAGTACGTGTATGTTTTTCCGTTTAAAAGTTCTAGAACTTCTTCATTTATATGGTTAGTGTCTTCATTTCGTGGACATAAAATAGCAGCATTAGAATATTGTGAGACTCGACTCGCATCTAAACTTTCCCCTAATATTTCGGTTACAATTGAGGCATTTTTTGGTAAATGGGCGTATGGCGAAAAAACGACTTTCGAGAAAAACGCGTTTGAAAGTTTAAAATGTTATAACAAAACATTGTAGGTGCGTCCATTCGAACGATTGTATCGTGGTTATTTTCCGTTCAACATATGAATAACTTTCTATCACCTGTTGGGTCACATAGTCAGGATTTCAAAAACGAGTTCTCCAAAAAAAGGGCGTAAATCGCCATACGCCCATTTACCGAAAAATGCCTCAATTGATTTGTTTGCAATTATATTTTCGGGAATTTCGATCTCATCATTTTCTAAGCTTTCTCCAGTGTTTAACTTTTCATTTCCCAGTTAAATTAGCCAAGAGCTATATTGAGAATCTATTGATCTTACGTTTATAAGAAGCTCAATAATTTTAAATTCATGGCAATGGGGGCTGTGTTCGATGCTTGTTTGTACAATTGCTGAACAGTTTGCGTGTGGAACTACGGATAGGCAGGCATTGGCGGCAATCACCTAATAGGATGATTTTTTCGCCGAATGAAAGATTGTTTTGCATTTTACTTTTTTAGAGGCGATCTAAGGCGTTGAGAGCGTAGCTTGGTGCGATGGTGGCCTCCTCCCAGATTAATAGTACTGCTTTTTTAGAAGGGTTGCTTCTTTAGAATTCATTCTCATGTTTAATGTTGATGTTTCTACTAGTGGCACAGAATAATACAATCAGAAGGGAAACTCCCATAAGAGCCAATGGAAACAAGATTTGGAATTTACTGGCTCAAACTGGCAACTGTGCCTACTCACTTCTCAAGATGGCGGACATGCTTTTTCAGGCTATACAACCAATCACAACTCGGCCAGTTGCCGAAGATTGCCGAAGATACTCACTTTCGAACATGGCGGCCCGAAGTAAAGAATGTTTCAAAATGAATTAGAGTTTCCGTTCTGATTAGAGTATTCTGTTCTAGTGGTACTGGGAATTTAAATTGTAAATGATAAGTTCGACCAACTTTAGGAGATTAGCAGCAATCAATGTGGATGAACGGACAGGACAGTATCACATTTTCCTCGAATTACGCTCATTGAAGTTTTGTTTTGTTTTTTTGTTTTTGTTTTTGTTTTTGTTTTTTTTTTAAACGCTTTATTGAAATTAAATGTTCTACAAAATATTTACAATAAAATGAAATAAACTGGTCAGCCCCACAATCGGGGCTATCGACCACAGCGACATTTTGTTAACATTTTTTATAAATAATAATATTTCTTCCCCCCCTTTTTTTTCTTTTTTCTTTTCTTCTTCCAATTTAAAATTACTCTTAAAATTGTAATACTGCAATAAATTTTAATTACTTATACAGGGTGTTGTAAAACTGTTCCCGAATATTTCAGGAGCGGATTGTACAGGTCAAAATAAGACTTTTTTCCCCTACAAACCTGTGTCAAAAAATGCCCCCCTTTTGAGCTGCAGCCCCACTAAGTTTTAAAAAATTGACGGTTTTTTTGGAATAGCGACCACTATTATGAACCAAATTTCTTAAAAATTGGTGTACCGTGGTAACTTTATGTGTAAAAACCATTAATGACCTCGATAAATTCAGAAATTGAGTCTGACTGCACTTTTCACGCAATCTTGTACCTTTAACGGCACGAATTTCATGTTACGGATTAAAAATTTGAAGAATAATTACAGAAATCACATGCGAAAAACCCTTAGAAAGATTTTTGGTCCTCTTGGGTTCTGTCGATACGACGCGTTTTAAGCGAGAAAATCGTTGCACAGTGTGGAAAAGTCAGCGCTTTTACCATAGCGGCCGGCCCAAAGTAGCAGCGGAGAGGCGGGTTGCATTCTCACTGCCGCGCCGCTTTTCATGGTGAAAGCGCTGACTTTTCCACACTGTGCAGCGATTATCTCGCGTCGTATCGAAAGAACCCAAGAGGACCAAAAATCTTTCTAAGGGTTTTTCGCATCTGATTTCCGTAATTATTCTTCAAGTTTTTAATCCGTAACATGAAATTCGTGCCGTTAAAGGTACAAGATTGCGTGAAAAGTGCAGTCAGACTCAATTTCTGAATTTCTCGAGGTCATTAATGGATTTTACACATAAAATTACCATGGTACACCGATTTTCAAGAAATTTTGTTCAAATTTCCCTTTTTGGGAAACCCAACTACCCCTAAATTTCAATCGGCCGTAACTTTGGATTGAAAAGTCGGTTTGACTCGCAGTTTGAACCATTATTTTCTCTTTTTAAGACCCTTTTAGCCATGTATCGTTCAATTTTGGATCATTTTTCTGAAGGTCCCCCCTTGAGCCCCCTAACCTTAAAACGGCCGCCATTTTGGAAGGGGGTTGTTTTTACGACTTTTGGGGGGCATCACTTTTTTTGTCTCTGAAAGACCTTTCAAATGATGTATCACAAGCCATACCTTTACATTTGAAAAATTTTACGTAGGGCCCCCCGAAGCCCCAAAATTTTGGGGTGAGGGGGCCTTGTACCCTTTTTCAAAAAAAAAATAGGCATGTGATACATCAAAAGAAAGCCCTTGGTCTGCCCTTTCAGAAACTTCTTAGTTTTTTGAAATCCAATGATTTGGAGGGTCACAGCGGTCAATCAAAGATTACCCCTAAATTTTTTGAAAACCACCCCTAACTCAAAAAAGGGTGGTTTTTAGAAAAAAAACGTAAGAATAAAAAAGTTTTATTTTTTTATGCCGTATTAGATTCCAATGTCAAAACATACCCTTTCAATTTGATTTTTTCGAGATACGGGTACCCACCCCCCTAAATAACCCCCAAGGGGTGGTTTTGGGGGGCTGAAAATATTTTCCCCGAATTCTTTGGGGTCGATATACGTAACACGTGTTCTACCGATTTTTCATATTTGCCTTAGTTTGGCCACAATAAAAGCTGGCCAGGTGGTCTGAAACACCCTGTATATTTGAACAGAGGAACTACGATACGCGTATGTGTGATAATCTGTCTATTCCAGGATTCTGGAGGGTAAAACAGCCACAAATTTTAAGGTGTTTCAGTCATCTAATCACGGTGAAAGTATCGATCCTAGCTTTAGTAAGTACGGATTCTTTTCTTTATATCGTATCAATTTCCGTCCGAGGATCTCTGGTTCCAAACATACAGAGTCTGATTTGATACATTTTCCCCCTGAGCGCATTTTTGAACGTAAGTGTAGTCTGTTAAATTAAACATTTAATGCGACCTTTTTGCGTTTATGAATTTTACGTCCTCGAACATGCTAAATTATGCCTGGTTTCTCGACTGAAACTGCCGAAATCAACAAGATATTACCTACAGATTAAACGCAGTGGCGTACCGTGCTGACGTTGCGCCCCCCCCCCCCCCCCGCGAGTTAGAATTTGGCGCCCCCTATACCACCACCAACCTTCTCCCCCCCACCCCTCCCCCAGCGCATTCTACCCCTCTCTGACACTATCCTTCCCCCCGTTTTACATTTGTGCCCCCTTTCCTAGCCCCCTTAATTTTTACTAAATCATAACCATCTTCTCAAGCCATTCATATTTGTATAATATTGATAGAAGTCAAGAAAAATAATACAGATAAGCTACCAGGAACAATTTAAATATTTTTGAAAAATATCTAATAATATACCGCGATTGAAAATCAGAACAAATTGGAGCAAATTCTTACCTGATAGTATTAAAATTTTACTCGCCGGGCCTTTAAAGCTGCAAATGAGTTGATCAGCTGATTCACGTCTATTTTTCGGGCAGTTTCATTCTCAATACTCAAAAGAGAAAGCCCGTCCAAACGGCTCTGAGACATCGAGCTTCGGAGGTAATTTTTCATTAGTTTCAATGTAGAAAAAGATCGTTCTGCCGATGCTGTTGTTACTGGAAGCGTTGTAAATAACAAGTAAGCTGTGCAGACTTCAGGAAAACTAGCTGGTAGAACAATATTGTCACAAATAATAGCTTTTGCTAACTGTCTAGTGTTTGCGACATTTTTTATCTCATGTTTTAAACTTGATCTAAATTGAATCATTTGCTCAGGGAAAGAGTCCCCCAAATCTGCATCGTACAGTTCACACAAAATTTTTTGACTTCGTGAAAAGTTCGTCGTCACTTACTGTAGCTAAAATTTTCGGACTTAAGACATCAAATTTATTCACAACGTTCGTAATTGATAAAAAGCGTTCCTCCAACCGGTTGATTATAATGTCCAAAGTTCTGTTGAAAATTTCTGCCTCGAATTTTTTTCCTGGATCTTCAATTGCTTCATCCCGGCACAGTTCATCAAAATGTTTTTTAATGCGGCGAATTCTTTTCCTTTCAAACTCGGGTTTTACGCCCCATGAGCGTGCGAGTTCTATATGCTCGTAGTTTCAACGTCTTTGTAAGCGTTTCGGAAGGTTTTCATTTCGTCGTAAACATTCGTCAGATATGTTTCAGCATCTTTTACATCAATCGATTTGGACTGTGAATACTTGCCCGAGTGGCGTCAAGAGAGAAAATATTTTGGAAAAAAGCACTACCATCCAAATGATGTTGAAACTTTTCCAACTCGTTTTTCAAAATTCGAGCGTCCGTAATTTCGTCTTGATTTTTCGATAGTAAAATTATTTCTGTTAAACATCTCAACACGTCTTTGTACCGATGTCGAACCGCTGTCAAGGCATCGTCCCTTGAGGTCCAGCGAGTAGGGTTGAGCCGCTTGATAGTGCGATAAGGAACGTTATCTCCGTGCAGCAGCTCCCATCTGTTCACACTAGCATGAGAAAATGTGTAAATCCGTTCAAGACAATTGAAAAAATCAGAAACACCTCTTACTCCTTTCACAGCGTCGTTCATGACGAGGTTCAAATTGTGAGCAGCGCAGTGAATAAATACAGCATTTTTCTCCAGTTAGACTATTTGAGCCTGAAGACCGTTGTAAGCTCCAGACATGACACTCGCGCCATCGTATGCTTGCCCTCTACATTTTTTTTTAAATTGATATCGTGCAAATTTAAAAATTTCAAAACATTTTCTTTTAATCCTGACGCAGAGTGCTGAGAAACCTGAACAAAGCCAAGAAATGATTCTTTTATCTCCAAATCAACCGGACTTCCCTGTGCGTTCGCCCTAATGTTCACATATCAACAAATGATGCTTAGCTGATCAATTTTTGTAATATCCGGAATTGTGTAGAGTATAATAGAGAAAAAGGGCGCGATTTCAAGTTCATTAAGCAATTCTCTTCTCACGGAATCAGAAAATAATTTAGCGTTTAATTTAAACGCTGCATTTGGAGGTTGGAATCACCCGAATTCTTGCCAGATTCCCGCCCATTCCACGACAACAAAACTGACTTTTGAGTGATTCATACCTCCAAATGCATTGTTTTATCTTTATTATCTTGTTGATTTTGGCAGTTTCAGTCGTGAAACCAGGGCCATGTTAAGCATTTTTGAAGACGTAAAATTTATAATCACTGAAAGGTCACATTAATTGTTTGATTTAACAGCTCAAATACTCGTTCAAAAATTGCGATCGTAGGAAAAACAGTGGCGGCTCGTGCAATCTGGCAACCGTGCACTTTTGTTATTTAAACGTATGCAAAAAGATCGATAATAGGTGAGGCGCTACGCCTCACCAAGTAATCGATTATTTTACACAGTTTTAAATGGAGGAAATCCATTGCTGCCACATTGCAAGAGCCGCCACTGAGGAAAAATAAAATTAAATTGGAGTTTGTTCGGAACCACTTCGGACAGCAATTGATACGATATATCGGTCTACTAGCACATCGCAGATCCGTTGTTCCATAAATTTCAACCTCCAAAAAATCGTTTTCTTAAGTCAGTTTGCTCATTTGTTGCAAGTATTTCAATCGTTTATATGTTATAAGATTCTAATTTTTACTTCAGTTTGACACGATTGGAAAATCTTTGTGCAAGTTTTATAATCATAACCGGTATCATAAAGTATTTAGTTTTCACAACCGATGTCTCTCCTCAAACATGCACTGCCGGATCCAAAAATTTGTCCTCTCAATTTTCCCATCAGAATGCATGTGTTAGAAAAGTTTAAAAGATCGAGGGGGCGAAAATCACGTGACTGTCCCTAGTCTGTCCCAGTGGCGGCTCGTGCAATCTGGCAACCGTGCACTTTTGCCATTTAAACGTATGCAAAAAGATCGATTATAGGTGAGGCGCTGCGCCTCACCAAGTAATCGATTATTTTAAATGGAGGAAATCCATTGTTGCCACATTGCACGAGCCGCCGCTGGTCTGTCCTTTTCTATTACACGGGTTCTAATGAGAGGAGAGGAGAGCAGGACATATTCCTGGACCCGCCACTGCGAACTTAATTGTTCACGGTATCGGTTCAGCCGCAAACCTTTACCCATCACTTTTCTTCCGCAATCTTTGATTTAATAATTTAAAAAAATCCTTTTTTGGAAATCTTAGTAAGAAGGAGGGGAGGGGAAGTGGCTGAATCGACCAGGTAGTAGAATACCGAGGGGGGGGAGGATAGAAAGAGAGAGAGAGTGCGATTTGGCAACCCTGCGGGTCCGACTCCCCACGGGGGGTCTTCGCGAAATTACTCTTTCACAAGTCGAGCGTGGAAAATAAAATGGGAGGGAAAAAAACTTTTCTCGCAAATACACGTATATGGCACACATGCTCACATTGCTACACTAACGCACGTGTTTAAAAATGTGTGAGTGAGCACACGCTGGGACATCACACAACAAACATATAGCCGAGCTTTTGAACTTTCCAACTTTTGCCCCTCTTTGAAGGAGGTCAACATTGATTTGCTTGGGAGGTCGTTTCGGAAGACCGTTTCCGAGTGAATGCTCCTCATTCCGAATAGTTAAGAGTCCATGTATACTATAAGCAACGTTGCCATATTTTCCCATTAGTCAAATGGGGAAAAGCGAATATTTATGCGAAAAATGGCAACACTGATTATAAAAGTTCCGCCGAGACGTGTTTCCCTTCCCCTCCTTTTCAAAGTAAGCGGCTAGAGAGACCCTCACAGCATATGAAAGGAAGTGAATGGTTTAGCAAAACAATGTTGTTTCGCTGCTGGGCTTAACGTCCAAAAATACGAGAATTCAGGGCCAAATTTTCACTCGTTCCTCAAAACGGCTGCTAGAAAAGTGCCATTTGCACTAATTTAGGGGATCCGGGCTCGCATACCGGCCGAAGTGACAAGATTTGACTATCTCAGATCTAGTCATCTCGGAAGGGCGTGGATGTCTTTTACAAGCCGCCACTGATTCCCATTCGGCAATACAGCCTGCCCCGTATGCAAAGACGGTACTAGAAATAAATAATAATAAGAAAAAAAGAAAAAGAAAAAAAACTAAGAAAAATAATCAACAATTTAATTTAACAATATGAGAACAGCATGGACAGATGTACTTACTTACTTCTCAATACAGAAGTGAGAACACAGAGAAAATTAGTTTTCACACCCTCTTACAAGAGCAAATTCTCTACAAGAAATAATCCCAGAGCATTAATTCCCGGGAATTTGAAATTACTTTATATAGGGTGAGCCAGAGCACCCGTACCAGACCTTTTTCTCCAAAACTACTGAACCAAATGATTTGAAATAAGAAAGTTAGGTAGGGAATCAACCCCAAATTTTTCATTTTTGATATTTTCAAAAGCCCCCGGCAGCCCCTTGGGAGGTTTGGGGGGGGGGGCTCAAACACATTGTTCAAGTTTTCTCAAAAAAACCTCCATTAAAGGAATAAAAGTTAGTTGATAATCTTAAAATACAATCGATTGCCGACATTTTTGCTCTTTTCAATGTTTAAAAAAAAAACCCAATTTTTTGAGTTATGGGGGATGTTTGGAAATTTTTTGAATCGGCCCTTTTGGTCGACCTGTGTTGAGAATTTTTCAAAAATTGTTACAGATTCTGAAAGAATAGATCAAGACCTTTCGATTGATGTGCCTTATGTTACCTTTAAGTCGAAAAATAAGGTGTTTTTTGCCAGAACAAAATTTTGTTGCTTCAATTGCAGAATTGGCGCGATTCCATAGTTTGAGCGAATTGAAGCCTCAAAATTTTGAATTGGCAATAAACACCTTATTTTTCAATTTTAAGGTAACATGTGGCACATCGATCGAAAGGTATTGATCTGTTCTTTCAGAATCTGTAAATATTTTTGAGATTTTTTGAACAGGGTGGTCAAAAAGACCGATTCAACTAAAATCCAAAAATCCCCCAAAACTCAAAAAGTTTCGGGTTTTGGAAAAAAAACTTATAGGAGCAAAAATGTCGCTAATTACTTTTACTTTACGATTATGAACCTTTTTCAATACCTTTATTGGAGACTTTTTCAAGGAAACTTGAAAAATGTGTTAGAACCCCCCCCCCCAAAACCGCCCTAAGGGCCCATCGGGGGCTTTTGGAAACATCAAAAACGAAAAATTTGGGGTCATTTCCCTATCTGACTTGTTTGTTTCAAATCATTCGGCTCAGTAGTTTTCGAGAAAAATGCCCTATCTGGGTGGTCTGGTACACCCTGTATGTATAATCGCATGTTTTCGATGCCACGATTAAAACGTCGTCGCTGATCTGGTTTTAGTTGATATGGACGCCCTCCTTGTAACCATTAATGCAAGAAGGCTTTAGCTACACCCTTATAGCACAAGTGCATATAATCCAAAGGGAAAGAATGTGTGAAGTGGAGTCCAGGTAAATCTATCAAAGGTGTATCAAGGTCAGGTGGTTGAAATTGGTCATCTGTTCTACGTCGAAAATTAATATCAGTTCTGCGAGGCGCTATTGTTTCAGGAAAAATTCTTCGATTCACATTTACATCTGTTTCACCTTTCGTCGTACATCTAAAACATGAATAAAATCCGGTTTGTCCAAGAAAGGAAAAGGAAGTGTCTTTACTTAAGAAAGGAAGGAAATAGCGCAGTTACACGGCGCATTCGTCATATCTGCGTCGGGTGTCGTATGGTCAAAAGTAACTTTGAGTTCACGAACCCCACATAATTAGAAACAAGAATACAATATTATTGTATTTACAATATTTAATATGTTTTGAATGCAATTAAAAATCTCCTTCAATTTGGAGAAGATTTTCATCGGGATTTAAACTAATTTTATTTACAATACGAAACAATTAAATCAACGAAACAATATTACAATATTTACAACATTTAATATACTTTTTTACAGAGTTTTTGCCGTGTGAGCGCCACGGTGGAACAATCAGAGCAGGCGTTTGGAAACGTTCAAGTCACTGCCTTGAGCTCCGGAAAAATGACGAAGAAGCACATGTAGTCACTTATCAAAGATATTCTGGTGCATTATTTTGGTAATAATGATTTCTCATTGTTGGAAGACTCGTGGATTGGTCAAAAAGACGCGTCGTTGGTACACGA
This sequence comes from Trialeurodes vaporariorum, assembly GCA_011764245.1. Taxonomy (NCBI): domain Eukaryota; kingdom Metazoa; phylum Arthropoda; class Insecta; order Hemiptera; family Aleyrodidae; genus Trialeurodes; species Trialeurodes vaporariorum. The sequence continues at coordinate 21,248,883 of VMOF01000013.1, read as the reverse complement.
CTTCTTCACAGGCAATGAAGGCAGGCAAAAGAAGCAACCTACCCCCCTTCCCATTCAAACTGTTTGTCGTTTAAATGCTTGTATACAGTGGTGTACGCGGGGGAGGGGGGCTAAGGGGGCTGAAGGCCCCCCCCCAGACCTCAGATTTTCGGGGGTGGAGGGGAAAGGGGGAATCATTTTCAGTCAAACGCTTATCAGTGCGAGCCCCTCCCAAGAAAAAGCCTGCGTACGCCACTTTTTGTATAATTATTGTTTGTAACATCAATAGTGAGACTGTGCGCGTGGCAAAGCAGTCCAAACTCAGAGAAAAACTATGTCTAATACAAACATACCAGTGCAAAAATGTAGATGCCGAGGTGGGATTTGAAATTACGACCTCTTGTTCAGTGGGCGCAGACATAACTCTCGGCTACAGAAATTGTAGCAAAATTGTAAAATAACTTATGTCGGCTTCAGCTCTACAGCAGTTGCTGTGACATATTCACATGAAAGCTTAAAGATCCATTTTCGAAGCAAATGCCAGACTAATGAGTCTTCAGGAGTGTAGTTTGTATTGAACAACATGTGTATCTAACCTAACCTAACCTAACCGCCGAAAGATGGTGAGATCAATCACTAGCAGTTATTTGAGGTCTCGCGCGCGCTCACTTTTTTCTGTTTCTGAGGCATATTCACGAAAACGGCGAAACTTGGATCAAATAGTTTCTTATGAACCATTAATCCTGAAAAGATCAAATTTGGGGGGTCCGGGTTCGTGCACTCCCCTTGTTGTAAGTAGTGTTCATAATCTTTGACGGTATATCTTCACATACCACGCAGTGGATGATATTCATAACCTGTAAAGATGCTGAGTGTTTTTATTCATCCGGCTTTAATGCGGATCATCAACTAATAATTTGCTGAAGTTTGTGCCAATGAATGTTGCCTCGATAACTTCCAAACAGAATTTAGAACAGAAAAAAAAACAGAGCTTCTAGAACTCAAACACAGTAATTATAGAAAATGAGTATTTGGTTGAAAGTGATTCATACAAGTACAATGTACAGAGGAATCCTGTCAAAATTTCTTAAAGGTCCTATCAAGGTAAACATTTCTTAGTCAATGAAACTTTTAACAGGCATTAAAAAGTTGATACAAACCTGCCTTTGTCCGGATGAAGAAGAAGGGAAATTAAGCGGAAATTCTTTAAAGCTGTTACGACATCCCCTACTTCTACGTTTAGAATTTTCCACGGATTTGCATGCTTCCAGCGATTTAATCTGTGACAGAAAATAAGCACTTTATACAAGTACAATGTACAGAGAAATCTTGTCAAAATGTCTTACAGGTCCTATCAAGGTAAACATTTCTTAGTCAATGAAACTTTTAACAGGCATTAAAAAATTGATACACAGAAGCTTCTTACCAATATTGTAGCGTAAAATATCGATGGTGATCTGTCTCCATTCGCATCCTGCTTTTTCTTGTTTAATAAGCAAAGCTCTTAGTTTTGCAGGACCAGTGTTTAATGGGTAGATGCACTTTTGATTACATAGTTGATCCTCTTGAAGTGGATCAATTTGTAGCAGCCATGACTGTCTTATAAGCCCGAAAGAGTTGTCCTCTTTATTGAAGCTTACGACACACCACGTGGTTCTAATTGAAAGACGAAGCAACAAAAGAAAAATGATGGATGAAATTAGACTGCATTTGAAATTGCAAGTATGTAAGAATGAAATAAAAACAAAGCAATTTCAATGAGATGATGCCCATGAAGGAAACAATAGAAGAAGGGTGGTAAAAAAAGATGAAACTAACCAACGAAATGCTCCATGAAGAAAGGGGTTGATTAATTGGCACAAGAGGATAATTAGGGAGTGGTTATTTCAAAGATTTAAAGTGATCAAATATGCAAGTATTTTGGAAAATGTTTTTTTTTTCAAATTAAAGAAAATAGCGCACCAATAATCCATGTTAATTCTATGTAAACGTGTGGGTCGTCGAAATCGGCACCTAGCTCGAGCCGCTCCGATTCTTGTTGGATTGCGTTGAACCCCCCGCCTTATGAATTAAGGCGGGGACCGCTGATCTCTAGGTCTCGAGATCAGCGGATTCACTTGAAAACAAATCGCTTATGAATGATTATTGTTAATAACCACCCCATTGTTATTTTTCAGAAAAAAATAAGTAAATTAACAAATTAAAAGTAAATAAATAAAAAATGGACAAAATCGCTAGTCTATTCCAGGCTTTGAACCTTGCCGTGAGAAGACAAAATCTCAGACTGTATCTATACTTATTATTAATTTAATCTATGTCGACTCGACGTACTTACACAGGCAAGTGGTTGAAATCGGCAGCTAGCTCCAGCCGCTCCGATTCTTATTGTATCGCATTGAACCCCCACCTTGTGAATTAAGGCGAGGACCGCTGATCTCTAGGTGTAGAGATCAGCGGATTCACTTGAAAACAAAACGCTTATGAATGATTATTGTTAATAACCACCTTATTGTTCTCTTGTTGAAAAAAATAAGTAAATGGAAAAATAAAGATTATATAAATAACAAAAAATGGAAAAAAATCGCTAATCTATTCTATGCTTTGAACCGCGCCGTGAAAAGAAAAAAATCTCAGACTACATATATACTTATTATTAATTTAAGATTTGATGCTTAAGGGTATCTATCAAATCATTATATGTGAAAATTAGATACGCAAAAAACTATCATTACGAATTTTGCTGGGGAGATAGCGCACCGGGAGGGGGGGGGGGGGTGCTAAATAAATGTTAACATGAATCGAAGAATAGAAGAAGTGACATGTTAACAATTTAAAACCCGGTGTTAGGGTCGATGACAGTTATCAGGTGATACGCAATTGAAATATGTCCAACTGGTAGAGACGTTGATTTCAAGGCACTAAAGTTTGAAACGCATTCACTGCTCATAAACAAAGCAAACCTCTCATCGGCCAACGTATCTGAAACAACCTTTGTGGACAAGCTCACAGCAATAACTGGTGTAAAACTATTTTTCCGGCAACCTCCTGAAAGTATTTGAGAAGGGCTGAGTCCAAAACAACCTCTTAAGAGGGGCAATTGCTGAAAAGCGTGCTCGTAAAGGAAAAAATTTAATCATAACCTTCGCTGAGAATAAACAGTTGACTACTATACTTTCAGTGGAGGATTAGTAAGTTAATTCTTACAGGAGAGGAGGATGATGAAATTGATTGCAGAGCGATACAGCTGTTAATCTTATGTACCTACTTCTACCTCAAATCATGCATTAGATTTTAATTTCTGATAGACATTTACATAGAAAAAGCTGCAAATTTGTACCACTGGCAATAAATTATTGTTAATACAAGAGTTGACCAATTTAAAAAACTTTAGGGATAACAGGAATATACTTCACCATTTGTTCACCAAGCAAACCTGAGGAGCGAGTCTTAAGACGATCTATGGGATTTTCAACGTATGTAACTCTGGCCGAACAACATAACCAGACTTTAACGGCAAAGATAATATTCTTGCATTTGACCTCATGTAAAGCAACACCATACAAATCTGATAGTTTTTCAACCAAAACTATCCAACTTCTAGCAAGGGAAATCAAATACATCGACGTTTGACAGAAACGTGAAAACAACTAGAACTGTATCATTTGAGGTTTGACGAGAGCAAATATTTATAAATACGGCCACGCAGCCATCGATAAAAGTACAGCAACAATCTCTTGTTAAAATAGAAAGTTCAAAGGTGGAAAGCTGTATTTGTTTAAATTGTGGACCACGGCACCCAACTGGTAGACGTCCACTTTGAAAACGAACACGACAGCGAGGAAAATATGTAGATTTACTTCTATCAGCAGTCGTGAAAGATCTTGCTTCTTCAATTTGCTTGACCATTTGTTGCAGTGGTTTATCTCCTTTGGACACATAACCATTAAGAACCGGAAAATAGGACTCCAAATCGAAAGCGCTTTATTCATCATGATTTTGAAAATAATTCAGAGCAGAAGAAAGGTGAATCAAACTATGGAAGCTATGCGTCAAAATATTTTCACCGCACGTTTCTTTGCAACTTACGATGAATTTAACTAGAAGGGCATGTGCTGTATCTTTGAAGTCTCTGCATGCCACATGATTTAACAGAACTCGAACAGAAATTTTGCGCACTAACTTATAAAGAAAGTGTGGATTCATTCCATCTAAAGGTTTTAAATCTTTCAGAGCTAACTCCAAGACTGCCTTTTTAGCATACTTCTCATAAACTCCATCCTGTACAAGGGGCACCTGTTGTGGTTGTTGGAATCTGTTGGCCACAGCCGGAGACTGGGCAGGAAGCCCCGTTGGCGGGGCAACACCCCAAGACGGATTAAAAGGTGGGGCATACCCCAACAGAGGTGAATTCAATTGGTACCCCGGGGAAGAGAGACCCATCGGATGATTGACAAAGCCGCCGTATGGAGGCTGCCCCGGCAACAGGGCCCCTGTCACTGTATTTTGGATAGGCCAACTGACAAGATTTTGCCCCTGCGGGGATGTGAGTTGAGGAGCTAACGGAGATACATCAGGGATAGTGGTTGGTTGAGCCCTCAACGGTTCTGCAAGATCCAACAGAGATTGCTGGTGTGTGGGCTCAGGGGGACCCCCCTGACTCTCAACCGTTGTTGGTCGGGTCGGAGTAGAGGACGCGACGCCCGATGGATAGGCCGGCAGTGGAGGGGCAATTGGCATCCACCAAAGATTCGCCGGGGTTTTCGACAAGTATTTTTCAAAATTTGAACGTATAGCTAAGATGGGGTCCAGTTATAACAACTATACACTATGATACACTTTATACACGAAAATAGTCGGAAGCACTCACATGACGAGTCGGTCGGTAATTATATCAATTGACTACGCGTTTGATTTGAATGTTGTTTGAATATTCACTTGTGTGAGCCGGCACGCCGCAATTGCATCAAAGGAAAGACGTTTTAACAATGGAACGGAACAATGAAAGTTGCAAATTGCGCCATCAGTGCTGCCATTTTGTTTTGTGAATGCGAATTCAAAACTTTGAAAATCGAGAAACAAAACAAGAAATTATTTAACTTTCACTTTTAATTCTTGACTATAAAATTATTTTCTTACAAGCAATTAGTATCATATACGATAAGATTGCCGCAAGGAAGGTATGTGAGGGTTAAAACATTTCCTGTGTTGATGGGTCTTTTAGAGTTTGAAAAGGTGCTACCTTGACCCTAACCTTACCTTTTAGTCATGCTCAGTTCTCTCGTGAGCCGCATCATTCGTATTGTAGTGATTCGTGATACTATTTCTCGGTAAAATAAGTATTTGAGCGTGAATCGTTGTTACTTATCTTGTGGCCTAATATTTTCGGAATTTCGCCCTTTCTTCCGTTTTTATCGGGGCAGAACGACACCCTCGTTGAAAGAGCACTCTTTTGATACCCTTCGCGTCGCGTATTACCTATCATCCGCACGAGTAGTTCGCCTCATCTCGAAGTCGCGCGTTTTGTGGTCCGAAACCATCTGATACCATCGCACTATGGTCTGAGATCGAAAAAAATTGGCCAATAATCAGTTATAAAAAGTAGTAAAAAATCGTCGTGTTCAATCTTTCAACACTAATCTAAAATTTTCCAGAGACATTTCTAGGTTAGAATGACTGGATTAAAGTGTTCTCTGTGATTAAAATTGGTCTTGAAAGCTTCAAATGATAAATTCATGAAACATTTTGTCTCTGAATTTTGGCCACTTTTTGTCGGTCTCAGACCATAGTGCATCGGTTGCCAATTTTCAAGCTTCTTCAATTAGGTATGAGAAGTAAGTGATGAAAGCTATGTCGGCTTCACCGAACCAAAGACCGGCGACTAGATTTCTTTGATCTCAAAAACTTAGCATGGCTTCGCCGTCAGGTCCTTCTAATTTTTGACAAATTTGATCTTCAATTGAATCCCCGATAAAATAATTTCCATTATTCGAAGACTTAGGGTCAACCGTTTCGTGACAAGCTGGACAAAATTCCACATTGCAGTCTTCCTTTTTTCCCGGGTAAAATTGACAATTGGAGCAATACAGGAAGACATGATCCTGATTACCTGAAGAGAATATATTTTTGAATAAGTAGTTCTTGGAGGAAGGATTTCATTTCCAAGAATCACGTTTATCAGCTCTATCAGGGATTTTACACAAACATCACTTAGGCAGAACCTGGTGGCAAAATGAAATATCATCACGAAGACATCGAATTTTGAAAGGTTGGAGCTGAGAGTTATTGGATCATTTAAATTGTATGGATCATCGAAACCCTCATTGTTAGCCTCATTGATGTTTCCATCGTTTTCATAATTTTCATGATTAATACTTTCATTATCAAAGGATTGTCATCATTAACACTGTCGGAGTCAGATGAACCCTCATCAATTTCATCGGTGCTATGTTCATAATTAGCACTATCATTACCGTTATGACTATCATCATTGTCTGAGCTGGAACTGTCACTGTCACTCGAGCTTGGTGGAGCACAACCACCGCCATAGGGAAACCTTGGACCTCCAACCTAATCACAGCTAGGACCTGCTTCATTCAAGTCCCCAGTCGATCTGAGGCAAACTACCGCACAACTACTCGATGTAGGCACGTTAGGTTGATCACACTCTCGACCTGCAAAAGAATTATGATCAGCGCCTTGATCTTGCTTCCCTTTGTAACTTTAGGTTTCTCGGAGAATCTTGGCACTTGTATGATCTGCATCACCCCACCATTTATATTGTCTACGTGGACGACCTTGACGATCCATTTTGAAAACTGAATGCTCAAGCTTAGGTGCACAGGAGATGATGAACGTTTCTCCTGAGTTAGGGTCTGAATTTAAAAATTGAAATAATGAAAAAATTGAAATAATGAAATCGTAGATCTCAAACCGAATCGCAAGGTAAGCATTAATTACTGCAAGAAGAAAAATCCAGGCTACACCTTACTGATTTCCAACGTCACATAAACAAATGACCAATGAGAGTTGTTTATCACTTCATTCAGGTCGGTGTTTTATTCAAGAGTGAGGAAATCAGGAAAGGAAAGAGTATACACAGTACGTAAAGCTGAGGTTATTGAATTTGGTAAAAAGCGCCGAAAATTACATAAGATCGTTTATTTACGAGCATTAAGAAAAATTCACGAGGGAGTTATGAACATTTTTCGATTTGTTTTTCGGAAACTTCGCAACACTGTAACTCGAAAAGACTACAATTTCGGACCCCTGTTTATAGGAAAATAAAGTCTAATTTTTACCTCTAAAACACGCCCTGAAAATTACTGTATATAGTTTTGTTACACCCTGTATATTATGTAATCTGGCGTCAAATGCAGAAATAGTTGTTTAATACAAAGTGCATTCAATAAAAAACAAGCTGGAGCACCCAACACGGATGTGTTGGAAGAGCGTGCCCAACATCTGAGTAATGTATAACTGAAAACGAACATTTTTGGGTGGCATTGATAGAAGTACACGATGTGCCCTGTAATTCCGGATTATGTTGCAACGAGTAAAACTTTCTGTCATTGAGTAAAAATTGTTGGGAGAAGGATATAAAGAAACTTTGTGGTAAGATTGCAATTAAGAAAAGTAAGATATTGAATTTTAATACAACTAATTAGTATAATTAACAATTGTCAAACGAGCAGTAAAGATATTGCAAAAATCAACATGTTGTAGACTAAAAATTTGGTAGCGAAACTTAAACATGGTAGTGAGAGATTAAACTATTGAATCAAAACATAACAAAAATAACAAGTCTATATACAACTGACTAAAAAAGTTTCACTTAAAACTAGTTTGTAATACATTCAATGAGCTAGGAATAATTAATAAGTTGCAATATGTATTGTTGAGAGGTAATATTATTAAGATATGAGGGCGCCATTGACAATTTACAAAATAATGTTCTGTAAGACAACAGTCAGTTGAATCGGGCAGTTGCAAGGATCTGAAATGTTGTAGTTTTTATGAAGAAAACGGAAGTACTTGATGAGCTGAGAAAAAAAGATGCCTTTGGTTTCTTATTAGGTCCCACTGTCCCGGAGATGGGATTTTGTCCCAAAATACACTTTTTTGGGAACAAATGGGAATTCCGCGTTGTGACGTCACTACATACACGATTTTTTACAACTTTACACGTATGTATCTCCGAAACCGGGACACTTAGGAAAAAACCAAAGGCACCATTGTTCTCAGCTTATTAAGTACTATCATGTTTGTTATAAGAAACACAGCATTTCAGATCTTTGCTGCTCCATTAAAAGTTTCAGTTGGGATCTGGAAACTATAAAAAAAACGAAAAAAGAAGAAATTAAAACAAAAGTTTCGTGAAAAAGTTACGAAATTATACGATATTTGATTAGGTAAGTAATGAATAAAAGAAATTAAATGTTTCAACGATCCGAAAGTAAATTTTCATCGTTTGTTTGAACCATTGAGAATAACAAGGATAATTCGAATAACAGTTGATTCCAATTTCCGACTTGTGAACTTCGGCTGAAGTCCCACTTCATCGATCAACAATAAGTGAGAAGCATAAAACGGACACTATATTTCGAACGGAGGTTGGCTCGTCTAGATTGCAACGGTCGATACATTGATAGTCAGTTGTTTTGTTTTTTCAAGAGGTGAGTTGTTTCCCTGTCGATTGGACATTTAGCTCCATAGAGTAAGCAGGAACGATGAGTGGATGAAATGGCTTCTATACGGTCACAAAACGATTGATCGAAGCAATATATCGTATCTGACGTCATAATACTCGAAATAATCATGCAGCCAAACGCACGATGAAGCACATGTTACATCATCATGGTACATCACGGTGATCAGTCACAACATTCATATTTTCACCATCAACTGATGGGTCGAAAAAAATATTTCCCTGTCGATTGGTTCACAATAAGCAAGTTTTAACAATTCACATTCACTGATTGGACGATTTTGGCCCTTCTTTTGAAAAAATATTTGAATTCTCAAAAAGAGCGCGAAAAGTTTGGACGAAATTATCACTACAACCGAATTTGAAAAACGAAAACCCACTTCAAGAAAAATAATCTAGACAAAAATTGAATTGACATTCTTTCAAAATAAATATCAAAAAGTAACCAGTAAAATATTACTTCATAAAACAAAACAAAAAAATCGGAGGACGAGATGGGCGGAGCTTATTTTCATACAAATACATAGGGAAGGTGGGAAAGGCTATAACCAATGGTCCATAGTTAAAGCAAACGCTTTCAATAGAGCCTGCCTTGCGGCACGCTCTAATTAATGGTGTAGTGTTTAACAAAAAGTGATTGGCATATACAGGGTGTTGATTAAAATAGTTTCCACTCTTGTTTTTTCGAAAACTGCCGCAAATTCCAAAAATCGCTGAAACACGTGTAAAATATTTTTGAGGGGGACATCTTTATAGGAGGTCGCCGATTTTGTGGCCCCCCCTGGGGAGCTCCCAGGGGGGCCCACGACCCTAAATCCCATGCTTCAAATGGGGACCCCCAATTTTTATTTGATATTTGGAAAGAAATAAAAATCTAAGACTTTTCGTGCAAACCGGAAGTCGATATCGCGTTTCGTTTTCGAAATATCGAAGGTCAAAGTTCGATATGGACTCTTCAAAAATCTCTAACTCCCCTTTGAAAGGTCCGAATTGAAAAAACTTTGGGTCTAAATTCCTCTAGCGAGCAAGGTCTTTTAAAAGAAAAAAAAACCACGCATTTTCCAAAAAAAATATTTTAAGGGGGTTTTTGGGCCCTTAAATTTTTTTTGAAAATTTTGAAAAAAATTTTAGAGGCTGTAAAAAAGAAACAACTTTAAATTTCAAAACACGCTGAAACATGGGTCCCATTATTTCAAAGGATACCCCTTTTCTTGGGGTCGGCAATTTTCAGACCCTACAGGGGTGGGGGTGGGGGTCACATTCCTCAATATTTGAAAATTTTTAATGATATCGCCCCAGACCCCTGCTTTGTGATATATCGTTAGAAAGACCGTTACAAGCCGAACATTTTGGCTCAAACCGCGTTTCGATATCGTTTTTCGTTCTCGATAAATCGAAGGTCAAAGTTTGACCTTCGTCTAAAAGCGCGCTAGAGATAAACGCGCGTCGCATTCAGGCGCAAATCCACAGATCGGGTCCGGGTTTTCGGCAACTTGTCAGGTATACCCTGAGCTTCAATAATATTTATAGTTTTTGAAAATCGGACGATTTTTCTAGAAATGGCAAGGGGGGGGGGGTGCAATGACTTATTGAACGCCACTCGTATGATAATAATTAGTTTTGATTTAAGGGGGTTCTAAGAAAAGTAATACTGAAATCCAAGTTCAGGTACCTCAGCTCTCCTAGACTTGGAACGACTCCTCCAAGAGTTCTCTTCATGACCTCATCGATTTCATGTCGGTTCAACATTCTTTCGATTAAAGATTTGTTGCTTCTCAAAGACTTCAATCCATTGGTTAGCAAATGTGGATCTTGCTCCAAAATACCTGCGCAACATTTTTGATATTCATGGCATATTTGATCAATTATTAACTCCAGGTGCGCCCTCAGCTGGTTTTATTCATGCGTTTAGTGCTTCACTCTTCTTATTTTGTGAGTACAACATATTAAAGAGCCTCGCCAAATTTGGACCCTTTTTTCGTCCCTCGAAATCCTTGACCAAATATGGCTTAAATTATTCCTTAAGGTGACCTGATACTCGTGTTAAAATTTCAGCTTGAGTATACGCACGGTTTCCGAGATATGGGAGGGGGGGCAAAGTTCCCCATTGAAAGCATTGATATGTTGCAGCAGCTGCAACATTTCAATGCTTTCAATTTTAACTGAAACCTATTGCTTGCAATTAAACGGATTATATTTTTTTGTTTTTGCCAGTATTTATTATTTTCTTCCCAGTTTATTTTTTAGATACTTTTTGGGGGACTAGGGGGCCCAGGTTTTAACCCGTTTGGGAGCCCCATTTTGACCTGATCCGGGGTCCCGTTGCGACCCGATCGGAGGCTTCGTTTTTCATCCGATTGGGGCCCCATTTTAATCCGTTCGGGGGCCCCAGATTTTCCAAATGTCGGTCTGCATCGTGGACTAGAGCGGACTTGGCCAGTCTCGAGGCATTTTCGATCCTTGTATTAAGCTATCTCAATTAGCTTACAATGGTTTCCCTTTAGTTTAATGTATTTACGGTCTTCTTTGATATATTATTCTTTTTCTCATTCCTAAATTTTTCCATTTTATCCATTTGGGGGCCCCCTCGGGCCTCAAAAAGCGAAACTTTAGGCCGCGTTCTCGGCCTAGCGGCCCTGGCCAGTCCGACCCTGAATCCATAAATGATATCCAGAGGTAAGTACACTCACTTTCACTTGATACTCACCTAATCAGCACGAAAGAAAGAAAGACTTTTTATTCCGCAGGTCAAGACATTTTATTTCATCTAATAATAATAAGTTTTTATCTCTTATACTAGTGATGTTTATGAAAAATAAATTCAGTTTTTGAGCGGCATTTGTTGCACTCCGAACGTTCAAATCATTCTCAGTATCCCTCCCCCCTATTTACGACGCAGGATCTCTTCGGGAAACCCAATGAATATGATGGGCTATATGCACACAACATGCTTAGTAACCGTGTGCGGTAAAATATTGATACGATTTTTGCATTTACAAGAAAATATAACTGAACGAAATGGAAGTGCACAAAAATAGATGTTCATGATGCGGGGCAAATTACTCGAATCACAAATATACTGAAAATAAATTTTAACAGCTCTCTTTTCGCACTTTGCAGGCAATATTTTTTTTTTTTAATATTGAAGTTCATCGTCACCTTGAAAAAAGCATCCTCACCCTCCGAAAATGTCCGCACAGAAAAATCAAAGACTATCTATCATTTGTCATTTGTAAACAAGCTTAACTAACCTAAATTGTGCAGACAACACGATAGTGATAATAGGTGAAAAAAAAAAATCGTTTTTATCAAAAGGTCAGTATATTTTACATCCGTGAATGCTGACATAATCTTGATAATAGGCGGGTTGCATGTCCGGCCGATTGTCTACACCATTCCTGGTTTTCTAAACTCATATTTTGGCGCCCGGACACAAGTCAATTTTTCTACACGGGCGAGGCCAAGGATTTGCCTAAAAACAAATGACAAACCTCATTAGTTCATTTCTATCTGAAAATCTCTTCCATTTCACAAACCCGCACTACATTCGACGCCATTATCACCGTCATGCAACTACTTAGACGGAACCACCGCATTCATGAAAAAATCATCATAGGTAACTTACTAACATTTGAATCTTTTCTTTTAGATGCATACAATTTGTGTTTTTTTGTTATTTTTGATAAACCAAAGAAGACCAGACCGTAAACAACCGCCGATATTTCACGTATTTAGAAAGAAATTGTAAAAATTGTAGAAATTGTAATTGTAATTACGATGTTGTTTCCATGTAAGTACACGGTGGTTCCGCCTATGTAGTAACATGCCGGTGCAAATAATGTCTAGTTTTGTGCGTTTTACGTAAATAATTAGTAACAATAGTTGGATTAGTCATTTATATTTTATTTAATCACGTTTTAATAATGTTTACCTAATTACGATTGTAATTAATCAATAATATATTAAGAAAAAAGTAGGATCTTTTCTTCTTAAGCGTCGTTGAGGATGAGTGCGAACTATACGGGGTGTTGATTAAAATAGTTTCCACTCGGGTTTTTCGAAAACGGTCGGGAATTTCAAAAAACGCTGAGCCACGTGTAAAATTTTTTTTAAGGGGGTCGCCGCTTTTAGGGCCCCCAGAGGGGTCCCTACGACACTAAATCCCATACTTCAAATGGGGACCCCCAATTTTTATTTGATATTTGGAAAAAAGATAAAATTTTAAGACTTTTGGTGCAAACCGGAAATCGATATCGTTTTTCGTTTGCGATATATCGAAGGTCAAAGTTAGATGTGGATCCATTTTCTAAAATCTATAACTTCCCTTTGAATGGTCCGAATTGAAAAGACTTTGGGTCCAAATTGCTCTACAAAGCAAGATCTTTTCCCAGTAAAATACGAATTTTCCAAAAAAAAAAATTCTATAAGGGGGTTTTTGGGCCCCTAAATTTTTTTGAAAATTTGAAAATTTGAAAATTTTAAGTGGCTCTAAAAAAGAAACTACTTCAAATTTCAAAAAACGCTGAAACATGGGCCCGATTATTTCAAAGGATACGTCTTTTCTTGGGGTCGGCAATTTTCAGATCCTACAGGGGGGGGGGGCGGGGATAGGGGTCACATTCCTCCAAATTTTAAAATTTTAAATGATAACATCTCAGAACCTTGCTTTGTGATACATGTTCAGAAAGAACGTTTAAAGCCGAACATTTTGGCGCAAATCGCAGGTCGATATCGTTTTTCGTTCTCGATTAATCGAAGGTCAAAGTTTGATATCGACCAAATGGATGATTTGAACGGTATCAAACTTTGACCTTCGATTAATCGAGAGCGAAAAACGATGTCGACCTGCGGTTTGCGTCAAAATGTTCGGCTTAAAACGTCCTTTCTAAACAGGTATCACAAATCAGGGTCCTGATATGTTATCATTGAAAGTTTTCAAATTTTTATGAATGTGACCCCTACCCCCCCCCCCCTCCCCCACGCCCTGTTGGATCTGAAAATTGCTGACCCCAAGAAAAGGTGCATCCTTTGAAATAATCGGGCCTGTTTCAGCGTTTTTTGAAATTTGAAGTCGTTTCTTTTTTACAGCCACTTAAAATTTTCAAATTTTCTAAAAAATTTAGGGGCCCAAAAACCTCATTTTAGTAAATTTTTAAATTTACTTTAATTTAAGTAAATTTGGAAAATTCCTTTTTTGTGAAAAGACCTTGCTTTGTAGAGCAATTTGGACCCAAAGTTTTTTCAATTCGGACCATTCAAAGGGAAGTTATAGATCTTTGAAAATGGACCCATTTCTAACTTTGACCTTCGATATATCGCAAACGAAAAGCGATATCGATTTTCGGTTTGCACCGAAAGTCTTAGAATTTTATCTTTTTTTCCAAATATCAAATAAAAACTGGAGGGCCCTAAAAGCGGTGACTCCCTTAAAAGACGTCCCCCTCAAAAATATTTTACACATGTTTCAGCAGTTTTTGAAATTCCCGACCCTTTTCGAAGAAACCCGAGCGGAAACTATTTTAATCAACACCCTGTATAGTATTAATAATGCTTTTTTATAGACGTTGCCATATAAAGATTATTTGTTGGAGGATAGTGAAAACATATGGTACGTAAAGGAAAAATCGGGAAAAGTGCTTGACAGAGCGGGATCTTTGAAATTGAAGTGATTTTCCGAGCTATCGAGTGGTCTTTGGACATTTTTATTGTGTCCATCGTTTTTTTCGCCGACTTTTACGTTATGATCAAGGGTTGCTTTTGCTGGTAAAAGCACGCAACTGGTATCATTTTGTTCGTCTCGTCGTCCTGGCGAATAGTTCAGCTCAAGAAGGCACGAGTGGCGAAGTAAGACTGAAGTAAGAGTACTAACAGTAAGTTTTATAAAAAGTTGTAAGATTACCGGTGTTCGTGATGGTACTTACGTTCCCTCGTTTGGTACGGTTGACTTCTGGAATGATTCCACTCATTACCGATCCTCCGATAGAGATCATCTGAACGAATGTAAAAGAAATACATTTAATCATCTTAACGCGCAAAATACAAGCTGTGACATAACTTGTGTGCCAATCTTCGAGAGGATTTTTTTGATGCTAAAATGAACCTTTTTTTCTCCTTGAAAATTGATGGTTTTTTTTTTTTTTTTTTTTTTTTTTTTTTTTTTTTTTTTTTTTTTTTTTTTTTTTGTTGGAAATAGCGTCCGTAGTTACAAACCCAAGCGCCAGGATAATTGGTTTCCAAAAGTACGTTTAGCTGTGAAATTGATGACCTCGAGAAATTAAGAAATTAAGTCTAACTGTACTTTCTAGGCAATCTTGTACCTTTAATGGCACTGTATGGTACGGATTAATTTAAAAAATAATTACAGAAACGCGATTTTAAAAACCTTTGGAGAAATTGTTGGTCTCTGCCATTTATTTCGAAACGACGCGTTTCAAGCAAGATAGTTGCTGCATAAAATGGGGAGAGGCAGCGCTTTTCAGAAGGCGGGTGCCGCACAGTGCTTTGTCCTGTGGAAAAAAGTCCAAAATCTGATGACTGAAAATGCAAACGGCGCTTATCTCAATTAAAGGGGAAGTAATCAGTGGTATCATTTTCGGTATTTACTTACTGTTTGCCGACCTTTTGGCCGAGTAGAGATAACATCGTTGCGCAGTTTCTATGATGCCGCGCACGGATAATGATAATGCCGAAATGTCCGAAGGACAAAGCACTGTGCGTCGGATGATGATCGTATGTTCCTTTCTTTGATAACGTTGTCTTCTGGAATAATTGCACTCATTACTAATCTTCCGATGGAGATCATCTAGACGAGTGCAAAGAAATACATTTAATCACTGCTTTCACTTACAACAAATCAAGATCATCTCGACGGATGCAAAGAAATACACTTAATTACTACTTTCACCTACAACAAATCAAGATCATGTCGACGAATGCAAAGAAATACATTTAATCACTGCTTTCACTTACAACAAATCGATGTTGTGAAAGCTCACCAACTTCAGTTGTTCAGATGTTGATTGAAGTAAGATAGAAATCTAAGGCTTTTTTGGAATCTTTAAATAACACAGAAAAAATTAAACAACCTGCTAAATAAATGCGTACCGTTATTCGTTTTTGTCATTTTTCTAGACTCGTGCTTTCGAAAAGCATAAAAAGATTCATCATTATTTTTTGAAATGCATATTTCGGTAATTCATAGGAAAATCTGGTAACTTATTGCTTACAAAAATGAGGACGAGTGCAACCCGTGAGAGTTCAAAATTCATGGTTGAAGTCACTTGGATAACTGTGAAACGAAATGAATGAGTATAATATAACTGAGTGTAAGTAGGTCTTTTATCGAAGTATACATATGTATTTGTAAAGAGAGAACGGGCTACCAATGCGTGCGTGTGTGTGTGTGTGTGTACGATGGGTGTTTGTAAATGTGTGGGGGAGTCTGTGTGTGTGTGTGTGTGTGTGTGTGTGTGTGTGTGTGTGTGTTTGTAAGTGCGTAGTTTAATGTTGTTTCAATTTACTGTTACCGTTGATTTTTATTTCTCTCCGTCCACCTTCACCTGTATGCATATTTGAACAGAGGAACTACGATACGCGTATGTGTTACAATCTGTCTATTCCAGGATTCTGAAGGGTAAAACAGCCACAAATTTCAAGGTGTTTCAGTCATTTAATCACGGTTAAACTATCGATCCCAGCTTTTGGATCACCCTGAGGTCAGCTTGGTCTCAGTTCGGGAGATCAAGCTGATCTCAGCCTGATCCACCGGATCAGGCTGATGTCAGTTTGTTCTATGCCGGGTCATTTTCAGCAAGGCAACCCTTGGTGAATCAGTACAGAACAACATCTCAGCGCAGGAGTTACATCGGAACGCATCTTTACTACACACAAGCTTCACATTACTTCTTATGGTGACAGCAGCGACTCCATCATCAATATCAAGCAGTTATCATATGATATCAAGAAGGATTGACTCACAGCTACCCCTCTTCACTGAAGGGTGGTTAAATTTTACCTGTGGTAGTTGTTAAAGCTCACACAATTAGATTATTCGCCTCTGAAAAGTAGCAGTGCTTGCTTCCAAAAGCCACCGAAACGCATCAGTGAGCATAGTTACCCATATTTTTTACTTATTGTTAACCAGCCGCTTACCACTGTGTGCCACCCCCCGGCTACGGTTATAAGTGACACAGACAAAATAAGAAAGAAACGTAGGGAAGTTGAAATAAAAGAAGAGAGGAGAAGATGCAGAACCGGCAGGAGAGTATACGAAAGGCATCACCACACTTTACTGACCCGACCCGATCACATTTTAGAGATATTCAAGTAGGTTAGTTCCACGAGAAACAAACCAAAGGGACTTAGGTTTGTTCCACGTCGAACAAACCCCCTTTTAAAACACCCAAGACATTATTAAGTAAAAAATTAAGAGTTACTTGAGGAGTAACTCGACACTCACCGCTACTTACGATAACAGCTCACAATAGACTGAACTCAGAGGTATGAGAGAGAGAGAGAGAGAGAGAGAGAGAGAGAGAGAGAGAGAGAGAGAGAGAGAGAGAGAGAGAGAGAGAGAGAGAGAGAGAGAGAGAGAGAGAGAGAGAGAGAGAGAGAGAGAGAGAGAGAGAGAGAGAGAGAGAGAGAGAGAGAGAGAGAGAGAGAGAGAGAGAGAGAGAGAGAGAGAGAGAGAGAGAGAGAGAGAGAGAGAGAGAGAGAGAGAGAGAGAGAGAGAGAGAGAGAGAGAGAGAGAGAGAGAGAGAGAGAGAGAGAGACGGCGCAGTCCAGCCGCTTCAGCGAGCGTCTGCGCTCTCTCCTCTGGAGGACCTCCTCCCCCAAGCTTGCTTTAAACTTTTAATAAGAATAATAACTTGACGGGTTGTTTTTAAATGACTTAGTTCTTCAGTTAAGAAGAACTCTGTCATATTAGTTTATGATTAAGGTTATTTGATATACTTTGTTTGATGGAGATAACAGTTCAAGTAACAGATTCAGCAAGCTTCAGGGAGGATGCTCTCTAAGGGAGGCAGCATTCTTGGAGCTCGCCCACGCGACCATTCAGCGCAGCCACTTCCTACAAATGTATTATTATTAAAATTAATCTGCCTAGGCAACAGTGTTACATACAACTGCGTTTAGATGCAATTCAAAAGCAGGCACTGCTACTTGTCAGATCCTGTCAGATCCTGAAACTCAAAATGCGTTAGCTTCACCTCTGATGTTAAAACTGAACATAAAACACCTAGATAAGGATTTTGAAGAATGTGCATGGAGGAAGGGTGACTGTGTGAGTGCGTGAACAATCGAACTGGTGATAATCAACTTCGGAATCCCATCGTGCGTCGAGCAGTCCTTCTAAAATCATTGGTTATTTGATGAGCATTTCGATCTGATCATCACTTAATTAACATTCAAAATTAGTAAGCTGGCTTTGATCAAGACTGAAACATTGTTTCGCTCAAGGCATCATTGGTGTTATCCATTACTAAGTATACAGGGTGTTTCTAAAACTTATGTCATCCTTTATACCACGTATTTTTGAGGTCAAATCGAGACTTTTTTCCCCTATTAACATGTGTCCGAAAATGCCCCCCTTTTGAGCTACAGCCCCCCAAAGTTTTAAAAAATTATCGGTTTTTTTTGGAATATCGACTAGATTTATGAACCGAATGTCATGAAAATTTGTGTCCCGAGGTATTTTTACGTGTAAAATCCAATAATGATCTGGAGAAATTCAGAAATGAGGTCTGACTGTACTTTTCAGGCAATCTTATACTTTGAACGACACAAATTTCTCCAGCCCAATGTGCGTCGGATGGCGCGAATTGGCGGCGCACAGTGGGTCGAATGAAATGGAATTTCCCGGACACTATATTATGAATACTAGGTGTGGCAAAAGTCTCCCCCCCCCTATTTTTGTAAATCAAACTTTAACAACCGATATCTCGAAGTGGAAAATCTCGCCAAAAAAAAGTTAAGGTTTTTGCGCCCTTGCGTTTGACGTATCACTCAATAGGGTTTGTCTCTAGGAACTTATGAGATACCCCCCCCCCCCGGGGGGCGTACAAACGTTGGCAATTTTTTGCGGCTCTAAAAGCAAATTTCGATTATATTTGGGTCGCAGCCGTATTTTTTTCTGAAAAGTACTTGCTTTTTAGAGTATTTTAGTCTCCTAGTTTTTTTAATTCCTACTTTTGTAGTAGGAATAATGCTTTTTTGATAATGGATCAAATTCGAACTTTGACTTTTCGATTTACCGAAAACTATAAACGATATCGATCTCCGGATTGCGCCAAAAGTCGAAGAGTGGTATGCCTTTTCAAAAGGGATCACAAGATGGTGGTTGTCATTTGGTTTTTTTTATCTGCCACCGTTCAAAAGTTAGGCAGGGGGGCGGGAGACTTTTGCCACACCTTATTGTACGAATCAAGATTACGAACAATTAGTTGGTATCGAAAGAACGCAAAAGTTTGTGAAATCATTCAACAATCATACAAGACAAGAGCTAAAAACGAGTCAAATTAAATACCAGCATATTTCTGGAGAAATATATTAAAACACAAAGATCCTTTTGTGGCCAAGAGGAGCTGGTGGACGTGTCTGAAACGACCTCATACCACTACTTTTTGCGTAGACATTCTGGTTAATTTTATTTGTAGTTTGTATTTAATTTTGATATTTTACGACGTTTGAGGTATTGATCTAGCCGTCAATCATGCCAATTTCCACGTTTTTTTATCAAAAATGTATCTTATGGCTGTGTGTATTTTTATTCAGCTTTTTTGGCTTATTTTTTTTTGTAGTTTATGGATGGAATCCGGGTCAATATATAGATGATTTTGAGGAAATTTTATGGCTTTATAAGATCGAAGGTTCGATTCTTTAAACTGTTATGGCAAATAACAACGAACCAAGAAGCTAAATTATATTTTCCCAATTAGTTGCATTTCTTTGGATTCTCAATTAGCCATTAATGAATATCCAAAAAATCGTGATGAATCATGAAAAACTGTCATGAAACATTCTGTGGGATTTACTCAATCATTTAAACTACCTCAAGTTTAAAAAAAAAAAGAAACCACAAGGATCAACAATTCTACGGAGAAAACCTGTTTGGGGTATTTTTAGACACCCCATGGTACTATACGTAGGTCTAAATTACTTTGGGATCATAAGGGTCAAAGCAAAAAAAAATAAACAAATTTTCTTGTCCCAAAAAATATTTGTTTTGACCTAGTGTGCAGCACCGCGGTCAAACGACTCACACTAGATCAAAGTGTGAATTTTTCTGACCATGAAAATTTATTGTTTTTTTTTTTGCTTTTCATACAATTAATTATTCATATTTTCTTGTGAAAACAACGTTATTTTACTCCTTATGAGCTCCATTATGAATGAATTTACACATTTTCCAGTTATCTTGCTATCAATTGGACTTAAGCAAACTTTTGCTTCTTACAGGCGATTGAAGAGTTGATTTTTGCATTAGAACCCGTAAGAATGACGATGAGCTCACTAAAAACTCTCAAAACTCACTAATAACTCTCAAAACTCACTAATAGTATAGGATCGAGCTTACTGGCAGAGCTCTACGCAGGTCACAGGTATCGTGGGAGATTCCTGTCTAATTTGAGACATACCTCCATGTTTCCGTAGAGAAAGTGACAATTTAGACAGGAATCTCCCATGATACCTGCCTAGCTCCGCTATACTACGATCTTGCTGTTACAGCTGTTATCTGAGTCTATTACTAAATCGTAGACTTTTTTAGCGTGATTTTCGTAGGTGTTTACATTACATTTAATTTCAATGTTCATTTGCTTATAGCTATATATAGTTTGCTAGAGCTCATTTGTTCTCATAGACTTGATTTTCATTTTGTAAAATCATGTCCAGGAAATTCCATGTTTCTTTCAATGTGCGCCGAGGGGACGCGGACGGACGGGCGCGTGCCCCACTTGCGCGCGACTCCCCGAACGCGCAAACGCACTCAGAGCACGCATCCCCGTCACGCGCGCGCGGAGAAAACAGCTGGAAAACCCCTCCCCCCTCACCACCCTTCCATACCGACCCCCAACCCCTCCCATTTCCCGATCGCGACACCACGTCACCGGCAGTTCTACGCGCAACAGGCGAGCGTCTGGTCTCAAACCCGCTTCCTCGCTCGCAAAGCACTCTTCCCCTCTTCCTTACTCTACTGTCACACACTCTCTCTCTCTCCGTCTCGCTATCTCTCTCTCTCTCACACACACACACAAACACATATTGTCTCTATCCATCCTTCTCCCTCGCACTCACGCGTTATCCCGGACGTATTCAACATGTGTTCCCGCCGCGCGCGTTGTCGGAGGAGGAAACTCTCAGTTCCTGTATTGAGCCTCGCCACGACGGACTTTTCACGCTAGCGTTTTCTTGTCCAGCCATACGTCTCTCTGTTGTACGTCCTTTGGTACGGTGCACGGGATAGTACCGGTCCGGTTTCGGTATTCATTTTTTGTTGGTTTTTTTTTTTTTTTTAATCGTTTTTTTTTTTTTTTTTAATGTCCATCGAGAGTTCGTTTCTTTCGGTCCATGCGGTCCACTCTGACCCTGCTGAACTAAAAACCATGCCCCCGATCCGAGTTGGAGTGTAAAATATGGTGACTGAGATCCGAGGATAATCTATAGTTTGTCTTTTTGTGTCTTCTTTTTTTTACTCTACCGCGGCCCCCTTGGCATTGTGTGTGTGTTTGTGTGTATTTGTGTGGTGGTGGTGGTGCCCCCTACGACCGACGAAGGAGGGGAAGGATTTATGTGACGGCGGTCAGAGAAAGAGGACATTTTTTTATACATGTGAGTGAGAACTTTTGTATTCTTATTTTCAAGTGCTGTTTTTGGTTGTTTTTGTTTTTTTTGTTTTTTTTTTTGTTTTGTTTTGTTTTTTTATTTAAAATGTTCTTAATTGTGTTTGAATTGATACAAAATGGGGTGTTAGGTGTAGTCATTAATGGTGATTTTTTAGAAATGAGGATTTCCGTTTTCTCGTTATCACCTCAGTATCAATTTAATCGTCTGAATCATCACTTGCTCATTTGGACTTATTTTTGCTGAAAAGTGAAGGGACCTTCTCGACTGTAGACGTTGCCATTCTCACTTGACTTTTTTTTTTTTTTTTAATTATACAATTAGACCTAGTGCAAAGAATTTCTTGAAAATGTCAGGAACTTTCCTTATCTAGGTTCAATCTTGTTCCTGATAATATCAAGCAATTTAATCCATCAGATTACTTTTAAGAGAATTAAAAAGTCGAGATTAAATGGTAACGTTGGAATACTAGTAGGTGTGTCTAGCATAAATATGTCCATTTAGTATTTAGCCCAAGGTATTTCACCTCAGAGGCTGTTCATGAAATGTGGCAACATCGAATTTTATACATTTAAACCTACGTAAAACAATCGATCTTCAGGGAATTCACTGAACCCCTGAGAAATCGATTATTTTGCGTAGGTGCGAATGGCAAAAGAGCATGGTTGCCGAATAGCAGGAGCCGCCACTGTTTGACCAACGTAGATAGCTCGTTTCAGAGGTGTAGGCGGACTAAATCTATAATCTTTGGCGAATTTTCAACTTTTATTCGTTCAAATCAATACCGAATTTACCCCTGACTTTATTCTTTTGTGTTTAAAGTTTTCCTCCTTGAAAAGTGAACTCTCAATTTCATTTTTATTCATTTTCATCGAGTAATATCAGAAATAATGTTGACAAATTCCAAAGATTATCGGTCTAGGTCCGGCCTACACCTCTGAAACGAGCTCTACTAAAAGGGAGTCTCTGATAAAACACAAAACGGTTTCTCACGGTAGAGACTAAGCCCCTCACCCCCTCTCCAACATTCTCAGTATCCCGACTAACAATTAAGAATAGATTCCTTTAAACGTTTTTATACCAATTTTCATTGTATATAACAAATTTTTGGAAAAGCTACCATTCCGAAAAAAAAATAAAAAATTGCAGCAAATTGAAAATAAATTTTGAGTTGGTTGTTTTCTTCTATTATTTGCCAATGAACTATGAGAAATTAAACCACTGATCCTATAAATACATGAAATTCACGAAAAATCTATTGATGTGGTTGCTGTCCATAACAGTTTACTGACCTTAATTCGTTCAGTAATTGCACTAAAAGCCTGATAAAATCTACAATTATTGTTGTTTTGAAAATGGCATGGACGTCTGCTACATCAGTACGTTAAATGTCAAGAAGTCTCAACGTTTATTTTAAAAAATGAGAGTACGTTAAATGTCAAGAAGTCTCAACATTTATTTTAAAAAATGAGAGTTTTACGCTAGCAAAAAAATAAGAAAAAAAAACTGGCATGGCGTCCTTTCGGACCCCTCCGCCTCCCCTCACTTTGGGTTAACCCTTATGCACTCGTGATGTACCAAGATGTTTTGGACCTTTAAACATTGAAGGGACTCAAAGGCTCCTGATGATTTTAGGCAGGTTTGAATCAGCCGATCCCATGGTCCAAATCACATGTAACATCCATCGTCTTTTGATTTATGGCCGCGGAAATCGGCAATTTTTGTCCAATGTGCGGTGAGTGCCAACTTCCTGGATTTTGAAGCAAAGAATTGTATCACACTTTGACAGTTCAAGATTCTTCATCCTTTTTCTTCTTCATAACTTTCACGACTCGACTTATCGACTATAGTATGCACCATGTCTTTCAAAAGAAAGTACCCTCGTCAAAATTCTTACCGTTAAATTTCCCCGTTGTTTCCGAAAGAAGTTTCGATTTTTCATGACGCACTCTGAAAAGGGATATTCTGATTGTTCTTGAAACACTTGAAAGCCGCAAAATTGTTTATAGGTTGCCGAGATTTAAAAGAGAAAAAAAATTCGATCAGGGAACTTTCTTTTGAAAGTCATAGTACATGCGTACGGTCGTACGGTACGGTTATGCTCTCTCATCAAACTTTGAGCCCTGGGAAAAAAGAGGGTGAGAGATGAGTGTGATTTCTGGTCAGATCCGTTTTGACAAATTGATGTATCGGTTGATTTACTCGATGTGTGTCCATTTTCGCTCTTTCAAAATAAATCGAACCCGTCACACATTGGTCTGAGATCGTCAATAAGTGGCCAAAAATCAGACAAAAAATGTCTCACCAATTCGTCACTTGTAAGCATTCACGAACAATTTCAATCACAGAGAACACCTTTTGAACACGTAATTGAAATCTTTAAATTCAGTTTCAAGTGTCAAAAACGGTGATTTTTAAGTAATTTTTTTCACTAATTTTTTGCTACTTTTATGATCTTAGACCATTGTACGTCGTGGTCGCACCACACAGTGGATAGAAACCTGGCTTTTCCTGGACATGATTTGACGAAGAAAAACTGTGATTGCGTGAATATTTAAAAACAATACAACTTGAAAATATGTGAAATCATTCATTTTACAACTTCAAATGAGTTAAATAACATGAAAGCAAACAAAAGATGTTGTTGATACTGCATGAATGCAGCAAAGTAAATATGTTTGTACCTCAAGAAAACAACGAACCTGCATGTCCGGAAAATTGAGTGTTTAAATAAACTGTGCGCCGTATTATAGTCTAAGGCCGAAAAAAAGCGGCCAAAAATCTTAGCAAAAAAAATTGTTCTCGGCTTCTTAAGCATAATAATATAAAACTTTTCACACGGAGAAAAAAAACTTCGGTTCATATGGAACACCGGGGGTGTTTGGTTCCAGTAACCGAAGTTTTCAGTTGTGAGTACCGAACTTTTAGTTAGAAGTACCGAAGTGGTTCAGTAGGAACGAAATGTGAGTCATAGTATTAGTCACACTTACCAAAACCTTCGGTACTCCTAACTGAAGTTCGGTATTCACAACCGAAAACTTTGGTTACTGTAACCGAACACCTCGGTCCTCGGTGTTTCATACGAGCCGAAGTTCAGTTCTTATAACCGATTTTTCTTTTCTCCGTGCAGTGAGATTACTATAGGTTAAAATTACCAGTTAAAATTATTCTATGTGATTGAAATTGGTATTAAAAGTGAGTATATGAATGGTAAACTGATGAGAAATTCACTTTCTGAATTTCGGCCACTTTTCGAGGATGTCTGATCAGAGCAGTGTTGCCAGATTGAGGTAAAAAAGCCGTACGCTTTACATTGATTTAAATGGGGACGATGCGGCTTTTTACCCTCGATCTGGCAACACTAGATCAGAGTGCGCCGTCAAGATCGGAAGATGCACTGATACCTCGCTACGTAGTGGAGGACAGTTTGTCGCGGGGGGGGGGGACCTTTCGCGAAACCTTCGTAAATCGGTGGAACCTTTTACGAGGTTTACTTTTATGGATGATGAAGGTTTTGGAAGAGAATGGGGATGGGGCGGGGAGAAGCTGACAAAAATTTGCTTTTTGTGATAGTTTTTTTTTTCTCTATGTGTCTTTGATGTGTACTTTTGCTGAAGGATTCGGGCGCATCATTGACACTTCTGCAAAAGTCTGCAAAATAAACTTTGCGAACATTTACAACTTTCAAAATCCACTCGTTAACTCATGAAAGATTCCCATATCTAATGACAGACGTTCCTCTGTGAGTGTAAGTATGGAAAGAGAGTGACTTATGCGACAGAAATCGCCCTTCCGGGGACAGGAGCCGAAGTCACGTACCATCCATCCTATTCCAACACATAGGGTGTCCAAGATCTACCGCACTAGGCATTCTTCTAAAAATGCGTTGGTGTATTGTGGCAAATCCCCTTCTCCTCCGTGGGAGGAAGAGGGGGGGGAGCATCGCCTCTCAGAGTGACAGGGGGATCCTGGAACCGTCAAATGTGTTGACCTATAGAATACCCTAGGTCAGGCATTTTACGATAATTTTTCCTCTGGGTCTTTCATGCTGTTGATCTATTAATCAACAATCGTTAATATAAATACTAATAAAATAATAAAACCAAATTTTTAGGGATAATATCTTCTTGTAATACGAAAGTATTTTTTAGACATAGAGAGGACAACCGGAAACCTGAAACTGTTTCCATGGATACGTGGATAGATGGAGGAGGGATTTTGGAGGCCCAAAATATATTTGTAGTCGGCGGATCAAACGTTATTTTGTATCATGGGATTATAGGAATACCTCTGTGATTTAATTTTTTTAAATTTATTTTGATTTTAAGGGGCATAGGTCACCTATACCGAGAACAGGGTGTGCCAGAGCCCCCCCCCCCCCCGCAATGGTCTGAGAGGTTTGAAACCCCAAAATTTGAATTTGTTTTGTTCAACTACAGTATTGAATTAAGAATCAGCTTTTTACGTCGAATATGGGTCGAGAAAGAGGAAGACGCCCGCGGGCTGGATCTTTTAAATAATTGGATTAGGCTGTATATCATAGTCGTTTGGAGGACTATCATTGGTCCGCCTCTAAAGTGATTATCGAAAAATAGATCTCGAATGTAACCGCATGTATTTCCTCCGCTACATTCGATTAACTAAGGCTACTTAAAGCAAGGCGATATCTTATCGAATGTCGCTGGGGGATACTTGGTTAGTATATACATGGGCGGAGCCAGCAATTTGGCAACTATGTGGATTCTTCCCATTTGAATGAATGACAAACAATCGATTAGAAATTGAGCCATGGCCCCCTCAAGAATCGATTGTTTCTCACACATTCAAATGGATGGAATCCACAGTTGTCAAATTGCTAGCTCCGCTCATGTTAGTATAGTCACAGTGGTTTATTACTTTTCAAAAAACACGTTAGAGGGGCCAATGAGAACCCTCCAGTTATCCATTCTACCAGTTTTATCCTGATAAAATTAGGTTAAAATAGAAAAACTAGATAGATCGATTCGTCAAAAGAAAGTACACATAATTGATGGATTAAAATGATGATTATAATAAAGATAATTGAAAAAACTTAAAACGATTATCACAGATATAATAAAATAATATTTTCAGGCGAGAGATTAAAAGCGACGTGCCATACCGGCCGGCCGGTATGGCCACGGCCATGGTGTACGTAGTTAATTTGTTGGCCTAAGCAAAGATTACATATGAATGAAACTACTTTATATCATCGATGATCCATTGATGAACTCAACATATCCAATGATTTCAAAGATTGCCCGCTGTTAGGGTCTAAGTCTGGGACACCCTGTATGTGTTCATCTCCGTTGTAAAGAAAAGGATGTAAAATCCTGGACGGGGTCCTTATTCTATTTATTCTGGCGTGCGGCGATCGGAAGGATTAAACTCGGCGGGGAAAAAAAGGAGTAAAAGTTTCCTTGAAATTCGAGTAAAACTTTCTGGAATTCGAATGTCGAATGGAAGAATCTTGTTTCGTAAGAAAAGCTACGGATGAAAAAAAAAAAAGAAAATATACCTCCATCAAAAATTGAATACTGCACGTCAGTCAAAAATAATTCGGAAGTTTGGGAGGGCATCACGTTCTTCCATAGTCGTAGCCATGAATGTGTCTTTCTCTCTCTTTGCCTCATTTGAACGCTTGAGTAAGAGAAGGGTGGAGAGATGTGCTGTCACGTAACTTCAACCCTTATATTTGTCTTTCTCTAACACATGCACTCAAATGTACCAAGAAAGAGAAATCAAATTTCATGGCTGTACGGATATGCGTTCTTCTATTGTAGAGTAATGACGCACACCGGTTTTCAGAGGTGGGTACAGTAATTTTTCGTCTCTCTCTTCTTTCATTAGAGTGCGTGCATCAGAAAAGGACGTAAATAGCAGAGCTGCCGTTTTGCGTATTAATTCATAACATTTTTCTATTCATCAATGATTCCACCGATTGAGAAAAGATTACAGAGTTCAGTTCAGTGTACGACTGTACTGCACGAAAATACCCTGTCTGTTATATTTTCTTATTCGGTGGAAACGCCGTTGAACTATCAAAATATCCGCAAGTTTTTTGAAAGTCATCGATGACTCCACCGGTTGGGGAAAGATTACAGATGCGAGTATTTTCGTGTATTACAGTCATGCACTGAATTGAATTGTGTAATCTTTTCTCAACTGGTGGAATCATCGGTGATTTGAAACAATGGCATTAATTCAACGCAAGACGGCAGCTCTGATAGGTAGGAGCATGGTACTTACAGACCAGTAGCGTAGCGTGCAATTTGGCAACGTTGCAGTTCATCCATTTAAACGCACGAAAAATATCGAAGTATTGGGTGTTCGGTGAACACCGTTGCATTCGACCTTTTACATGGGTTTACATGGACAACGTACAGCGTTGCCAAATTGCACGCTACGCCACTCTTACAGACGTAGATAGCAACACAGTATACTTATCTTACACAGTAGCGAAACTCAATGTTGCAATGCCCCCTGGTGGTGATTTGCATTAGACGCGACGGTGGTGCCCCCAAGTAGTCAGAGGATAACAACTCACTTTTCCCATTTGATTACTTTGAAAAACCACATTCGCCAAAGCGCTCCTAGAGAGTTTCGCTACTGTGTACTCTGGTAAAAATGTTCCATGACCAATTTTCCATCGAAATCGATTTCCATGGAAATTGCATCAATTTCCGTGGAAACCAAGTATTTGTCCATGGAATTTCCATTGATTTCCATGGAAATATGCGTGGTTTTCATGCAAAGTGCTCAACTTTCTATTTCCATGTAAAATTGGTCATGGAACATTTTTACGGGGGATAGGATTAGTATTGAGTATACCGTGGATAGTAACAACGAGCCATAGCGATAGATGGGGCCATACATGTTTAAAGTCCTATCTCAAAGTATGACAGCATGGGCGATCAGAATTTGGTTTGCTTGCCTCCTTTTTTTAACCTTAAATCATTAATTTTAATTTACCCAGTGGAAATTGGTTTTAAACGAAAGTACAAGTGTCTTAGAATGGCTATCTGGACATCAAATTCTAATACAACTATCTAGGTGAGAAAATAATGCTTTTTTTGTTGTCTTGTGCCAGTTTCTTTATCGTTCAAATCCTTCCAAAAGAAACAGTTATATCGATTTCTGTGTCCAGATAGCCACTCTAAAACACTTGCTCTTCCGTTTATAACCAATTTCAAATGTATTTGTCACATTTTTTTTTTTTTAATTTTTTTTTTTTTAATTTTTTTTTTTTAAATTTAAAGTTAAAATAAGAATTGAGGCAAACAGACCGAGCCCGAGTAAAAATGTCCATAAGAGATTTCCATCATGGCTACCCAGTGGCGTCGCGTGCCACCTGGAAACAATGCAACGGTTCTATTTAAACTCATTAAATAGATCGAATTTTCCTTGTGCACTGTGCACCCCCTGAACTCGATATTTTACATGAGTTTAAATGGATAGAATACATTGTTGTCAAATTGTACGCGACGCCACTGTGGCTACCTCTTTGAAGTTTCTATATCACGTCCCACATATCCTTTATATAGCTATAGCTCATTGTTAGATAGGTACTTCTGGTACTTGCATGTGATGGTGGCAGCATTCTTATATCTTTTCCAAACACAATACATGTGTTTAAATGGGAAGAAAGAGAGACAGTCAAATTTCTGTACTCGCCTCTGCCGGTTTCAGGTGTTACGTTTGCAAGGGTTCAGAAGTAGCAACTTGAGAAGATAGATGGTTTAGTATTAGTAATAAATTGATTCGTCTACTTGAAAACATTTGATTCCGGGGGAGCAGGGGGGAATCATTGTTCAGGAACGTCGGCACTTGCAAGCTTACATCAGAAAGATTCCGTGAAGCTGAAATACTCGAAAATAAAGCCGAGTTATTGGAAGTAAGAAAATTTCCGTATCCGTATAAAGGGGTGTCTCCACCTGCGAATTTAAAAGCGCGAATAAACTGATTGAGCCAATGAGCTGCCTTGAAGTAGATAGGTCGAGTCCGATGTATCGACAACAAAGAAGCTCATTGGCTCAATCAGTTTATTCGCGCGCTTTTAAATTCGCAGGTGGAGACACCCCTTAAGCCCCAATGAGTGCGAGTGAGGCAGATTGACGTAGTATCACACGCACTCACGAGACTTGGCAAAATAAATTTATAATAATGTTACGGTTTTAATTTCCAACCAATTTTGCTTGTTTTGGACTCAGTATATCCAGAAGTGATGCCAATGTTCTTGAAATTCGCAGTTTTTCTTTTCAATTTCAAGTGTCAAAAACGTAACTTTCCCCAAAAGAGACTATAGTAGCACTAAACATCGATATTAAAATCTAGATATAATGTTCGCCAGGAATCACCTGAAGGAAAGTCGGCACTTTAGAGGGTACATCAGAGAGATTCCGTGAATGTTTTAAGCTAAAATTTAAAAAAAAAATAATGCCGGGGTATTGGAAATAAGAATTCCCGTAAGCTAAAATGAGTGCGAGTGAAGCAGATTGGCATAGTGTCACTCGCACTCACTAAGCTTATGCCGAAATAAATTTCATAATTAATTTACGGATTTAACCCTCTAAGGGCCAGGTTAATTAAAAAGAAAGTCATTCTTCCGTTTATATACGGAAGGTAGGTAACTGTTCGTACTCGGGGGAGTTGGAATTGCCTATACAACACATTGAAGGCGCCAGAAGAAATCTCATCATTGTTAGTGTTTTCATCGATAATCGCGTTGATCCGGAATGAAGACTGAATCAATGTGAAATAGACTAGACCAGAAAAGCGAGTATATTCGGGCTTGGTTCGTAAAGGGTCAATTCTCAACCAATTTTGCTCGTTTTGGAGTCAAAATATCTATAAACATAATTTCTCCGGTGCAGCTGACTGTCTTGGATTTTGCGATTTTTCTTTTTTATTCAATTTTAAATTCCTAAATCACGACTTTTACCAAAAGCGACTAGTGGCGCTATCCATCGGATTGTAATCTGAACAAGTTTCGCATAGAATCACCTTTAGCGTTTGTGAAGAGTCAAGAGTGGATCGACCGCGTTGAGGAAGGTTTCAGAGCGACTATTTGGACCCAAAAATTTATTGAATTTGTCAGAGTGAAAGATTTTCCTTGTTTCTGTCATGCATTTCCATCCTTTAACGCGTTTATCCTTCCAAAAGAACTAGCAATATCAATTTTTGTGCTCAGGCAGCTTGAGTGATAAAATTTCTCTGTTTCTGCCATGTGTTCAGTTTCTTTGTCACTTAAATACTTCCAAAAGAAATAATGGGGCTCTTCCAAACTTTTGCTATAGGGGAATGAAGTGTTGATTCTTGCATAAAAACCTGTAAAAATGACGACGAGTACACTAAAAAATCACGAAATTCACTCTTAGAATCGGGCTTAATGGCGGAGAGACGCAGGTATCATGGGAGATTCCTATCTAAATTGAGACATGTCTCTATGTTTCCATAGGGAAAGTGACAAATTAGACAGGGATTTCCCATAATACCTGAGTTGAACCGCCATTACGATCTTGCCGTTATATCAGTTATGTGAGTTTATTACTAAATTTTAGACTTCCTCAGTGTGATTTGCGCTGGTCTTTACATAAGATTGGACTATTTCTTTGCTCGTAGCAAAAGTTCGCAAGAGCCCCATTGATTTGAAAAAATAAAAAAGCCCTTCTGGTTATTTATAGCTCCCTGCTTCCTGCTCCCGGGTCTTGAGCCAGTGTGCGATGCTTTGAAGTTGAGCGGAGCGTAAAATAAAACAAGAGTGCAGGGCTGCCGTTTTGCGTATAATCAATGCTATTTTTTTATTCACCGATGATTCTACCGGTTGAGAAAAGATTACACAGTTCAGTTCATTGTATGACTGTAATGCACGAAAATACTCTGATCTGTAATCTTTCCGTAATCGGTGGAAACTCCGTTGATTAATTAAAATATCCGCAAGTTTTTTAAAGTCATCGACGACTCCACCGGTTGAGAAAAGATTACAGATGCGAGTATTTTAGTTTATCACAGTCATGCTCTGAACTGAACTGTGTAATCTTTTCTGAACCGGTGGAATCATCGGTGAATTGAAAAATAGCATTGATTATACGCAAAACGGCAGCCCTGCAAGAGTGGTTTGGGAGAAAAACTGTCTTGAGAAAAATCCAAAGGGGAGGGAGGAATTCGAAGAATCTCGAAAGCGCTAACATCTTCATTTCTTGCGTTAAACGATGGAAAAATTACAAGTGAATCGTGTATTTGCTTTTCCCGCTCGCGCCGCGCCGCACAATATGTTAAATCCCTTAATTTACCGGGCCTAAAAAATTGCGGTCGTTTTCTTCATTAAAAAAAAAAAAAAAAAAACTGACTGATGTTTAAGTTCCAACTAAAATAATTTCACACATTCTTAAATTATGTCTGCTTACATTGTTCACTATCTTAAGTTTTATTCGTAAACTTATTTGTCCAAGAAATTTCATGCTACTCAGACCACTGTGCGTTTAACCTCCACGCAATTCCTCCTGCGTTTTCTTTATCGCTTTGACGACAACAACAATGACAATGACAACTTCCTACTTCCACAGTACAGCGCAAGCGAATATAAGCGAGCGAGGGGAAAAATACTGCGGATACTACGCATACAGTGTGTCCCAAAAGTCCTTACTTCTTCAAAGTCGAATAACACGTCCCTCACATAGTCACATCAATGAACACCGGCCGACCCTTGAAAATCCCGACTTTTTGGTAAACTAGATAAGAATGGAAAACGGTGATTTATGGAGACTAGTCACGCGGTTGCCAAGTCTAATCAAAATACCGAACTTATCTAATAGGTTTTCGGACAGTCTTGATAATCTGATACGCAATTAGATAAATTCTGTATTTTGATTAAACTTGGCAACCACGTGACTAGTCTCTATACCAATCACCGTATTCCAATATTATCTAGCCCTTTCCAAAAGTCGGATAGTTTCAAGGATTGGCCCGCAGGTCTGCATACAGTGTGTTTCAAAAGTATTTACAGCTCCAAAGCCGAAAAACACAAGTACTTACTTACCTCACACTGATAAACAACAGGTTTGCAATGCATACAGTGTGTCCCAACACTGGAAAAAATAGATTTGTGAAATCAGTAAAATGAAGCAAAGGCTAATTTTACCAGCCATTTTTAGTAAAATTTACTACACACATAGCTACTTTAACGTTTTGGATCATAAATTTTGCTTAATTTTGATTAATTTTACAATTTGGATCATAAATTTTACCAATCGGATTGTAAATTTAACAATTCAAAGCATTGTAATTTTTGCAAGTTGTATAGCTGTCACCCTATGACAAAAAAAAAAGTCACAATGATTTGGATTGTAAAATGTACTAGTTAGATTGAAAAATGTGCAATCCAAATAGAAAAATTACTAAAACTTAAGCAAAATTTACAATGCAAATCGTAAAATTAGCCATAAGTTTAGTAGGATTCACCGAAATTAACAAGTTAAATTAGCATGTGTTTTATTTTACTGATTTTACAAAACTTAATTGCTTTTTTACTAATTTCATTTTTTTCAGTGAATAGTCCTTACTGCTCCAAAGTCGAATAACACGTAGTACCTCACATCGATAAACAACATGTTTGAAATGTGTTTTTCCACGTAACCTCGATTCCAGCAGTGTGTTTACTTGCGCGGAAAGACGATATTACGTCTCATGCGTAGATTCGCTCTTGAGTCCCTTGATGGAAACTATTTATTCCCGCGTACCAACACGAAATGACGCTCGTGCATGGGTGGATTCAGCGATTTGGCAACTATGAATTCATCCTATTTGAACGTATGAGAAACAGTGGCGTAGCGTGCAATTTGGCAACGTTGTACTGTGCCAATTTAAACCCAAGTTAAAGGTCGAGTGCAAAGGTGTTCACCGAACACCCAATAGCTCGATCTTTTTTATGAGTTTAAATGGACACAGTACATTGTTGTCATATTGCACGCTACGCCACTGATGAGAAACAATCGATTCTTGTGGGGGCCATGGTCCTTGTACTAATCGATTGTTTCTCATTCATTCAAATTGGAATAATACGCAGTTGCCAGATTGCTGGATCCGTCTTTGCGCTCGTGGAGCTCAAAAAGCGTCGAAAAATTAACATTGGCAAGATACAAATTGACTTTGTCTGTCTCTACTATAGTTGCCACCAGATAGCATCGCTGCTTATGGGGGCTGACTGTGTATAATCAACAGCCAATCAAAACCCGTTGAGCTCGTGTCACACTGGAGAAACAAAGCAATAGTCATAGTACCAGGATTTAGTCATATTACACCAGAAGCACAAGGAAATGTGTGAACGACAGAAAGTCTAGTACCTTGACCAGAAAATTTTGGTTTTAATACCAGAAATATGGTCATAAAAGGAAAAAAAGCAATTTAATTTTGAACAATCGGTGAAATGAAGCAAATGCTAATTTTACTAGTAATTTTTGGTGGAACCCTCAATTACTCTTATAGCTAATTTTACGATTTGAATAATAAATTTTGCTGTTGAGTTTTACAAACTTTCCTATTTGGATTGTAAATTTTTCAATTTGAATTGTAAATTTTATAACTCAAAAGATTGTAACTTTTGCATTTTAGATGGCTGTCGTGGCGTGACAGCTATATTCTATAATTGAAAAAGTCTTAGGGTTTTTGGATTGTGAAATTTGCAATCCAGTTGGTGAAATTTACGATCCAAATTGTAAAATTATTGAAACTCGTGCAAAATTTACATTCCAAAACATAAAATGAATAAAACTTATGATGCAAAATTTAGAATCCAAAACGTAAAATTTGTTACGTATACAGTAAATTTGGTCGAAAACGACTGGTAAAATTAGCATTTGCTTCATTTTACTGGTTTTACAAATAATTTTTTTTTTTTTTTTTAGCGTAGAACTAGAATTTCCTAAAAATAAAAAATCCAGAGCTATGGTACAAACGCTAGAATTCTGGTAATTGTATTATTCCTCACTTAGGCTCATCTATTGCCATGCTTCTGGTATAATCTTTTTTTTTTTTTTTTTTTTTCAGTGCGGTACTGAATACAAAAACCTCCGCACCAAGGGACTCACTCACTCAGTGGCGTAGCGTGCAATATGACAACAATGTACTGTGTCCATTTAAACTCACAAAAAAGATCGAACTATTGGGTGTTCGGTGAACACCTTTGCTCTCGACCTTTTACGTGGGTTTAAATTGGCACAGTACAACGTTGCCAAATTGCACGCTACGCCACCGTACTCACTCATTCAGTCTCTAGTTCGCTCCAGCGTTATTAAGTACCATCCGCGTGAAAACATCGACCCCGCGGCCCGCTCACTGCGCGAATTATTCGAACCTTATAATTACCGAGTAATAGACTCAATTAGTTATCGTAATTGAGGAATAATAATAGATTGACAATTTACGACGAATAACCGAGTCCGTCACACGGCACACAGTTTTAATGATTCGCGTAGTGAGTGCGGCATTGATGTTTACTCATGGATTGTAACCATTGAAGAATAGAGACCCAGCGCAAAGCTTGCGTCAGGTTTCCATTTCTCCTGCTCAATTTCGATCGGGACTAGGGATCTCGAATTCTGTGTCCAGATAGCCACTCTTAACCCTTAACTGCAGATGAGCCCAGATCTGGAACAATTACTTTGAAGCCTTTTCTAAAAGTAGGGGACTTGAGTTGTACTGTCGCTGCATGGTGGGTCACATATGGAACAGATACTAAACGAGTAAGAATTGTCGATTTTGTCCTAGAGCGCGCAGCACAGGATAGAGAACGTGCAGAGTGGTTGAAAATAGCTTACTGAAAATCTGATCGAGATTTTCCGATTTTCATTGTTATGTTTGGGAGTAACGCAAGGGTAGGGGAGACCGGGGCTAGTTGAACCAAGGGGTAAGTTGAATCGGTGGCCATAACTCACGTGCAGTTCGCTGCAGAGCGCTGGCGCTCTGAGTGATGACGTGTTATTTGTTTATCCACAATCCAGCTGAGTTTCCTCGTGGTGCGACCTCGTGTTCGAGAGTTCTGCCGAAATAACTTATTTTCCGAACTGTAAGTAAATTTTAACTAATTTTATATTTTGTTTTCTCATGTTTTTTCTTTTCTATGTACAGTTTTGTCATTACTCATCAACATTCTATGTACTATAACGAGTATTTTGAAGTCACACCGAAGTTGTTTACGTTCACTTGTGTTAAGCAATTTGAGGTTATGTTTCACAAGTCATGTTGGGGCAAGTTGGATAATCAGTCCGGGGGCAAGTTGAACCATGTCAAACCATTGGTTAGTACATAGAATGTTGATGAGTAATGACAAAACTGTACATAGAAAAGAAAAAACAGAAGAAAACAAAATATAGCTTAAGTTAAAATTTACTTACAGTTCGGAAAAGAAGTTATTTCGGCAGATCTCGCGAACACGAGGTCGAGGTCGCACCACGAGGAAACTCAGCTAAAATGTGGATACCTACTAATTATCAGGAATTTTTTTTTCTTATTTACCTTTACTTAATCGACCTACTTTTTACCGTCTTTTACTTCATTATGATTATAAAGAAAGGAACATTATTTGCTTATTATTTTCTTGGGTTTTACCAAAAACGTTGGTTACATTTATTAATATTTAATTTACCCACCTAAATTTTAGGAGCTTTTATTTTTATGGCTATATATTCTGATGAAGAATGTATATATTTTTCCTCTTCTTAACTTAAAAATGCCATCTCTATCTTTAAAGCTAGGATTTTTACCAAAATGTAATAATTTGTTTTTTCTACACCCAAATTGAATAATTTGTTTTTTCTAAAATATTTTTCGTTTTTTTCGTGGCTAGTTTTTGACGAAAAAAAATTGCAAATTGTAATTTTTCCTTTCTTATCAATTAAACATTTAAGTGTATTTGTGAAACAAAGTACTAACTAAAATTAAACGATTGTTATTTACTTATTTTTTAGGTATCCATTTTCGGATTAATAACTTGGTTCAACTAACCCCCGGGTCTGATTCAACTTACCCCGATATCGGGGTAAGTTGAACCAGTGGAGGCAGTCGAGAATTTCAGTCCAAAAGGTTCATTAATCACCAAATAGGATATCCCTTATAGGCGTAAGTTGTGCCCAAGGGTTCTACCGACCACTGTGAAAAAGGGCTTTTACCTATCTGTAGTCAAAAAAATTAGAAAAATCAAAATGTAAAAATTGGTTCAACTAGCCCCGGTCTCCCCTACCATATACAAAAAAACAACTATTGAAACTTACTAACTTATTTTTTACTAATTTTTTTTTTTTTTTTTTTTTTTTTTTTTTTTTTTTAAGCCTGAAAACTTTATTTTCAGTTGCATGGATACTTAAATGCGGGTAAGGCCATATTTGGAACAATTAATATTCAGGCTCTTTACCATTGAAATATAATGGAAAGAATTGTTTCACTATTTTTCCCTGTCTCAAGGATCAAAATTGTACTGAAAAAAAATTATTTTATTGAAAAAAAAAAAAAAATCATGCAGTAAAGAGTTAAACACTTGCACTTTCATTTATAACCATTTTCTACTGGATTAAATACAATTTTTTATATATGGTTAAAAAAAGTTAATGTAATGCCGCCTCTATCGCTATAAAATAGCTCCTTGGTTTAGACAGAATACCGGCTCCTGTTAAATTACAGCTAAATTTAATGCTTTAATTAATTGAAATTTTGACTTCATAGCGAAATTTCAGGTAGATTGCGGTTGTAGCACAGCACCAGTGGCGTCGCGTGGAATTTGGCAACAATGTATTCTATCCATTCAAACTCATGTAAAAGATTGAATTCAGGGGGTGCACAGTGCACAAGGAAAATTCGATATATTTAATGAGTTTAAATGGAGCAGTTGCATTGTTGCCAGATGGCACGCGGCGCCACTGCACAGCACTGTTCTCCATTCAGATTTCAGTTCTTCATTGTTTTGTTGAGCCTAGCCCCCGTTGCCGCCAAACAAAAGTTAACCCATTTTACACGCTTTTTTTACGCAACACGGGAAGCGTAGCATGTTCTGCTTGGTCTGTTTGTATTTGTCTCTGATTGTAACGCTGGAGCGAACCTGCGCGAAAGTCGCAATATCGTACCTCCGCGCAAGTAAAGATAGAATGGGTGTGTTGCAAACTTTTGCTACAACGATAAAGAGTATATCATCGTATGTAAAATCGCCTAAAAAGTCCATTGGTGGCATCAGAAAGTCATGAAATGCGATAATAAACTCACAAGAGACGTTTAATGAAATCCAAGATGGCGATAAAATATCGAACAATCTGTATGCATGCACCTTTAACATCCAAGGATTGCCAACGTTGACAACCTCACAGCTTCAGAGGTTATGTGTTTGTTTACGTTGTGATTGGGTGTGATCGATACTGTGAGGTTGGCTATCCGTGGATGTTCGTGGTGCATGCATACAGGTTGCTCAATATTTTACCGCCATCTTGGATTTCATTTAACGTCTCTCGTGAGTTTTATACTGCATTTTATGACTTTCTGATGCCACCAATGGACTTTTTACGCGATTTTACATGAGATTGGACACTCTATAGCGCTGTAGCAAAAGTTTGCAACAGACCCATTGTACATTTAAGATAACAAATTCCGCCGACGAGCGGACTTGTTATTCGTTGATCTGAGCTATGTGTTTTTGACTCGGAAGCGATGCGGACTTTTGGGACTTACTGTAGGCGGGAAGAGAGAAATTCTGCGGCTCTATTGTGTGCGGTTATCACACATTCGATGTTCCTGCTTCGTCAGAGTCAGTGTCGCCTCTTCCTTGATGTCAAGGTCGCGGTATCATAATTCGAGTGTTACTGTTGTATAGTCTCTATCTCTCTTCCCCCTCTCTCTTTCTTTCTTCCTATCTTCCTGTACTCTCCACACTCCCTGCTACTGCAAATTTATAGATGCCGTCTCGCTCTATAATTTCTCTTTCTCTCCCTCTCCGATGATGGGAGACGCGGACCTTTTCACACTCACAGATCAACTGGGTGCGGCTGAATGATACTGAAATGAACTTTTTTTATAGTAATATTCAAACCCGTAGTGTCATTCAAGAACAGTTAGTGCCCGTATTAACCCTAGAAAGTCATTTTTGGACGAGTTACTCCGAATCGGGGATAGAAAGTGTTCGAAGATGGACTCACCATGCCAACTTTTATGAAATTGATATGTTTCTAGTGCCGCGCTGCTCACTGAAAAAAAAAACAAAAAAAAACAAAAAAGAAAAAAAAAAACCCGGCTCTACCGAATACATGCCTCGGGAAGCTGTAGGAGGCATATCCAAGTCAAAATTCTAGGACTAGCTGGCTTTCCTTCGGTAGTAGCGAGCCTCATACACTCTGGCGGTACCGAACCTCTTGCTTCAGCATTGCGATATAGGCAGGAAACACGTGCAGTGACATACAATCAGTACCTGCCGCCATATTTTCTCTGTTAGTATCAGAATAGAACACTAGTGTGAACCTATTCTGCCGTGTTACCGAAAAGAGCAGTAAGTCCCAACTTTTCGAATTTGTAGATTCCTTCAAAATTCAATGTATTTAATGTACATTTTAAAAAAAAAGTAACTTACCTATCTACTTCAATGTATTTCCGAAAATCTTAGCACATACTGTAATCGTTGTTGCTCACCGATCGTCTTCAATGGCAGGCGTTATGTCCAGTCTAAATAGTATTAGCAGTCTTTGTTTGCCGCTATGTCGCTATCGCTTATAGGTTAGATTCAGATCTTCGACAATAACGATCGTTATTATACAATTATTGAAAGAGTTAATGTTCTCCAAAAAAACACTCAAGCAAGCAGAGGAAAAATTAACAATAATCACTGCGGTCACTGTTACTTCAAATACAGTGTGTTCAGAAAGTCCGTCCCCCCCTCTAACTTTTTGTCGGTTGATTTTTTCAAAAATCGCCGAAACGCGTCCAAACTAATTTTTTTCCAAGGAATCTTATGAGCTACATGAAAATTTCCAGAGGGCCCTCCTTGGGGGGTTTTTGGGGGGCAACTTCGTTTTTTCAAATGGGAAGGGGGTTTTTTATTACACCATTCGATTTTCCTTAAAAAATAAAACATTTTGACGCAAACCGCACCCCAAAATTCCTACTACAACAAAAGTTATGGGGGGTCAAAGTTTCAAGTAGACCCTTGCCCCCCGATTTTTTTCTCGAACCAGAAAAGTCGTAGAGAGATGATCTTGACGTCAAATGAAAGCTATTATCAAGGGCTACAATCTCACCAAATTTTACGTCCTTACAACCCCCCCCCCCCTTCAATTGCAAAAGGGGGCTCAACTGAGGCAAAAGTTCCGCGCCCCCCTTATTTTTTTCTTGAGATAGAAGCACCGTAGGAAAGCCGTCTTGACGGAAATTCAAAGCAGTTAACAAAGCCACAAAAAAAGCCGTAACCTTTCGGCCTGAAACGCCAGAAGACATTAACACGAATAAGATTTTCACGAATGGAAAGTTTGAAATCGACTTGCCTCGACACACTGTGCGCCAGTCTTGTAAAAAGCAATGGTACGTGTGAGTACAGCACAGCGCTCCATCTCCCCGCGCACAATAGTCTCAAAACGCAATACCCACACTTGATTCGCAGAGAATACATTTACTTTAAATGCGTGTGTTGCGTATGAGTATGCAATTGAAGGGGGGGGGGGGGTTGTAAGGACGTAAAATTTGGTGAGATTGTAGCCCTTGATAATAGCTTTCATTTGACGTCAAGATCATCTCTCTACGACTTTTCTGGTTCGAGAAAAAAATCGGGGGACAAGGGTCTACTTGAAACTTTGACCCCCCATAACTTTTGTTGTAGTAGGAATTTTGGGGTGCGGTTTGCGTCAAATTTTTTTATTTTTTAAAGAAAATCGAATGGTGTAATAAAAAACCCCCTTCCCATTTGAAAAAACGAAGTTGCCCCCCAAAAACCCCCCAAGGAGGGCCCTCCGGAAATTTTCATGTAGCTCATAAGATTCCTTGGAAAAAATTAGTTTAGACGCGTTTCGGCGATTTTTGAAAAAATCAACCGACGAAAAGTTAGAGGGGGGGGGGCGGACTTTCAGAACACACTGTATACAGGGTGTTAAGAAAAAAAGTTTCCACTGCGGTTTTTTCGGAAACCGCTGCGAATTTTGAAAAACGGCCAAACACGTGTCTAATAATATCGAGGGGGAACCATTTTGGGGGGGTTATTTATTTCAGCGCCCCCCTGGGAGGGGCGGGGGAGGGGGTAACCCCCTTTTTTCTTATGGGAGCCCTGTTTTTTATTTCAGTATCTGAAAGAGCATTAAAAAAGAAACTCTTTGGTGCAAACCGAAGGTCGATATCGTTTTTCGTTTTCGATATATCGAAGGTCAAAGTTCGATATGGACCTATTTTCAAAAAATCATTACTCCACTTGGAGATACCGGAATTTAAAAAACTAGGACTTTAAAATACTCCAAAAAGCAAGCCCTTTTTAGAAAAAAATACAAATTTGACACAAATTGAGCCAAAAATAGGGTTTAGCGCCCCCGAAAATTGTTGACGTTTTTGCCCCCCAGGGGCGCCCATCAGACAAATTCCTTGAGACGACCCCTATCGAGTGATATATCGATCAAAAGGGCTTACCAAACTAAGCATTTTGGCGCAAACCGGAGATCGATATCGTTTTTCACATTCAAGATATCGAATGTCAAATTTAGATTTACAAAATTCGATATCTCGAATGTGAAAAACGATATCGATCTCCGGTTTGCGCCAAAATGCTCAGTTTGGTAAGCCCTTTTGATCGATATATCACTCGATAGGGGTCGTCTCAAGGAATTTGTCTGATGGGCGCCCCTGGGGGGCAAAAACGTCAACAATTTTCGGGGGCGCTAAATCCTATTTTTGGCTCAATTTGTGTCAAATTTGTATTTTTTTCTAAAAAGGGCTTGCTTTTTGGAGTATTTTAAAGTCCTAGTTTTTTAAATTCCGGTATCTCCAAGTGGAGTAATGATTTTTTGAAAATAGGTCCATATCGAACTTTGACCTTCGATATATCGAAAACGAAAAACGATATCGACCTTCGGTTTGCACCAAAGAGTTTCTTTTTTAATGCTCTTTCAGATACTGAAATAAAAAAACAGGGCTCCCTTAAGAAAAAAGGGGGTTACCCCTTCCCCCGCCCCTCCCAGGGGGGCGCCGAAATAAATAACCCCCCCCCCCCCCAATAATGGGTCCCCCTCGATATTATTAGACACGTGTTTGACCGTTTTTCAAAATTCGCAGCGGTTTCCGAAAAAACCGCAGTGGAAACTTTTTTTCTTAACACCCTGTATAATGAAAGCTAGTGCGGTAAAAGTAAGCAAACCCTCCGCCATTTGCATTTGCCTCTTGGGGCTTTTTTGACAGCCTAAATCTGAGAGCCAATCAGAAATGGATTCAACATTGGCGCAACTCTCAAAGTATATAGGATAGGGACTCCAGGAGAAACGAAAGGTTTCAGACTATTCATACAGTAATAATTGTTCAATTGGAAAAATGATATATTACTAAATATTGCTTATTATAGACAGCTGTTGTGTAAATCAGCAAGAATTACCAGTTACCACTATACAAATAAACAAAAACAATATAAAAACATAAAACATATAAACATACAAATAAATACTTATAAATAACATAAATATAAATTCAGTGTACATATAAATCCCATCAAAAACCTTTCCAGGTGCAAGCAGACGGCATCAGGTAATTATGTCTGTCACAAAAAGCCGTTCCAATGCATCCACTCAAAGATATGATATGATGGGAACGGCAAGTCTCCTCCAAGTGGGCATCCAGCAGGGCAAATGTTAATCATTTTTCAAAATCAACACTATCCATCTGCGGCGAATTTAGTGAAGGAAAAACTTTGAGGGATGTATTTCTTTATTTTTTATTTTCAAACGCAAAAACTTGCCGCCGTTCATCGCCTTAAAAAAGAAAAAAATAAATTTATTCTTTTTAAAAAAAAAAATAATAATTGATTTGTTTTTTTTTTTAAGGCGATGAACGGCGGCAATTTTTTGCGTTTGAAAATAAAAAATAAAGAAATACATCCCTCAAAGTTTTTCCTTCACTAAATTCGCCGCAGATGGATAGTGTTGATTTTAAAAAATGATTAACATTTGCCCTGCTGGATGCCCATTTGGAGGAGACTTGCCGTTCCCATCATATCATATCTTTGAGTGGATGCATTGGAACGGCTTTTTGTGACAGACATAATTACCTGATGCCGTCTGCTTGCACCTGGAAAGGTTTTTGATGGGATATGCTCTGGTTTTTGCTTGTAAAATTCCAGTTTTTTTTCCACAAATAAAAGCAACAGTTGTTATCCATCAGCTGACTAGCCAGCAGTTATAAATAGTTTCCG
The DNA here is from genome assembly GCA_011764245.1 of Trialeurodes vaporariorum. NCBI lineage: Eukaryota > Metazoa > Arthropoda > Insecta > Hemiptera > Aleyrodidae > Trialeurodes > Trialeurodes vaporariorum. The sequence continues at coordinate 21,205,942 of VMOF01000013.1, read as the reverse complement.
GACAACTTTCACATAGACTCTCGAGTGCTTATTTTACGATAGGGACCACAGCCTCATTTCCCTTTCTTTTCCCTGATCTGTATGCTAACCAACGGTTCCGATTCCACTGGCTAGTCCGCCGCTGGCCGATGCGCCTCTGGCTGGTTCGCCGCTGGCCGATCCACCACTGGCTAGTCCGCTGCTGGCCGCTCCGCCACTGGCTAGTCCGTTACTGGCCGATCCGCCTCTGGCTAATCCGCCGCTGACCGATCTGCCACTGGCCGATGCGCCTCTGGCTGGTCCGCCACTGGACGGTCCGCCGCTGGCCGATCCGCTGGTGGCTAGTCCGCCGCTGGCCGATCCGCCGGTGGCTAGTCCGCCGGTGGCTAGTCCGCCGGTGGCCGATCCACCACTGGCCGGTTCGCCACTGGCCCGTCCGCCGCTGGCCGATCCGCCACTGGCTAGTCCGCCGGTGGCCGATCCGCCGGTGGCTAGTCCGCCACTGGCTAGTCTGTTGCTGGCCGATCCACCACTGGGTGGGTTTGCCGCTGGCCGATCCACACTAGCTAGTCCGCCGCTGACCGATCTGCCCCTGGCCGATCCGCCACTGGCTAATCCGCCGCTGACCGATCTGCCACTGGCCGGTCCGCCGCTGGCCGATCCGCCGCTGGCTAGTCCGCCGCTGGCCGATCCGCCATACTCTCTAGTCCGCCGGTGGCTGATCCGCCACTGGCCGGTCCGCCGCTGGCCGATCCACCACTGGCTGGTTCGCCGCTGGCCGATCCACACTGGCTAGTCCGCCGCTGGCCGTTCCGCCACTGGCTAGTCCGTTACTGGCCGATCCACCTCTGGCTAATCCGCCGCTGACCGATCTGCCACTGGCCGGTCTGCCGCTGGCCGATCCGCCGGTGGCTAGTCCGCCGCTGGCCGATCCGCCATTGGCTAGTTCGCCGCTGGCCGATCCGTCACTGGCCGATCCGCCATTGGCTAGTCCGTTGCTGGCCGATCCACCACTGGCTGGTTCGCCGCTGGCCGATCCACACTAGCTAGTCCGCCGCTGACCGATCTGCCACTGGCCGGTCCGCCGCTGGCCGATCCGCCACTGGCTAATCCGCCGCTGACCGATCTGCCACTGGCCGGTCCGCCGCTGGCTAGTCCGCCGATGGCCGATCCGCCGGTGGCTAGTCCGCCACTGGCTAGTCTGTTGCTGGCCGATCCACCACTGGCTGGTTCGCCGCTGGCCGATCCACACTAGCTAGTCCGCCGCTGACCGATCTGCCACTGGCCGGTCCGCCGCTGGCCGATCCGCCACTGGCTAATCCGCCGCTGACCGATCTGCCACTGGCCGGTCCGCCGCTGGCTAGTCCGCCGATGGCCGATCCGCCATACTCTCTCGTCCGCCGGTGGCTGATCCGCCACTGGCCGGGCCGCCGCTGGCCGATCCACCACTGGCTGGTTCGCCGCTGGCCGATCCACACTGGCTAGTCCGCCGCTGGCCGTTCCGCCACTGGCTAGTCCGTTACTGGCCGATCCACCTCTGGCTAATCCGCCGCTGACCGATCTGCCACTGGCCGGTCTGCCGCTGGCCGATCCGCCGGGGCTAGTCCCCGCGGGCCCTCCGCCATTGGCTAGCGCCGCTGGCCGATCCGTCACTGGCCAATCCGCCATTGGCTAGTCCGCCGCTGGCCGATCCACCACTGGCCGGTCCGCCGCTGGCCGATCCGCCACTTGCAGGTCCGCCGCTGGCCATCCGCATTGGCTAGTCCGCCGCTGGCCGGTCCGCCATTGGCCGGTCCGCCGCTGGCCGATCCGCCACCCGGCCGCCGCGGCCGATCCGCCCCTTTCAGGTCCGCCCCTGGCCGATCCGCCATTTGGGTAGTCCCCCCCGGGCCCATCCGCAGGGGCTATCCGCCGCGGCCGATCCGCCACGGCCGGCCGCCGGGCCCATCCGCCGCTGGCCGATCCGCCCGGGGGCTAGTCCGCCGCTGGCCGATTTGCCACTGGCCGGGCCGCCGCTGTGGCCCGGGCGCCCCGGCCGATCCGCCACTTGCAGGTCCGCCGCTGGCCGATCCGCCACTGGCCGGTCTGCCGCTGGCCGATCCGCCACTTGCAGGTCCGCCGCTGGCCGATCCGCCGCTGGCCGATCCGCCATTGGCTATAGTCCGCCGGTGGCCGATCCGCGCCTGGCCGGTCCGCCGCTGGCCGATCCGCCATACTCTCTAGTCCGCCGGTGGCTGATCCGCCACTGGCCGGTCCGCCGCTGGCCGATCCACCACTGGCTGGTTCGCCGCTGGCCGATCCACACTGGCTAGTCCGCCGCTGGCCGTTCCGCCACTGGCTAGTCCGTTACTGGCCGATCCACCTCTGGCTAATCCGCCGCTGACCGATCTGCCACTGGCCGGTCTGCCGCTGGCCGATCCGCCGCTGGCCGATCCGCCATTGGCTAGTTCGCCGCTGGCCGATCCGTCACTGGCCGATCCGCCATTGGCTAGTCCGTTGCTGGCCGATCCACCACTGGCTGGTTCGCCGCTGGCCGATCCACACTAGCTAGTCCGCCGCTGACCGATCTGCCACTGGCCGGTCCGCCGCTGGCCGATCCGCCACTGGCTAATCCGCCGCTGACCGATCTGCCACTGGCCGGGCCGCCGCTGGGTAGTCCGCCCATGGCCGATCCGCCGGTGGCTAGTCCGCCACTGGCTAGTCTGTTGCTGGCCGATCCACCACTGGCTGGTTCGCCGCTGGCCGATCCACACTAGCTAGTCCGCCGCTGACCGATCTGCCACTGGCCGGTCCGCCGCTGGCCGATCCGCCACTGGCTAATCCGCCGCTGACCGATCTGCCACTGGCCGGTCCGCCGCTGGCTAGTCCGCCGATGGCCGATCCGCCATACTCTCTCGCCGCCGGGGGCTGATCCGCCACTGGCCGGTCCGCCGCTGGCCGATCCACCACTGGCTGGTTCCCGCTGGCCGATCCACACTGGCTAGTCCGCCGCTGGCCGTTCCGCCATGGCTAGTCCGTTACTGGCCGATCCACCCTGGCTAATCCGCCGCTGCCGATCTGCCACTGGCCGGTCTCCGCTGGCCGATCCGCCGGTGGCTAGTCCGCCGCTGGCCGATCCGCCATTGGCTAGTTCGCCGCTGGCCGATCCGTCACTGGCCAATCCGCCATTGGCTAGTCCGCCGCTGGCCGATCCACCTCTGGCTAATCCGCCGCTGACCGATCTGCCACTGGCCGGTCTGCCGCTGGCCGATCCGCCGGTGGCTAGTCCGCCGCTGGCCGATCCGCCCTTTGGGTAGTTCGCCGCTGGCCGATCCGTCATGGCCAAACCGCCATTTGGGTAGTCCGCCGCTGGCCGATCCACCACTGGCCGGTCCGCCGCTGGCCGATCCGCCACTTGCAGGTCCGCCGCTGGCCGATCCGTCATTGGCTAGTCCGCCGCTGGCCGGTCCGCCACTGGCCGGTCCGCCGCTGGCCGATCCGCCACTGGCCGGTCCGCCACTTGCAGGTCCGCCGCTGGCCGATCCGCCATTGGCTAGTCCGCCGCTGGCCGATCCGCAGGGGCTAGTCCGCCGCTGGCCGATCCGCCACTGGCCGGTCCGCCGCTGGCCGATCCGCCGGTGGCTTGTCCGCCGCTGGCCGATTCGCCACTGGCCGGTCCGCCGCTGTGGCCGGTCTGCCGCTGGCCGATCCGCCACTTGCAGGTCCGCCGCTGGCCGATCCGCCACTGGCCGGTCTGCCGCTGGCCGATCCGCCACTTGCAGGTCCGCCGCTGGCCGATCCGCCACTGGCTAGTCCGCCGCTGGCCGATCCGCCATTGGCTATAGTCCGCCGGTGGCCGATCCGCGACTGGCCGGTCCGCCGCTGGCCGATCCGCGACTGGCCGGTCCGCCGCTGGCCGATCCGCCATACTCTCTAGTCCGCCGGTGGCTGATCCGCCACTGGCCGGTCCGCCGCTGGCCGATCCACCACTGGCTGGTTCGCCGCTGGCCGATCCACACTGGCTAGTCCGCCGCTGGCCGTTCCGCCACTGGCTAGTCCGTTACTGGCCGATCCACCTCTGGCTAATCCGCCGCTGACCGATCTGCCACTGGCCGGTCTGCCGCTGGCCGATCCGCCGGTGGCTAGTCCGCCGCTGGCCGATCCGCCATTGGCTAGATCGCCGCTGGCCGATCCGTCACTGGCCGGTCCGCCGCTGACCGGTCCGCCGCTGGCCGATCCGCCGCTGGCCGGTCCGCCGCTGGCCGATCCGCCACTTGCAGGTCCGCCGCTGGCCGATCCGCCATTGGCTAGTCCGCCGCTGGCCGATCCACCACTGGCCGGTCCGCCGCTGGCCGATCCGCCACTTGCAGGTCCGCCGCTGGCCGATCCGTCATTGGCTAGTCCGCCGCTGGCCGGTCCGCCACTGGCCGGTCCGCCGCTGGCCGATCCGCCACTGGCCGGTCCGCCGCTGGCCGATCCGCCACTTGCAGGTCCGCCGCTGGCCGATCCGCCATTGGCTAGTCCGCCGCTGGCCGATCCGCCGGTGGCTAGTCCGCCGCTGGCCGATTCGCCACTGGCCGGTCCGCCGCTGGCCGATCCGCCACTGGCCGGTCTGCCGCTGGCCGATCCGCCACTTGCAGGTCCGCCGCTGGCCGATCCGCCACTGGCTAGTCCGCCGCTGGCCGATCCGCCATTGGCTATAGTCCGCCGGTGGCCGATCCGCGACTGGCCGGTCCGCTGCTGGCCGATCCGCCACTGTCCGGTCCATCGCTGGCCGGTCCGCCGCTGGCCGATCCGCCACTGGCTACTCTGTCGCTGGCAGATCCGCCGTAGCTCAATTCTGTAACTTCAGGAAAATAATGTTACTGTCATACCAGCCCCATAAAAAAAACAGATCAGTTGTGAACTCTACAAGTACACAGCAAAGAACTTTTGTCACTACTTGCTTATGAATAATTATACTATAAAATCACAGAATAATTCATTGTTTAATTCTGTGCTAAAATCTCAAAGGTGCTGTAAACACATCAGAAACTACTCTCCCTCCAGTGATCAACAGTATTACGGTACTCAGCTGTTGCATTTGCAAGCAATGAAGTGGAAAATGAAGCTCCGCGGTTATGCCCAAATTCGAATACTTTCAGCTTCAGAGCTAGAATAGTTATTAAATAAATGAATATGCAATAGTACCTAACTATGAGAGCAAACCAACCTTTACTATACGCGTGCATACAACAAATTAGAAGCACACAAAAGAAATAACTAGAAAAGATGTTTGCTACATTTATTTAAAAACAAGAACTGAGGAGGACAAATTTCGTAATTCACGGCCTCCGTTGTAATTGAAACAATAATCACTTGTATCTCTCATGTATTTGTAACGAGTTTATTTCAAAAGTGTCAAAGCAGAGAGAAATGTGTTTGTTTTGAAATGATGTGCAGTTGTTGTTGACTGACGATGAAGCGTCGATTCTCGCGGCGATCTCAAATACTAAAAGGCAGTAGCCAATGAGAGTAGAGTTACCGCGTAGTTTGAAATAGCCGTTATAATGAGAAATTCAGTTTTTTTATCATTTCTCAATAAATATTAGACGGATTGCGTTCAAACAAAAAAAAGGCACGAGCACAGAACACGCTGGTTAAAATAAGACCAAGTTTGATGAGTTTGGTTGCGTAGTTTTTTCGCTACAGGATCATATCAAGGCACGGTTCGGGGGAATGAAATAATTTCTGTAATTATAAGCGTTACACGCGCCGCAGACTTGTCAGGTCGTAGAGAGGGTGGTAGTAGGGTGGGGTTACCTGACTTGCCGTCTGCGTCTACCGACGCTTATGATTCATCCTTTCACCTTACGAGCAGTGTACTCCTGCTGCTGAAGTGCTGAACTCTTGGCGTAGTTCGATGCGTGAGGACAAATCAGCTTTTTTCAAAAGAAAATCATTTTTTTCTTAGCTGCCTTCTTACTGGCTGCTTTATTAATTGTACAACCTTTCTTGATGGCTGCATTATTTTTACAACCAGCTGGCAGCCTAGGAAAATTCTCCTCGTTCACAATCAAATTTTTCGCCAGGTTCAGCGGTACTTCTGCCATTTTTTTCCTGCCGCTCCTGCTGCTGCTGCTGCTGTTGCTATTGCTGTTGTTGTTGTTTTGGCTTGAACTTGCTTTTTCCTTTTTGCTGTTGTTGTTGGCGGTGGTGTTGTTGCTGTTGCTGCTTTTGCTGTCTCTGTTATTGTTGAAGTTGCTAGCGTTCCGGCTGTACTAAGGGCGCCCATACGGCCGACTGTACGGCCGCCTGAAGGTGCGCCTGCGAGTACTGTTGAAAGCTGAAACAAAAGAAGCGTGCTGAGTGGAGATGTTTCTGAATACGCTCGTGTTTCGACTTTACCGGAGCTTTGGGTGGACTACCGGAGCACGGTTTTTTCAGTGCTCAAGATTGCACTGGACTGTTGCTGCTTGTGACCTTCGGTGAAAGAGAATCATGTGGTATGATAGTTTACCAAATAATCATAATGATGATTTAAACTTATTTAGTGATTACTTTACTAATATCTTAAATAGCCCTGCAGTGCCCCCTTGGCCAAAGTTTGATGTGCAATCACCAACGTAACTCACTTCCGATAACTGCGGAGTTTGCACAATTTTGACTGGGGAATGAGTCTGTTTCACACTTCAGCTAGAGCGTTTTAAAGTATCAATTCATATGTTTAAAAGCCGTAAAAATGACAATGGCAGCATCAGAAAACACCAAAATTCATTAATGAACTCACAAAATGCGAAAAACACTAGACACTATTCATCCCTGTATCTTTCCACCACGTGCACGATATTTCGCGAGATTAGCGCGGCACATTCAAATAAACACGGCCGACTGTCACAGCTGACTTCATAAACAAATAAACAGTAAACACTGACGGCGTCTGTTCGAATTCTTTTGTTTCAATATCCTCAATTCCTCACAAAAGGTTGTGAAAAGTACGGAGACCAATTTTCGTGCCGAAAACTTATCAAATGAAACAATAACACTCGGAAATTCCAAGGATGATAATGGAATCATACTTGATGATGGAAGCGTGTCTCGCTTCGTCACGCTTAGTCACACTTATTGTTAGTCAGGCGTGCGAGTGAGCGAGTCTATGCCAGTCTCTCTTCTTTCCTGCGTGTCGCACTACTGGCAATTCTCTTGACCCTCTTCGATATTTTTCTAAGCTTTTTGAAAATGCAAAAAAAAAAATTGCGTTCACAATTTTCCAACCGATATCTTAGGTGTCAAGGTTAACATGGACGAAACGCCACTGCTCTTTACTGAGCTATGTTTCGAAGTCGATTAACAGCGAAGTCAATAATTTCCTCCACATCATGTTCTCTCTCTCTCTCTCTCTCCCCTCTCTCTCTCGCTCTCTCTCCTCTCTCTCTCTCTCTCTCTCTCTCTCTCTCTCTTCTCTCTCTCTTCTCTCTCTCTCTCTCTCTCTCTCTCTCTCTCTCTCTCTCTCTCTCTCTCTCTCTCTCTCTCTCTCTCTCTCTCTCTCTCTCTCTCTCTCTCTCTCTCTCTCTCTGGATGTGACTCCTATCTTCAAGTGTTTGTTGCTGGAACTTTTGTGGTTGAACGAGATGCATTTATTACAAGGACCACAGAACATGGTGTTTTCATCAGAGGCATAAAAGTCATGGCTTTTGAACTGCTGTGCAGTTTCCATATCCTTACATCTTATGCTCATAAGAAACTGTGAGTGAGACAAGGACAAAGCATAGGAATTTCTTAGATATAACTGAGATTGTCATTTATTGCGCGATGTTTCGAAAATGTTGTTGAAACGTTAAACTTTAACCCTGTAAAGACCGGGTTAGTTTTAAAGAACGCCACTCTTTTCTGTTTACATGCATGGGGAAGGTAGTTAACTGTTCGTACTCGGGGGAGTTGGAATTGCCTGTACGATGAATTGAAGGCGAGGTTAGTTCAAAAGAACGCCACTTTTCTGTTTATATGTATGCATAGGGAAGGTAGTTAACTGTTCGTACTCGGGGGAGATGGAATTGCCTATACGGCGAATTGAAGGCGATCTACCTTAGATTGTATGTATTTCCATCGATAATCGCGTTTGTCCGGAATGAAGACTGAAGCAATGTAATATAGACAAGAGGAGAAAAACGAGTAGACTCGGGCTTGGCTTGGTCCATAAGGGGTTAAAAGTACGTGGAATCCAATGGTGTAATAGAAATTGAGAATTTGTTGTTAACTAGCAAGAATTTCCGTTTGAAAATTTGGATCCTGTTTCCCATGGGAAAACCAACGAGGGCGAATGAGATGGAGCATTTGTTTGGATTCATTTTTTTTTGTTTTTTTGTAAAGTCGTACTAAAGTTTACTAAACAGGTATTTTACTGGCCAAAAGTGATTCATATTTCAGGTCGTTTGAAAATCAAGTCCTTAATATAATCTTGTGAACAATGTCTCTGTAAAATATCTTGCCAATACTGAACGCGTGTTAGAAAAGGAGATAGATACATGCGAGAGTCACACACACACACACACACGTGCCGCCAAATAAAAAGACAGAAAGAAGAGTATGAGATCCTGGATCCGCCTTTGACGATGAAACCGCCGCACAGATGGACCTCGCTCCATTGTGCACATACAGCACAGTGGCGGATCGTGCAATTTGACAACATTGCTTTTCCTCCGTTAAAACAGTGTAAAACAATCGATTGTCCAGGCGAATGTCAGCCTCCTCAAGATTCGATTATTTTATGTAGGTTTAAATGGACACATTTTACATTATTCTTGATGACTTTTTTGCACTAATTTTTGGCTTCTTTTTTTCGACTTCAGATCATTGAGCGCCGACAGCGATAAAGTGCGTCGCGAGCGCACCTTTATCCGAACAAAGGGGGGCAGATGTAACCGTGTAAATTCTACACAGGAGAGAAGTGGGGGGGTAAAAGGGGAGGGGCAACACGCCTACTACATCCAGGGGAGGCAAAAGATGGGTTTCGAATAAATTAATACGGTAAACATTGCGTCTTATTGAGGGTGGTTTTAATTTTATTCCAGCTCTCCTTTCGTTTCGTTTCGTTTCGTTCCGTTCCGTTCCGAGACGATGCGATGGAAAAAGGAATACGAGTCGGAAAATGTTGGAATACCCACCGGGAAAAGGAGAGGAAAAGATAAATAAAAACCGAAGGAGGAATAAAAACGTTTCCTGTTCTGAAAATACGCGGCGGAGGCTGAAAATAGCTGAAATTCGAGAGTCGAGATTATTCAGCGGTGGGACGTGTGATGCGACGGAACGGAGCGCTACTGAACTTGATACGCGCTGAAGTACATCACTACGGTAAAGTATTCCGAAGACGGGCACTCCACGTGGTTGCCACGATTGTTTATTCGTTTATTTATTTATTCATATATTTGTTTGCGGGTGATTTAGCGGTACAGTCGACAGATTAAATCGTGGCAGTCAGCTTTTTAGATTTTGGCTAAGGTAGGCCACATGCAGTGCTTCAATTCATTGTAATAAGTATTGCAGGTTGCCTACATAAACCAAATTTAAGGCGTCGTCTGACATTCTTTAGTTCTGCTCCTTAGATTTTGGCTAAGGTAGGCCACATGCAATGCTTCAATTCATTGTAATAATAGTGTTGTAGGTTGCCTACATAAACCAAATCTAAGGCGTCATCTGACATTCGTTAGTTCAGTGCCTTAGATTTTGGCTAAGGTAGGCCTCATGCAGTGCTTAAATTCATTGTAATAAGTATTGCAGGTTGCCTACATAAACCAAATCCAAGGCGTCGTCTAACATTCTTTAGTTCGCGTCAACTGTAACATGATTTTCGATAAATTGGTCCGTTGCCAACTTTTACTTCAGCTTTACAAAGGGTTGACTCAAGGGTTACTCGGGTGTGGTACTGAAAGGATAACTTTCGTTTTTAGTAAGGGTAAGAATAGAATCATTGGATCCGTTCAAACGAATTTTCCTTTAGGTTTGGCAACGTTAAGCGGGTGTTTGAGCGAAAAGCCTCTGCCTCTCGCAACGAATCCCCGAGTTACGAGTCAGATAACGAAACAACTCCTTAAATGATGCAATTCAAGCTTCTTAATGAAAGAGTCAGCGTCATCACTCAAAACTCGGCAATTAAATTTGTTGTTCTTAGTTTTTGTATTATCTGTGAGCTTTTCACACTCACACATAAACAGAAAAAAACCCGTTGCCGCTTTTCTGCTAAAAACAGTACAGTATATCAGTGGTAAAAAAACGACAGTCATAGTAGGGTCCTAATTTCAAATTGGGCCAATTGAGCATGCATGCTCCGTGAAATTTTCAAGTCAAAATTTAAACCCAATGAGTAATTTTTTACCTTCAGTATTACTAGGAAAGACTTTTTACCGAAAGGTTCCGCTGAATTTTCGATATTTCTCATGTACCGCGGAAACAGCCGGAAACGCATGATGAACTAATGGAAAATAACAAGTCGATTGTCGGTTACGCTATCGGTTACGTAACCGACTATTTTAAAAGTACTTAATAAAAACAATATTACTTGTTACAATAATCTCTGATGTTGATTTTTAAAGCAAATTACGGTAGTTGAATCGAATTCAAAATTACAGGGCGGAACTTTAGTGTATTACCTACCTTTTTCGTATATTTAAGTGCCGCTGACGAGGACCATAGGCAAATCACGAGATCGGATTTATTGGTGAAAATCGTTTCCAAATAAAATCCATTTGCACAGATGTTGATAATTCCTGTTTAGAACGTTTTAGCGTGGTTGAGAAAATCGTAAGTTACCCAGTTTCACTTTAAATTAAACTTTTAAGATCTTGTAAATCTAAAATCCGTGCGTAACTGACGGACATTTTGGAACCGGGGGACAACAATTTTTCACAATTTATGGCATGAAGAAAAATAATTTCGTAAAAAACGATGGTTTCCACGTGTTCTACGGAGTTTTTTGAGCATTTCTATTGTCTTCAAAATTCATTTCAGCCTCAAAATATGGTCAACAACTTACGTTAAATACCAAAAACTTGTGTGGGGGACGCGTAACCGACGGACATTTAGAAACATAAAACAATTAAAATTAGTATTTACATAACTTTAATAGCAATTATTACTAATGTTCCTCACAAAACTAAGTTCCTTCGACTTAAAAATCGAAACATCGAATTTATTTGATCTTTTTTAAAAATGTCATCTTGTTGGGACACCGTTTGGCCCGTTTCGAAATTATGACCCAGTACCAGATTCTAGTCATATTACAGAAACACGACGATATGAGAACGACAGAAATCCTAGCACTTTGATCGGAAAATTCTGGTGTTAATACCAGAATCTCGTCATAGAACTAGAATTTTCTAAAAAAAAAAAATTCAAGAACTATGGTACAATTCTTATAAATTTCTCATTTATCAACTTTCAAAGACCAATTTTAATCACAGATTACACTTGAAACATAAGTAATTCAAACCTAGAAACGTCACTAGATAGAGTTTGAAATAAAACTTAAAAGGTCAAAAACGATGATTGTTTACGTCTTTGTTTCACGGATTTTTTGCCACTTTTTGTTGGTCTTTTGAGACCATAGTGCGGTGGTACTACTGGATGGAGTCGTTAATTTCACGATAGTTTGCCCGGGGCTAAATAGAATAAAGGACGGGTGGTTCTCTCGACCTACGGATGTTGAGAGCGTAAGTGAGATACCGCAGGTTCTGACTTGACGTAAGTCACTTACGCTGACGTAAGTTACTTACGCTCTCAACAACGTCCACCAGGCGAAAGGACTGTCCGTCCCTTACTCTATATGGCCCGAGGGCAACGGTGCGCGGTGTTTTAAATCAATTTTTGACCCATAGCGTCGTTCATAGACTGACAGATAGTTTTAACCGCGGTGACTTTTCTTTTTATTCCACACCGAGGAAGCATAAAAAATGCACTGTCAGCTCGTGAAATGCAACACACCGATGTCTCCTCCATTTAAACGTATGGAAAGGATCGAACCCTTACACTGAGAGAAATCACTTCTTTAAAAACAAGGAAACGCGTTTACTTGTGACAGTTTTCCTTGCGCCAGCGGCGGCTCGTGCAATGTGGCAACAATGGATTTCCTCCATTTAAAACTGTGTAAAATAATCGATTACTTGGTGAGGCGCATCGCCTCACCTGGTATCGATCTTTTTGCATATGTTTGAATGGCAAAAGTGCACGGTTGCCAGATTGCACGAGCCGCCACTGCCTTGCGCTATAAGTAAAGTTCTGTTGCATGAAGGAGAATCACTGTCAAAACAAGGAATCTTTTACTTGAAGCAGCAGACAATTTCCTTGAGTTAAAGGAATCATAAGCGTCGGTAGACGCAGACGGCAAGTCAGGTAACCCCACCCTACTACCACCCTCTCTACGACCTGACAAGTCTGCGCTGCGTAAACGCTTATAATTACAGAAATTATTTCATTCCCCCAAACCGTGCCTTGATATGATCCTGTAGCGAAAAAACTACGCAACCAAACTCATCAAACTTGGTCTTATTTTAACCAGCGTGTTCTGTGCTCGTGCCTTTTTAAGCGTGCCCATGGAACATGGCACGCTTATTCCGATCGTTTTGCTGCTAACAATATAATACAATGTATACAATGTAATAAGGCAGCCTATGCTTTCCACGTGTATTCCTATGCTGAGTGGCCTAAAGTTGAAAATCGGCTGTTTTTGAATTTTGTGATTTTTTCCTGTCGTGTCTGTTGCGTTTTGAGGATTGCAATGGTACAATTATGAAATCGTACCTTCTAAAGTTTGCAGCAAAAATAGTTGGATTCATTTTAATGCTTTAGTTTTTTTATAATTCCAATTAAACGACGGACTCACCACTTTTGAGGGGTAAGTGGAGTGCGGTGAGGTAATATTTTGCGTTTTATGTTGCCAACTTTGTTGTAATTTTACTCTGCTATGTTGGTTTTACGATGAATAAATTTTTGTTTGTTTTTATGATTAATTTGTTATGTTGGACATTGTTTTTGGGTTATTTTATTACGTTTATTGAATATATAATTGATTTTAAAGTACATTCGGGGTTTTTTCGTACGGGCGGCCGATAACGAGTCGTTGTGTGATGTTTTTTTTTTTTTATTTATTATTGTTTTGTAGCCGGTGATTGTTTGGCTGCATTGGCTGCACTGCGGCTCACCTGTTCACTAATTTGATAATCTTTCTCTGTGAATGTCTAGAGTCAGCTGATATTTTCGAATAGAAGGCGCGAAATAAAACCGATACAGATCATGGTTTTACTTATAGGATACCTTCTCACAAAAGTAAAGCTTCAAGAAGAACCCGCTAGACAGCGCGGAATGAAGTAGTCACGTTTCTTTGCCTTTATTTGATCAGCTGATAAATGATTTTTTTTTTTTTTTTTAAGCGCAATTTTTAACATTCAATCTTTTATGGGTTGAAAATGGATCTCATTAAAATAAACAAATTAGATCAGTATTCTTTTAATTTTTTAGTTTCGGGAATTGTTACAACATTAACGCCTGTTCGAAAGTGTAAGCGAAGTTATGGTTTTTGTATTATTTTTTTAGAGGACGAGACAGGCTCAATTAATGGTATTTGTTTTGATGAAAAGGGGTCCATCCAGCTACCATTAGGAGTGCCCCCCCTCAAAAATGGATGAAACTTTCAGGGATGATAGAGCTAAGCATCATCTTTCAGAATATCTGCAGTTTTTTGAATTTGGTCAACTGGGAGCGGGAGTGCAGGGGGTCAAAGTCAAAACCTCCAATGCTCCATAACTTTTGAATAAAAATAGATATTGACGAGAAATTTGCACCAAAAGATGCGTATTTTAAAGATCTTTCGATTGATGTGCTACAGTGTTTAGTTCAAAAATATTTGACCCTTTTTTTGCATTTTGTTTTACTTTTGAAGTTTCCAAAAATCCGTTTTTTGAGTTTGAAAAATAGGCGCAATGAAGGAATCTGAACGAAAAACTATGGCGGCCATATATGATTTGAGAATTTTGAAAAACTTATGTCAAAAATAAATTCAGCGACCCAAAAAACCCGCTTCCACCAAGTTTCAATGAATTTCATCGATTATTGGTGGAGCAACAAATTTTTTTGTAGAATCGAAAGTCGGAACCCTATTTTTGGCCTAGATTTGAAACTTTGCGCGGTCATAACTCTTGGACGAAATGTTTTTCGGCATCGCGGTTTGCGCCATCTGAAAGCTTATAAAATCAGCTTTCTTCACAAAAGGTTTTTGTTCAGATTCCTACGTTGCGCCTATTTTTCAAACTTATAAAACGAATTTTTTTCTCTACTGATAGATTATAAATGAATTTTTACATCTGCATTGAGGGTTTTTTCGAGAAAAGTTGAAAAATGTGTTTGAACCCCCCAGAATACACCCTAAGAGGTTGTCAGGAGCTTATGAAAATATCAGAAATGAAAAATTTGGAGTCAATTTTCTGTCTGATTGTTTTGTTTCAAATCATTTGTTTCAGTAATTTTCGAGAAAAATGCCAGCAACGGATGCTCTGGCTCACTTTGTATATAAAATGTAGTAGACTTCTTTTATTCTATTCAGGTCCTCTGGTATTTAATCACTGTCCGATGAGTAAAATAATTGAAATCTCATGCGCTGAGTCCAGACTATACTTGCTCTCTTTGAGAGAATCCAAAAATTAAATATAATCATCAAAGGTACCACTATACGGCCAATTTTGTAAAATAAGCACATGTATGGAGAGGGGGGGGGGGTGGAAGCTTTTATATGCGTAACTTTTTTTGCTTCTCATTGATAGAATGTCATCGAATGAAAGGCTAGAAACTCTGCAACTCTGGTAAGCAACTCTGTTTGCTTGAAGGGACGCATCGCAATGAAGTAGGGGACTACACTAATTATAGTTGTCAAAGTTGATGCATAAATTATTAATACTTCAATTAGTATGTACGAGGGTCATCCAAAAAGTAAGGTTCCCTCGTCTATTTCTCCAAAAGTAAGCACGATAGATCAAATCTGTAAAAAGTATGTTATTTCTGATACTCTCGGCTTTCCAGCGGTACCAAGTTTTTTAAATTTGGACCACTGGTTCACTAGAAAATCAATTTTTAGCCGGACAAGTCGCGGCACGTTCCGTCCACCTCTCGACGCGCTATAAATCTCGTCAAATGTTTTGGGTTTCCTGCGATTCGGAAACAATTATGGAGAGGTGCCTTTTGGAAACTTAAAATTGACTATTTAAGAGTCTTACCTCATTTTTCCACGTAATCACCATTCCGATCGATGCATTTTTCATACCGTGGCAGAAGTTTCTTAATGCCTCTCTCGAAGAACTGCTTTGGTTGATTACGGAGCCAGTCATTAACTGCGGTTATCACCTGTTGATCATTTTGAAAGTGCTGTCCACCAAGGTGTTTTTTGAGCTGCGGGAAGAGATGATAGTCACTGGGAGCAAAATCTGGAGAATACGGAGGATGAGGAAAAATTTCGCACTCTTCTCTTTCGCGACAAAAAAACGAATAACGGCACGGATTTCACACTGAGAAACATTTTGCAATGGCAACTCCATGATGATACGCGTAACACTGATTCAATGATCAGTCGATCATAATGGAGCTGCCCAAATTTTATCAGTAAATTCATTTTCATTGATAAATCTTCAAAACAGTGGACAGATGATTGTGCCTGTCTTATCAGTGATACCTGGTGAGGTGTGGAAAGCGACAACAATGATGCGACAACGTGATGTGCATCTCCGTCAGCGCGTCGAGAGGTGGACGGATCGTGCCGCGACTTGTCCGGCTAAAAATTGATTTTCTAGTGAACCAGTGGTCCAAATTTAAAAAACTTGGTACCGCTGGAAAGCTGAGAGTATCAGAAATAAAATACTTTTTACAGATTTGATCTATCGTGCTTACTTTTGGAGAAATAGACGAGGGAACCTTACTTTTTGGATGACCCTCGTACGTCTGTAATGTTTTTACTGGATGCTAATCATAGCATTTTTTCCAAGTAGATGATTCAGCCTAATTTTATCTTGAGTATTCACCATGAGGTTTCTCTGTACAGTAAAGCCTTTAATGAAAATATAGCAGGAATTGCTTTTATTGACATTAATTGTAATTGTTTAATTTTCAGATCCAAACCGACCAATACTGTGTCTAAAAATTCAGATATTGAAAGGAATGACTCTATTTCATCTCTATCAATATGTAGACATTTATTAATTACCTTCTTTTACCTTTCATCACCATATTCCACCAACAAAACCATGGCCTACCTATCTTTTCTTTCTCATTTTATTAAATTATAAATAGAACCTTTTACATCCATTCAACGCAGAATCGAATCATTTAAACTTCAAATACTCTATAATCAGTGATTTCATCCAAATTTTCATTATTGAATCATTCATGTATATTATAAATCTATTTATTCAATTCATATGTTAGTTACATACTACAATGTCTCCTTAAGAATTGCTGATGCATTTCAAACAGCTGTAATCCACAAATGAACAAAACACTGAACCAATTGTAATGTGTCACTGCAAAAACAACGACTCAAAAATATTTTTTTCAAATATACGTCTCAAATGCATACACATTGTCATATTTTCTTAATCAAAGCTCCAACAGCACTTCCTGTACCTTAAATAATATACAATAAATTGACAAATCTTCTCCCATGAACTACATTATAATAAATATATTTAAACCATGTATGCGTAAGCCTTTATGCAAAACTTATTTCTGCAAAACCCAGCGGAGCAGAAGACCAAATGAAACAACTTATGCGCAGATTTTTATGTTTACAATTCACAGGCACGCTTTTCCAATACATGCAATGTATCGGAGCTTCCCTGCTTGTTTTTTGTTTGAACGCAATCCGTCTAATATTTATTGAGAAATGATAAAAAAACTGAATTTCTTATTATAACGGCTATTTCAAACTACGCGGTAACTCTACTCTCATTGGCTACTGCCTTTTAGTATTTGAGATCGCCGCGAGAATCGACGCTTCATCGTCAGTCAACAACAACTGCACATCATTTCAAAACAAAAACATTTCTCCCTGCTTTGACACTTTTGAAATAAACTCGTTACAAATACATGAGTGATACAAATTATTGTTTCAATTGCAACGGAGGCCGTGAATTACGAAATTTGTCCTCCTCAGTTCTTCTTTTTAAATAAATGTACCAAACATCTTTTCTAGTTATTTCTTTTGTGTGCTTCTAATTTGCTGTATGCACGCGTATAGTAAAGGTTGGTTTGCTCTCACAGTTAGGTACTTTTGCGTATTCATTTACTTAATAACTATTCTAGCTCTGAAGCTGAAAGTATTCGAATTTGGGCATAACCGCGGAGCTTCATTTTCCGCTTCATTGCTTGCAAATGCAACAGCTGAATACCGTAATACTGTTGATCACTGGAGGGAGAGTAGTTTCTGATGTGTTAAAGTACCTTTGTGATTTTAGCACAGAATTATACAATGTATTATTCTGTGATTTTAGTATAATTATTCATAAGCAAGTAGTTGCAAAAGTTCTTTGCTGTGTACTTGTAGAGTTTACAACTGATATGTTTATTTGATGAGAACTGGTAGTGACAGTACCTTATTTCCCTGAAGTTACAGAATTGAGCTATAGCGGATCTGCCAGCGGCAGAGTAGCCAGTGGCGGATCGGCCAGAGGCGGACCGGCCAGCGGCGGATCAGCCAGTGGCGAATCGCCCAGAGGCGGACCGGCCACCGGCGGACTACCCAGTGGCGGATCGGCCAGCGGCGGACCGGCCAGTGGCGGATCGGCCAGCGGCGGCCTAGCCAGTGGCGGATCGGCCAGAGGCGGACCGGCCAGCGGCGGATTACCCATTGGCGGATCGGCCAGTGGCGAATCGCCCAGAGGCGGACCGGCCAGCGGCGGACCGGCCAGTGGCGGACCGGCCATCGGCGGACCGGCCAGTGGCGGATCGGCCAACGGCGGCCTAGCCAGTGGCGGATCGGCCACCGGCGGACTACCCAGTTGCGGATCGGCCAGCGGCGGACCGGCCAGTGGCGGATCGGCCAGCGGCGGATTACCCAGTGGCGGATCGGCCACCGGCGGATCGGCCACCGGCGGATCGGCCACCGGCGGACTACCCAGTGGCGGATCGGCCAGCGGCGGACCGGCCAGTGGCGGATCGGCCAGCGGCGAACCAGCCAGTGGCGAATGTGGCGGATCGGCCAGCTTCGGCCTAGCCAGTGGCGGATCGGCCACCGGCGGACTACCCAGTGGCGGATCGGCCAGCGGCGGACCGGCCAGTGGCGGATCGGCCAGCGGCGGCCTAGCCAGTGGCGGATCGGCCAGCGGCGGATTACCCAGTGGCGGATCGGCCAGTGGCGGATCGGCCACCGGCGGACTACCCAGTGGCGGATCGGCCAGCGGCGGACCGGCCAGTGAAGGATCGGCCAGCGGCGGATCGGCTAGTGCCAAATCGCCCAGTGGCGGATCGGCCACCGGCGGACTACCCAGTAGCGGATCGGCCAGCGGCGGCCTAGCCAGTGGCGAATCGGCCAGCGGCGAACCAGCCAGTGGCGGATTGGCCAGCGGCGGCCTAGCCAGTGGCGGACTAGCCAGTGGCGGATCGGCCAGCGGCGGATTACCCAGTGGCGGATCGGCCAGTGGCGAATCGCCCAGTGGCGGATCGGCCACCGGCGGACTACCCAGTGGCGGATCGGCCAGCGGCGGACCGGCCAGCGGCGGACCGGCCAGTGGCGGATCGGCCAGCGGCGGATTACCCAGTGGCGGATCAGCCACCGGCGGACTACCCAGTGGCGGATCGGCCAGCGGCGGACCGGCCAGTGGCGGATCGGCCAGCGGCGGCCTAGCCAGTGGCGGATCGGCCAGCGGCGGATTACCCAGTGGCGGATCGGCCAGTGGCGGATCGGCCACCGGCGGACTACCCAGTGGCGGATCGGCCAGCGGCGGACCGGCCAGTGAAGGATCGGCCAGCGGCGGATCGGCTAGTGGCGAATCGCCCAGTGGCGGATCGGCCACCGGCGGACTACCCAGTAGCGGATCGGCCAGCGGCGGCCTAGCCAGTGGCGAATCGGCCAGCGGCGAACCAGCCAGTGGCGGATTGGCCAGCGGCGGCCTAGCCAGTGGCGGACTAGCCAGTGGCGGATCGGCCAGCGGCGGATTACCCAGTGGCGGATCGGCCAGTGGCGAATCGCCCAGTGGCGGATCGGCCACCGGCGGATCGGCCAGCGGCGGACCGGCCAGTGGCGGATCGGCCAGCGGCGGATTACCCAGTGGCGGATCGGCCAGTGGCGGATCGGCCAGTGGCGGATCGGCCAGAGGCGGACCGGCCAGCGGCGGATCGGCCAGTGGCGAATCGCCCAGAGGCGGATCGGACAGTGGCGGACCGGCCAGTGGCGGATCGGCCAGCGGCGGACCGGCCAGTGGCGGATCGGCCAGTGGCGGATCGGCCAGCGGCGGCCTAGCCAGTGGCGGACTAGCCAGTGGCGGATCGGCCAGCGGCGGATTACCCAGTGGCGGATCGGACAGTGGCGGACCGGCCAGTGGCGGATCGGCCAGCGGCGGACCGGCCAGCGGCGGACCGGCCATCGGCGGACCGGCCAGTGGCGGATCGGCCACCGGCGGACTACCCAGTGGCGGATCGGCCAGCGGCGGACCGGCCAGTGGCGAATCGCCCAGTGGCGGATCGGCCACCGGCGGACTACCCAGTGGCGGATCGGCCAGCGGCGGACCGGCCAGTGGCGGATTGGCCAGCGGCGGACCGGCCAGTGGCGGACCGGCCAGTGGCGGATCGGCCAACGGCGGCCTAGCCAGTGGCGGATCGGCCACCGGCCGACTACCCAGTGGCGGATCGGCCAGCGGCGGACCGGCCAGTGGCGGATCGGCCAGCGGCGGAATACCCAGTGGCGGATCGGCCAGTGGCGAATCGCCCAGTGGCGGATCGGCCACCGGCGGACTACCCAGTGGCGGATCGGCCAGTGGCGGATAGGCCAGCGGCGAACCAGCCAGTGGCGAATTGGCCGGATCGGCCAGTGGCGGCCTAGCCAGTGGCGGATCGGCCAGCGGCGGATTACCCAGTGGCGGATCGGCCAGTGGCGAATCGCCCAGTGGCGGACTACCCAGTGGCGGATCGGCCAGCGGCGGACCGGCCAGTGGCGGATCGGCCAGCGGCGGATTACCCAGTGGCGGATCGGCTAGTGGCGGACCGGCCAGTGTTGGATTGGCCAGCGGCGGCCTAGCCAGTGGCGGATCGGCCGCCGGCGGACTACCCAGTGGCGGATCGGCCAGCGGCGGACCGGCCAGTGGCGAACCAGCCAGTGGCGGACTAGCCAGTGGCGAACCAGCCAGTGGCGGATTGGCCAGCGGTGGACCGGCCAGCGGCGGGACGGCCAGCGGCGAGACGGCCAGTGGAAACGGAACTGTAGGTTAGCATATGGATCAGGGAAAAGAAAGGGAAATGAGACTGTTGTCCCTATCGTAAAATGAGCACTCGAGAGTCTATGTGAATGTTGTCCGGAATCTATTCATAACTGCTGGCTAGTCAGCTGATGGATAACAACTGTAGCTTTTATTTGTGGAATGAGAAACTGGAATTTTACAAGCTAAAACCAGAGTATATCCCATCAAAAACCTTTCCAGGTGCAAGCAGACGGCATCAGGTAATTATGTCTGTCACAAAAAGCCGTTCCAATGCATCCACTCAAAGATATGATATGATGGGAACGGCAAGTCTCCTCCAAAAGGGCATCCAGCAGGGCAAATGTTAATCATTTTTCAAAATCAACACTATCCATCTGCGGCGAATTTAGTGAAGGAAAAACTTTGAGGGATGTATTTCTTTATTTTTTATTTTCAAACGCAAAAACTTGCCGCCGTTCATCGCCTTAAAAAAAAAAAAAAAAAATAATTAATATTTTTCTTTTTTAAGGCGATGAACGGCGGCAAGTTTTTGCGTGTGAAAATAAAAAATAAAGAAATACATCCCTCAAAGTTTTTCCTTCACTAAATTCGCCGCAGATGGATAGTGTTGAGTTTTAAAAATGATTAACATTTGCCCTGCTGGATGCCCTTTTGGAGGAGACTTGCCGTTCCCATCATATCATATCTTTGAGTGGATGCATTGGAACGGCTTTTTGTGACAGACATAATTACCTGATGCCGTCTGCTTGCACCTGGAAAGGTTTTTGATGGGATTCCCCTTTACTCAATATTTCACTGCTCAGTTTTGCTTTTACACAAACACACACCTTAACATACCTTGGATTAATTGAAGATTCTCTCGGTGTAGCAAATATACACTTTTGAAGAC
The DNA here is from genome assembly GCA_011764245.1 of Trialeurodes vaporariorum. Taxonomy (NCBI): domain Eukaryota; kingdom Metazoa; phylum Arthropoda; class Insecta; order Hemiptera; family Aleyrodidae; genus Trialeurodes; species Trialeurodes vaporariorum. Next base: position 21,184,672 of record VMOF01000013.1, on the reverse strand, counting down.
GTTTAAATACAGGAAATATAAATTTATCACAGTGGCTCGTTCTATGTTTCAAAAACGGATTCCTTCCATTTAAACGTACGTAAAATAATCTATCTCTGGGAAGTCAATACTGATATAGAAGTTCGAATGGCAAGAAACATGGTTACCAAACCAAAGCTGCCGATTTGCGTAGATTTAATGACATTTTTAAATTCACCGATGATTCCACCACTTGAGAAAAGATTACATAGTTCGATTCAGTGTATGACAGTAATGCTCGAAAATTCTAACACCTGTAATCTTTTCTGAATCGGTAGAAACGCCGTTAATTAATTAAAATATACCAGTTGAGAAAAGATAAAAGACACTAGTATTTTCGTGCATTACAGTCATACACTGAACTAAACTCTGTAATCTTTTCCCAACCGGTGGAATCTTCGGTGAATTTCAAAATGCCAATAAATCTACGCAAATCGGCAGCTCTGTGCCAAACAGCGGTGTAGTAGCTTGTCACAAACTCGGAAAACCATGTTATTCGTGAGGGGGTTGTTTCGCGAGTTAGTCAAGGTCCATTAAAAGAGGCTAGCCCGATCGCACTATAATATTTAGTTCCTCCAGTATATACCGACATGCAATAGGACTTAACCAAATCGGGAAAGCAACCTTCATTTGACCAACACTATTTCCCGGTTCGGTCACAAAAACTACGGCGCTATCGGACTGCCCTGTTTAAATATACCTTGGGTTACACTTGGTCATTAATTTGAATCAACCTTGATTTTGATGTTTTTCTATTTTCACGACACCACGTCCAAGGTATTTTTAACCTCCATGAGCCAAACCTACCTCAAAAGAGTGTATTCGGGGTCAACTCATGTTTCAGAACACCCTGTATATAACAACTACGGTCGGAAAGAAAAACTGGGGGGGGGGGGAACTTGATTAAATTTGGTTTTATAGTATCATGGTGAAGGTACTTACATTGCTCCTATAAGATACAGAGTTGGAGATGGGGGTGCATTACGTCCGCTTGATTTCACCTTATTTTCTACTCGACAAACTATCGAAATTTTAAGCGGGGGTAGAAAAAAATTGAGAACAGAAAATCCGGGCTATTCATAAGTTTACGAAGTCTCTTTTTATCGCCTTTGATTCAGAGCACAACATCAAGAGCTTGTAAGTTAAAACAAATAATATTTCACCCTTAGCATGCAAGATTTTTATCCACTTTCGGGGGGCTTTTGGAGAACCTTCGGACCATTGCAATGCTGCCACATGAGGTTTAAAATAAATGAAACAAATAAATAAAATAGGCGCCCTCCTTTAAGAAGTTCCGTGCAATAACAGCATGATTCAGAAAATAAGCTTCAAATATGCGTGTAGACCGATTTAGTACGACGTCACGAAATTACAGTGGCACCTGTTTATAACGGAACCTCTTGGTAGCGGAAACCTGATGTTATCGGAAAATTTTGCCGGTCCCACGTGGAGTTGCTATGGTAAATCATAGTAAATCAGCCTGCTCATGGCGGAACCTGTTCAACGCGGAAACGGAAGGTTTTAAAGGCGTATTTAACGGAAAAATTGTGAGAAAAGAGGCAATATTATTAGAAAAACGGGCAACTTCTGTCTCTCAACAGTTAAAACTAGACTTTTTTTTTCAAATCTTAAACAGTTAAAATCTTTAAACATTATATAATTTGTAAAGTTTCAAAGTTTTAATGATTTAATAAGTTTTAAAGATTTAATTTAGTTCCAAAGTGTCGAAGGTAAATGAAGTTAAAAGGCTGTTGGCTTTTCAATTTTTCGTTTTTTTTTTCTCCATCCGGTAAACCTGCCGATAGCGGAAACCTGATATTAACAGAAAAATGTATCCGCCCCCTGAGGTTCCGTTATTCCATATTTATTCCTAAGGAGCTTAAACTTTCATTTAAAAATGAGGAGTTTGATAATTTTTTTGGACAGTTGAGACTATTTCTTATTAACAAAGCCCTTTACAGTGTGTAGGAGTTGTGGGCTAATACTTAAAACTTAATTTAATTTTAAGAATCATCATTATTATTATGTACTTATCTGTTTAGTTTTTTTTTTTTTTTTTTTTTTTTTTTTTTTTTCTGACGTGTATTTTCAGCTAATGGCTCTTATGTACAAAATTAAATAAATAAATAAATAAATAAATAAATAAATAAATAAATAAACAGGTGCCACTGTAATTGGATATAAACCAATGGGGCAGTTGCAAGTGTCTGAAATTTTGCATTTTTTGTAAAGAAAATGATAGGACATTGATGAGCTGAGAACAATGGTGCCTTTGGTATTTTTTCCGAAGTGTTTTGGTTTTGGATATACATGTCGGAAGCAAATCGCAATCGGCTTGCGATTTGCGTAGGCAAAGAACAAGCCCCACTTATTTACTATCAGAAAAAACAATTAGCTCAAGCGTAATAGTGGCGTATAAAATAAGTATACCGAGTTTTGTTTGACTCGTTCTAAAGCTAATAAGCTATAACGATCGTTTTTTGATATCCACAGATTAAGTTTTTCTCAACTGGTTCTCTTCTTATGAGCTTTCAAAGCGATTGAATATAGTGTTCAAAAACACTTTATTTAAAACACCTCAAGTCAAGAACTAATCAAAATATACCAAATCTGGTGAAATCACCATTTTCGTCAGCTTATTACCTTTCAAATGAGCTAAAGTATACTTACTAGGCCGAGTATGACTTTTGAAGACATAGAGTATGTCTTTTAAGCACATAGGTATGCCGTTCAAAAACATAAAGTATGTCGTTCAAGCACATAAAATATGCTGCTAGAAGACATACTCAACCCAGCAGCTGCAAATTCAACATACTCTATGTGTTTCATCGACATACCTTTTTCTCCGTGTAAATCTACATATACAATTATTTTGTAAGTCACCATTACTCTTGATCTGACTTTTTTCCGACAGTAAAGAAGCGGATTGCGATTTGCCTGCGACGCACACTCGTGTAAATTTGTAAAAAAAAAAAAAAATCGTGTGCGTAGTGACGTCACTACGCGGGATTCCCATTTAAAATAATGTATTTTGGGCCAAAATCTCATATCCGGAACAATGGGACTTAATTAGAAACCAATGGCATCTTTGTTCTCAGCTCATCAAGTACTTTCATTTTCTGTATAATAAACACAGCATTCCAGACCCTCGCAACTGCCCCATTAGGAATATTCCAAGAGGATAAATATCCGTAAGCTATAAATCCCTATTATTTCTAAGAAACTAAATGGGAATAAGTTTGTGTATCTTTTATGCCAAATTCGGCAGCGTTGACTTTCCTCAGACCTTCCATTTTAACGTAATTTAGGTTATCTCCGGGCGAAATGACCATATAAAACATAAAGTACGCCCTTTCTGTGAATTCAGCAGAAAGAATGCATTAGGATTTCCCCGGAAAAGCAGAGCCGATGGTTTTTAGGCTCTTTTCTTTTCTTTCCAAAAAGCACCTCTCCTCATACGGGTCATAAATGTGACATTATAGAAGGGACCTAATTCTCAAGTCAATGCATGCATGAAAAGGAAAATGAGATTACGACGATGAGGAAAAAAAGGGAAAAGTCCAGATTTTCTTTTTGGCAAATTCCTTCATGATATGCGACGCTTCCGATAAAATCAACTTGGTCATAGTCATAGCTATAGGATATTGTACTTCTTTCTCTTAGCCTATTTAAACGCACGTGTTAGAAAAGGACAGATAAAGGCCATAGGGGCTATCACGTGACTTCAATCATTGTTTCTATCCTTTTCTAACACATGCAGTCCTAATGGGCTAAGAGAGAGGACGACAATTTCCTGGCTGCGGCTATGAACCAGGCGATGGGATGCGATTATGGAGGATCGAATCCAGTAGCGAGGCGTGAAATTTGGCAACGATGTTATTTCTCCATTTAAACTCATGGAAAGAATCGAATGCTTCGATCATCGGCGATGACTAGATGTTTCGACCTTTCTAATGTGTTTAAATGGGGGAGAGAAACGTCGCCAAATTGCACGCCTTGGCCATTAATCGAATCGTAATCGGATCGAGTCGAGTCGATGGCCGGAAACGTTAGAGCCGCTGTCTTGTGTAATATGACTTTCAAAAGATAGTACCCTGGTCAAAATTTTTACGCTTTCAAATCTTAGTAATCTTTAAAAAAAATTGCTGTTTTAAAGGGTATAAGGACTAGTCAGAACCACCGTTTAAAGTACGTCATGAAAAATCGAAAGTTTAAAGTTTCATTGAAAATAAAGCACAGCTTTAATAGTAAGAATTTCGACCAGGGTACTTTCTTTTGAAAGTCATAGTACATTTAATAGAGTTCTTTAATTCATCGATGATACCATCGGTTGATCAAAAGATTACATACTGTTCAGTTTAATGTATGACTACAATGCTCAAAAATCCTTGCTTGTGTAATATTTTCTCAATCGGTGGAACGACCTCGCCGTAAATGCGTTCAAATGGGCAAAGAGAGAGAAGTACAATAGACTGTTTTAATAGCGCGATATATTGTATCGATTGCCGTCCGAGGGCCTCTGGTTCAAGATTTTTACGCGCGCCTTAACGACATAGTATGTCCGGCTCTTATGAACGTAAAACCAGGTTTTTTCATCAAAAAATACCTCTTTCTCACCCCTACGCGAGATTCACCATGCATTTTGACCCGCTGATTTCAAAGCCCGGCCTTAGTTTTTACTCAAAACTCACACTTTTTCCAGAATTTGGAATTTTTTTCTAAGAAGACGTAATTTCGAATTTACGTAAAATCTAGGCCAGTTTAATGAAAACTGGTGGCATTTTTGAAATCAGCGTCTCAAAATACGTTAGATTGCAATGATGAAGTGAAATTGTAGGCGTAGAATTATTCTAAAACACTAAAAATTAGTGAAATTAATACTGATGGATGGTGAATGTCGCGGACACATTATGTCGTTTTTGATGCTTTTTTCTGGTTCAATGTAACTTCCCCATAAGCGGCTTCATTCTCAAAAAGTTAGCTAGTGCGAGCTCTATATCTTTACTAACCCTTGAGACTTGAGTTACCGAGGGGGGGGGGGTATTTCCACACCCCAGGTCAGTTTTTCAGAGGAGGTCAGAATTTTAAACAAGTCACTTATTGAGCTTCCATGTCAGTCTCTCTACGAGGGTATTCAGGAGCTTTTCACAAAAAAATCAGACATTTTCATCAAATTTTCCGTATTTATGGTCAAAAAAGTCGCCGAGGAAAAGTTTCCCCCTAAGAAAATTTTGGAAGAAAAAATTATTTTTTCGTGTGATCTTATAGCTTATTTTCATACTCTTTTAGAATATTTATTTGTTTCTGGGATTTACTTTCCATCTGAATTTTAAAATTCAAAGAAATCGAAGGAAACTGTTACAATTTTTGGAATATTTGAATTTCGTGCTCTTTTGGACATTTCCTTCCTCACCAAACATTTAAAAATTAAATAATTTGAAAAAAAAACAAGGCATGCTATATTACTCGAAGAATACTGGACAAGATGGTTTTTACTGAAAAATATTAAATAATTAACCATCTGCAAAATGGTTTTAAATTGGGGTGAAAATTCACCCCTCCTTTTCACCCTTTCTTGGTTAGGTATATAAAAGGTAAATGTAGCAGGTATATAAAACACATTGGTAATACAAAGGGTTGAGCAAGAATCCCTTTTCAGACAAGTTAGGAATCACCTTAAATGTTTGAAATTGCTTTCGCAAGAGTTTGCAATGGAGGACCCCAGGACCCTTGATAGAGACGCGTCTGGAATTAAACAGTCAACAAGTTATGCAAATTATACGGTTTGCGTGGAAGCCCCGAAAAAGCTTTGAACAATGTACATAATTGAGGCACTCGTGAAACCGCAGACCGCGATCAATAAATCGACCCCATTCTGAGAACGACACTGTGAATGAATGAACGATCTTTGACCTTGGGGTCAAGGACCCTCAGATATAAAATTGGTCTCCAGAAAAAGGACTCATAACACTGCGGATGTGCTCTTCCCGAGAATAGGCCTGTTGCGTACTTATGCTACAACAATACAAACGTACATTGATTCTAACGTAAAATTCAGCAAATATAATGATGCGCCCATTAAAAACTTTAATTTTAAGCCACTCATTATCTCAGGGAATCACTACCATTTCAAATTACCCACACTACACTAGACACTGTAGTTACCGCCGAACGAGCTAAAGCGATAGTAGAGTCCAGTAGCGTAACTAGAAATTATTCTATCTCTCTTTTTACTCATCTGAATGTACAGGTAGAAAAAGGATAGGAAGAGGGGATTGATCCCCCTTTCCTATCCTTTTCTAACTTACACATTTTAATGGACAAAGTGAGAGAAAGGTGATTTCTAGTTACGCCACTGGTAGAGTCCCTATACAGGGTGTCCCAAAATTGATAGTAAATATTTTTACCATGTATTTTTGGGGCCAAAATAAGACTTTTTTTTCCAATGAACACGTGTCCGAAAATGCCCCCCCCCTCGGAGCTACAGCCCCCCAAAGTTTAAAAAAAAAAAAAAAAAAAAAAAAAAAAAAAAAATGTTTTTCTTCGATTCTAGCAACGGATCTGCGTAAAAATGGATGAAAATTGGTTTCTGGGAGTAACTTTAGGCGTTCTTTCTGATTCCGTGGTCGAAAACTCCCGAAAGGGTCATAAGGGGGGGGGGGTTTAAGGGGGGTTCAAATTTTAAATTGAATAATTTTTTAATGCTCCGTAAGAAAATGAGAGAAGTAGCAAAAGAATATGATGAAACAAAACAAAAGGAACATTTTTGATTTCTTGTGTTTTTTTCATAAGACGCACGAAAAACGAGTAAAATCGATTTTTCGCCGGGAGCGCACAGCCCGAGAGCGCTGCTCTGTGCACTCAACTGACTCAACGATCGACTCGACGCAACGCGGCACTGAAACAGCGCTCTCGGGCTGTGTGCTCCCGGCGAAAAATCGATTTTACTCGTTTTTCGTGCGTCTTATGAAAAAAACACAAGAAATCAAAAATGTTCCTTTTGTTTTGTTTCATCATATTCTTTTGCTACTTCTCTCATTTTCTTACGGAGCATTAAAAAATTATTCAATTTAAAATTTGAACCCCCCTTAAACCCCCCCCCCCTTATGACCCTTTCGGGAGTTTTCGACCACGGAATCAGAAAGAACGCCTAAAGTTACTCCCAGAAACCAATTTTCATCCATTTTTACGCAGATCCGTTGCTAGAATCGAAGAAAAACCGATTTTTTTTAAAAACTTTGGGGGCTGTAGCTCCTAGGGGGGGCATTTTCGGACACGTGTTCATAGGAAAAAAAAAGTCTTATTTTGGCCCCAAAAATACGTGGTAAAAATATTTACTATCAATTTTGGGACACCCTGTATGTAGAGAGTTAAGACAAGAGGGTAGTCAACTTCTGATTGGTCGATGAGTTTTAGGCTCTACGAACGCCGCCATTGGATGCGATTTCGTTTTTATTTGTTTATGGGTCATTCCATTTTAAATCAACCAGAGCCTGTGCTGCCTAGTTATGGATTTTGGAAATATTTTGTGGGGTGATTGTAACTACTTTTAGTAGCTCAAAACACATTTTTTCATATTTTTTTAGCGTACGGCCCCTGAGATATAGGCAACCAGAAATTCAAAAATTGCGATTTTAGGCTTATCTTTGAACGCGTGCCACAGCCTTAATTCTCAACGAAAAGATACGGTTGAGGCCTCATGTTGATGCATTTTGCGTCCTTTTTCCATTGCTTTAGGTCGTTTTTCATTAATTGAAGGTTTAGCAGGTTGCATACCTATTTGAACTTTGGTGACCCTATTGCAATTTTTCCGATCTTTGATAATTTCTTTAAATAGGATAGCGTTGGTAGAAAAAAATTCATACTTTCCAAGCTTTAAGTACACTACTAAGAGTACCTGCTCAAAAAAAATTGGATCTCCTGAGCAATTTTTTCTAGTTGAAAAAATTGCTTAAAGTCGGCTGAAATTAAGAAAGACCCAACTTTGAGGTTAAAAAAATCGATGTGAGGATTCATGAAAAATCTTAAAAAATAATTAAAATCACCGCTTTTAGGTCTACTTTCAATATCTGAAGTCGAAAGTTTGTGTATTTGATCGCTACAGTCGATTTTTTTTTTTTTTTTCAAAATTGGTAAAAATTTAATTTGCTCGAACACACGCGATCGAAGCGAATAGAAGAGCCAACTCTTTGAGCTTAAAAAATCTCGTAAAATCTCTAAAATGATCGCTTTTAAGTTCTTTCAATGCCTGAAGTCGAACATTTGATTACTGAAGCGCTTCAGTTGAAATACAAGCTTGTAAAATTGGTAAAATTTCACGCGACGCCCCTATGGCCTATGCCCTGAACTGAGCTCAGATTGTGGCCGCGCCAAAGGTGTTTTTAACCGATTTTACGAATTTGTTTTAAGTAGATTCCATGAATCTACTTATTGCGGAGGGTGCGATGTTGGATTTTTCGGAAAATTTTATCAAATGAGCACGTTTCATGGTCCCCTGAGTGAGAAAATACCACTCGTTGAAAATTGTATATATATATATATATATATATATATATATATATATATATATATATATATATATATATATATATATATATATATAATCTTTATATGTATGTTTCAGCCAGTTTTACCGTTTTTATGTACCACGATCCTGTTCGTAATTTTTGGTTTTTATTTTTGAAATTTGTCTCAACTATTCGTTGGTTTTAATTCTTGGATGAGTTCGAAGATGGTGTAAATCCGACAGTTAGTTTTCGCGTTATGGGCCGTGTTTGAGTCGTAAAATGTGTTTTTGAGGTTTATTTTTAGGAGTGTTTGTTTTGAGTGTTTTTTTTGGGAAAATTTATGTTGGCCGTTTCGTTACGCAACTTTTTTACTCGAGTCATTTTTTCGTGTTTTGCGTTGTAAGCGAGTTATAGTGATGTGTTTTTCGGGTTTTTTGGCAGTGTTTTTATATGAAGAAATTGTTTTTTTGTATCGTAAATTTTAATATATATCGTGAAGGATGTTTTTAGTTCCTATGCTCTTTTCCTTTAATTTTCCTTGTGTTTTACGTGTTTTACGAGCTATTTAGTTTCTTATGGGATTTTACAAGTGAAAGACAAGGATAGTCTATTGGTATAATTGCTCTTTCTTTGTTTTACACGTACACTGTTGCTTAGGTACGTTGTTTATTTATTTTCTTGTTTTATCAGCTGCTCTTATTCAGATTTATTTCTCATTAGCGTTACAAAGATTACACATTTTTCTATCTTGGTACTATAATCTTTTTCTTATGGGCATTTTTATTTAAATGCGTTGAACAGCTGATAGAAAAAAAAATTTAATAATTTAAAGAAAATCAAAACATAACCTATTTATTAAAATTTGTGAAAAACTTATATAACCTAGCTTTTATTTCTCACTTGCATTGAAAAGATTACACATTTCTCTATTGGTAATATAATCTTTTTCACAGTAATATTTGGATTTTGAGCAGCTGATATAATAAAAAATAAAAAATCAACGAAAATTATAACCTATATTTAAATTTGTGAAAAAATGATTTAACCGAGCATGGAATCTACTTCGTCTTACCGGCCTGCCGGGAGGCATTTTTCAACTGAAGCGCTTCAGTAATCAAATGTTCGACTTCAGGCATTGAAAAAGAACTTAAAAGCGATCATTTTAGAGATTTTACGAGATTTTTTAAGCTCAAACAGTTGGCTCTTCTATTCGCTTCGATCGCGTGTGTTCGAGCAAATTAAATTTTTACCAATTTTGAAAAAAAAAAAAAAAAAAATCGACTGTAGCGATCAAATACACAAACTTTCGACTTCAGATATTGAAAGTAGACCTAAAAGCGGTGATTTTAATTATTTTTTAAGATTTTTCATGAATCCTCACATCGATTTTTTTAACCTCAAAGTTGGGTCTTTCTTAATTTCAGCCGACTTTAAGCAATTTTTTCAACTAGAAAAAATTGCTCAGGAGATCCAATTTTTTTTGAGCAGGTACTCTTAGTAGTGTACTTAAAGCTTGGAAAGTATGAATTTTTTTCTACCAACGGTATCCTATTTAAAGAAATTATCAAAGATCGGAAAAATTGCAATAGGGTCACCAAAGTTCAAATAGGTATGCAACCTGCTAAACCTTCAATTAATGAAAAACGACCTAAAGCAATGGAAAAAGGACGCAAAATGCATCAAAATGAGGCCTCAACCGTATCTTTTCGTTGAGAATTAAGGCTGTGGCACGCGTTCAAAGATAAGCCTAAAATCGCAATTTTTGAATTTCTGGTTGCCTATATCTCAGGGGCCGTAAGCTAAAAAAATATGAAAAAATGCGTTTTGAGCTACTAAAAGTAGTTACAATCACCCCACAAAATATTTCCAAAATCCATAACTAGGCAGCAACATATTTCATTAATTTTGGTTGATTTAAAATGGAATGACCCTTATACAAATACATACAATCGCAGTTGTTTACCAACGGTGCTTCACAGATAAAGAGTTAATTTTCGATGAATCTGTTAATTTTAAACATGATACACCTCTGGAATGTCTAAAATCCCAAAAGAATCTTTCAAAGAGTAAATAGATGTTGATCAACAAAATCAGTGAAAGATTACATAGTTAGAAACTCAGCGGCACTGTAATCTTTGCAGTGGACCGAAGCACAAAAACGCGGCCCTCAGAATGTAAACAAATGTGCAAAATCGCATCCAATGGCGGCGCCCATGGTTTCACTTGTCTTAACTCTCTACATATAAGGACTCTAAGCGATAGAGGAGGCCATACATGTTATAAGTCCAATCTCAAAGTTTGACAGCTTGAGCAATTTGCATCTGGTTTGTTTGCCTCATTTTTTTTAACCATAATTCCAAAATTGTAATATATTCAGTGGAAATTGGTTTTTAACGAAAGTGCAACTGTTTTAGCATGGCTATCCGGACACAGAATTCTAATAAAACTATCCTGCAGGTGAGAAAATATTGCTTTTTTCTGTCCTGTGCCAGTTTTTTTATCGTGCAAATCCTTCCATTGGAAGCATTCATATCGATTTCTATCTCCAGATAGCCACTCTAAAACACTTCCACTTTCGTCTATAACCATTGGGGCTCTTGCAAACTTTTGCTATATAGGATTGAAGAGTTGATTCTTGCATAATAAGCCTTAGAAAGGACGATGAGTACACTAAAAAATCACGAACTTCACTCTCAGAATCGGTCTTGTTGACTGGAGAGACGCAGGTATCATGGGAGATTCCTATCTAAATTGACAAGGAGAGGCTCAGAAGTCGCCGCCTCCGATTTTGAAAATAATTGCACGAAAATGTAGCTAAAGTAAAACCATTAGACCCGTGTTCCTCACTTTTTGCCAATGGGCCTTCCTAAAGCGTCAGAAATTTTTTGAAAGTTGCCAAAATTCAAGTAAATATTCGGAACGTTCTCCGCTCGGGTTTTTACGTGAATTTCGGCAACTTTTAAAAAATTCCTGACGCTTTAGGAATGCCCATTGGCAAAAAATGAGAAACACGGTTCTAATAGTTTTACTTTATCTACATTTTCGTGCAATTGTTTTCAAAATCGGTGGCGGCGACTTCTGAGCCTCCGCTTGTGAGACATACGTCTGTGTTTCCGTAGAGGAAGTGGCATAATAGACAAGGAATCTCCTATGGTCCCTGCGTTGAGCCGCCATTACGAACTTGCCGTTATATAGCAGTTACGTGAATTTATTACTAAATTTTAGACTCTCTCGGTGTGATTTCCGTGATTTCCTCTGGTTTTTACATGAGATTGGACTGTACATTTGATTGAAGCCAAAGTTTGCAAGAGCCCCGTTTCAAATTCATTTGTAAGTGAGGCAAACAAACCGAGCCTGTGTGAAAAACGTCCATAAGATATTTCCATCATGGCCAGTGGCGTCGCGTGCCATCTGGCAACAATGCGACTGCTCCATTTAAGCTCATTATAAATATATCGAATTTTCCTTGTGCACTGTGCACCCCCTGAATTCGATCTTTTACATGAGTTTAAATATATCATGTCCCACGAATCCTCTCTATCGCTATAGATCGTTGGGCCACCCTGTATGTCTCATTGAAAGAAATTCCTGGAGTTTACTTATATCAAGCGATGTCTGTAGTTTCATTCAAAACAATGGATTCGCTGCCAACTTTTACTATCAACAAAAAGTAACGATAAACTTCTTTTGCTTTTTCGCCGATTCCGATGTTCGACCTTGTTCTCATTTCTGTTCTGTTTCAATTATTATTCAGTTATTCAAAACTTGGTAATTATTTTTGAACTTATTTTCGTTTGGGAAACTCACAGGGAAGCAGTTAGCAGAGCTGCCGTTTTGCGTATGATCAATGGAATTTTTCAATTCATTGATGATTCCACCGGTTGAGAAAAGATTACAAAGTTCAGTTCGGTATGTGCCTGTACTGCACGAAAATACTCTGATCTGTAATCTTTTCTCAATCGGCGGGATCGCTTTTAAATTATTAAAATATCCGCAAGTATTTTAAAGTCATCGACGACTCCTTCGGTTGAGAAAAAATTACAGTTCTGAATATTTTCGTGCATTACACTAATACACTGAGTAGAACTGTGTAATCTTTTCTCAACCGTGGAATCATCGGTGAATAGAAAAATTTCATTAATTAAACGTAAAATAGCAGCTCTGCAGCGAATTTACAAACAATGGGTCTATCGAAAACTTTTGCTGTAACTTGTAAGTCGTTTCAGAAGTTTACGCACCCAGACCGAAAAGCTTTGAAATTCTCCAAAGTCTCCTATTTCATAGTAAAAATGAACGATTCTGAATTGAGGCGTCGGATTTCCATTCAAGAACGCTTTAAAGTTGAAAGATCAATGTTTGCGGGGAAATATTTTCTTTTCTTTGAACGGTGCACTAACAACTCATTTCAGACTCGTTTCAGAAGAATGAGAGAAAGCGTCTTCCGAAACGCATCTAAAATTATCATTAGTTACAGTCGGCCAATTAATTAATGTCAGTTGACGCCTTAGATTTTAGCCCAGATAGGCCACCCGCAACGCTTGAATTCATTGTGATACGCACTGCAGGTTGCCTACCTAAATCAAAATCTAAGGAGCTAACTGACATTCTTTAATCTATCAAAATATCAATTCAGAAATTATCAATAGTTACAGTCGGCGAATTAATTAATGTCAGTTGACGCCTTGGATTTTAGCCCCGATAGGCCACCCACAACGCTTGAATTCGTTGTGATACGCATTGCAGGTTGCCTACCTGAACCAAAATCTAAGGAGCTTATTGACATTCTTTAATTCGTCGACTGTACATTTCTGCCGTGCATTTCTTTACTTAAGTATTTATGTTAAAATCATGCGCTGCGCTCTTTTTTCCTTTTAATTACTGAAATTAACTCAAACTCGGAAAAAGTAAACGAAAAGTCACTTTCTAATACCACCGCAGGATACTATTTTTGGCTCGTGTTCATTAATAATTTCTGAACCATGCTCTGTTCATGATGCGATTATCGCTGAGCTTGCGATTAAGAATGTATGCGCCGATGTTGCCAGATGTACCGCCTTAGGTCATATATTTCGAATGCGTTGATGGAATAAGGTCAACTCAATAAAAATGTCAATTTCCTCATTCCGGAATAAGGTAAATCCATGGACTTCTGTACCTATTAAAGTAAATTTTAGAACAAAGACAGCACAGTTGTGAAAAAAGCAAGCATAAAATCAAGCATCTGCCAACATAGATCTCAAATTTTTTTGAATGAGTGGTAAAATTCGGTTTTTGTTACTTGCATTGTTATTTGTTCCACAGCATTGAAAAATGCATAGTTGCATGAAAATGCACCATGAATTAATTGGTGATGGAAAAAGAAGTTGCTGTGCAAGTCAAGTTCTGGGAAAAGTGGTTGGAGAGCAGTAGCGCCTGAATCACAGGCAAATGCCGGGTGGAGCTAACCGACTGTAAGAAAAATTCGCATAATCCATGGAGATAATAATCAGTTTTGATGTCAAATTCAATGGTAAAAGTCATAGGTAAAGGAGAGGATTTCCCTTTAAAATCGATGTAAGTTATTCAAGGGCAGCTTTTAATCTCAAATCTGGAAATACAGCTTAAACTTTAATACATACAGTGTTTCTCTACATATACAGGGTGTAACAAAACTATTCACCATAAATTTCAGGGCGTATTCTAGAGGTAAAAATAACACTTTTTTTCCATAAACATGGGTCCGAAATTGTAGTCTTTTTGAGTTACAGTGTTGCAAAGTTTCCGAAAAACAAATTGAAAAATTGTCGTAACTCCCTCGTGAATTTTTTTTAATGCTCGTAAATAAGTACTCTGGTGTAATTTTAGGCGCTCTTGCCAATTTTGGCCGTGAAAATGCTGTATGCACAAATTTGAGGGGGGTTTCGGGGGTTTTTCTTGATTTTTCTCACTTTTTTTGGCCAAACTATGTTGAAACATGCTTTCGGATTCATTAAACCCAAAAACGATTAGCATCATTCAAAAGGTCGTAAAAAAATATGCATTTTTTGTCCAACAAGTTTTTCCATTCCGCAAACCATTTCCGAGAAAATCGTCCCTGAAGTTGCAGAGGTAGGCCAAGAATGTATAAAATCAAAGAAAAGGCGATTATGGCCGACCTCTGCAACTTCAGGGACGATTTTCTCAGAAATGGTTTGCGGAACGGAAAAACTTGTAAGGACCAAAAATGCAAATTTTTTACGACCTTTTGAATGATGCTAATCGTTTTTGGGTTTAATGAATCCAAAAGCATGTTTTTACATAATTTGGCCAAAAAAAGTGAGAAAAATCAAGAAAAACCCCGATAACCCCCCTGAAATTTGTGCATACAGCATTTTCACGGCCAAAATCGGCAAGAGCGCCTAAAATTACACCAGAGTACTTATTTACGAGCATTAAAAAAAAAATTCACGAGGGAGTTATGACAATTTTACAATTTGTTTTTCGGAAACTTTGCAACACTGTAACTCGAAAAGGCTACAATTTCAAACCCATATTTATAGGGAAAAAAAGTGTTATTTTTACCTCTAAATTACGCCCTGAAATTTATGGTTTATAGTTTTGTTACACCCTGTATAGAAGAAAGGTGTTGATGTGTTGTCCAATGAGAGTGAAATCAATACATGTTGTTTAACCTCAAAAATCTGGAAACACTGTCACACGCTGAAAACGCTGAGCGTCTGCGACTTCTAACCCAACCAAACAAAAGATTAAATAACATCCCGGGCAAGCGGTCACGATCCTCTAATTCTGCGAGGAAGTCTTGCAATTTGAACGCAGCGCGCGCACACAGACACACACAAAAAACATGAAAAGTAACATTGGCGCAACTGGGAAAGCTTCTATCCCGCTCTTTTCTATGTTTTTCTCTCTTTTCTATGGATAAAACGTGGCGGTGCCCCATTTTCTATCTTTCTCTATCAAACGTATTATTTTGGAGATAAAAAACGAAGTGATTCTATCTTTCTCTATTAAACGTATTATTTTGGAGATAAAAAAAGAAGTGAATACAATCTCGCGGTGCGCTGCCGAGAATGAGAATTTCAATGCGAGAGACTAGAAAAGAGGAAAAAATGCGCACTTGTTGATGAAATGAAAATCACAAGACAATTAAAAAATTCTACAATGGGGCTATTGCACACTTTTGCTATAAGCTATTTAATAGTCGATTATGGCGTAAGAACCTCAAAAAATAACGATGGCGGCACTAAAAACTTCCAAAATCCACTCCTAAACTCAATAAACGCAGTTATTTGCGCGAGCCTAATGGTGACCGAAGGCACTAACAATGGGAGATTCCCATCTAACAATTCTGAAACTCCATCAAGAAGTGACCAATAAGAGACTACTTTCATTTGACACCGGTGTCACTAGGTGTTGCGGCACCATTCATCGGATGTGGATCATCACTCTGATGACTATTTACTCTGTGAATCATCCTTGTCAACATAGAAAGAGTGACGAAATTAAGATAGGAATCTCCCATTGTTAGTGCCTTCGGCCACCATTACGCTCGCGCAAATAACTGTGTTTATTGAGTTTAGGAGTGGATTTTGGAAGTTTTTAGTGCCGTCATCGTTATTTTTCGAGGTTTTTACGCCTAAATCGACTATTAAATCGCTTACAGCAAAAGTGTGCAATAGCCCCATTATTTATGAAAACATTAGTGAGAGAGGCACCAAATAAAACTAGCTATCTGGTTGGTTTTACAAAGTATTCAAAAATAGCTCTATGAACTTTAAAAGAATAAAGTTGGGATTCAAAAAGTTGGTGTCGGCGTGATTGATCAGAACGAAGAATACGCAAAAAAAAACAATAAACAAAAAAACAAAAAAGTACGTGACCAGTAATATAAATAATTGACGTGGCGAGTTGCGAAGCGTGTGCTATGTGGCAATTCTGTAGTTGGCTCATTGACACCCATGAAAAATATCGAACTATTTAGAGATCGGCGATTGACCATCGAATTCGACATTTTCCACGGGTTCAAATGAACTAAATGCCACGTGCCTGATAAAGCATGTATGCTTCGTGACCAGACGCAAAGCCCGAAAAGACAAAAATGGGGCTCTTGCAAACTTTTGCGATAAGCAAATAAATTGTGCAATCTGATGTTCAAGACTAGTGAAAATCACGAAAACCGCAGTAAAAAAAAGTTTAAAATTCAATAACTAACTCACCAATCTGTTATAATGGCAAGCTCGTAATGGCGGTTCAACGCAGGTATTATCTGGGAGATATTCCTGTCTAATTCGTCATTTTCTCTGCGGAAACGTAGAGATTTGTCTCAAACTAGATAGGAATCTCCCATAATACCTGCGACACCTGCGTTAGGCCGGGCCGAAAAAAGTCAATTTCCGATTTTGACAACGCAATAGCGAAAAAAAAGTTGCCATGGGTGGTTCTTAAGACGTGTGTAAAATTGCAGCTCCTACAAATAACGTTTACTATCGCCGCAGAGCCTTTGAAATTTCGTCAAATTTGCGAAAAAAGCCAAAATTTCAACATTTTTGACAATTTGGCAACCGTGTTTGGAGGTCGATATTCACCGAAATTTTGTCTCAAACCTGCTTTAATGCCCTTATTATCAACTTATTTCTACTTATTATGAGGTTTGGTGACCCCTGACCCCCTCCTCAAAGGTCTTAAAATTCACTGATAATTCCGCAAAAACTCCGATTCTGAGAAACATGCGGGAACAATCAAAGGAATGTATAAATGATAAAAACGGGTATGTTTACCCGGTTTTATGGCAAAAATGGGGTGGCTTTTGAGGGAGAGTGATTTGGATGTACCCCTCAGCACCCCCCCCCCCATTTCCCTCCCATTCAGCCTACCACCACCACCCTCAATACCCACAATGGAACGAGCCAATGTAAATGGTCGGACATGGGCGATTCGGGCAAATGGCCACTTCTGTGGCAGAAATGAATTCCTTTTGAGCTATATTCTATGGCACAGGCCTTTTTTTTACGATTCCCGTCTCCAATTTTAATCCAGTGCTGCTCCAAAGTCGGTGTGTACGGTACTCTTGAATTTGAACTCCGTCACTAACATTTGCGTTCTTGATTTTATTTTCTCGTGAGCTACTTGATGGTGAACTCTAATTATTTGAGCTTAATCTCCTTATCCTAAGGAACACGTTGATGTATAGTTTTTAATAATTACTTGAATTTAAAGTGCCTAATGACCTAATGACCCCCCTAAACGTAAAGACCTCTAAAAGGTGAAATGAAAAAAGTAGACCGACTTAAAAGTACTTACCCGATTTTGCCTGCCGGCAGTGGCGTCGCGTGCCATCTGGCAACAATGCAACTGCTCCATTCAAACTCATTAAATATATCGAATTTTCCTCGTGCACTGTGAACCCCCTGAATTCGATCTTTTGCATGAGTTTAAATGGATATAATACACTGTTGCCAAATTGCACGCGACGCCACTGCTGCCGGAAATATTGACATGGGAGTATGCACTGATATCTGTAGTTTATGTTCAGTTTAGGTATTGAAGTGACTAATTTTATTGAGCAGTGACGTCAAGGTAAATGAGCACATTATCTAGGGGTATCAAAAGAATACTTACATTAATGAACAATTAAAACTCTGAATAAGGACATCAAAAGCTACCTAACATGTCGAGTTTCAAATTTTGAATTAATTCCATGATGAATGATGATAAAAAAAAAAACTTGAACTGTGAACGAAAAAGGTGTATCCAATAAAAATCCCATCCAAATATACAGGGTGTTTCTAAAACTTATGTCTTCCTTTCTACCACGTATGTATTTTTGAGGTCAAAATAAGACTTTTTTTTCTTATAAACATGTGTCCGACAATGTCCCCCTTTTGAGCTACAGCCCCCCAAAGTTTTAAAAAAATTTTGGTTTTTTTGGAATATCGACTATAATCATGAACCAAATTCCATGAAAATTGGTGTCCCGAGGTAATTTTACGTGTAGAATCCATCAATGACCTCGAGAAATTCATAAATGAGGTCTAACTGTACTTTTCAGGCAATCTTATACCTTCAACGACACAAATTTTATGCTACGGATTAGAAATTTGAAAATTGGAAAATGAAATCAGATGGAAAAAACTCTTAAAAAGATATTTGGTCCTCGTTGTTTTGGTCGATACGACGCGTATTAAGCGAGATAATCGCTGCACAAGGTGGAAAAGTCAGCGCTTTTACTATAGCGGACGGCCCGAAGTAGCAGCGGAGTGGCGGGTTGCATACCTTACAGCCGCTCTTCATGGTAGAAGCGCTGACTTTTCCACCTTGTGCAGCGATTATCTCGCTTAATACGCGTCGTATCGACCAAAGCAACGAGGACCAAATATCTTTTTAAGAGTTTTTCCCATCTGATTTCATTTTCCAATTTTCAAATTTCCAATCCGTAACATAAAATTTGTGTCGTTGAAGGTATAAGATTGCCTGAAAAGTACAGTCAGACCTCATTTATGAATTTCTCGAGGTCATTAATGGATTTTTCACGTAAAATTACCTCGGGACACCAATTTTCATGGCATTTGGTTCATAATTATGGTCGATATTCCAAAAAAACCAACAATTTTTTAAAACTTTAGGGGGCTGTAGCTCAAAAGGGGGGCATTTTCGGACACATGTTTATAGGAAAAAAAGTCTTATTTTGACCTCAAACATACGTGGTAGTAAGGATGACATAAGTTTTAGAAACACCCTGTAGAGCGAAATAATGGCTTGATCGATTCTTCAACAAAAAAAATGAAAAGCGCTCTTCATTATATTTCCTTGATTCCCGGAACTGCGTTGGGGCCTTCCTAAATGTTCATTGGCTCTCATGAGAGTCAAATTCCATTCTGATTGAATTATTATATGTGTCATTGCTGCATTTGCAACAATAGTAATTTCGTATCGTACGATTCATAGATTTAATGCTTCATTAATGTAAATATTCTTTTGATACCCCCAGATAATGTGGTCTTTTACCTTGACGTCACTGCTCAATAAAATTAGTCACTTCAATACCGCTATTGTGACGGAAGAAAACTCAATAGGTATAGCATATATAGCATAGATAGAATGCATCCTCAGAAAAATGAAGCGTAATTAGCAATTTTGATGGCCCACGTCAGATGACACGTATCGACGCACAGTGGATTGAGTCAATGGTAAGAATTGGACGTACAATATATACGATTAAAAATGCAAAGTTGAATTTTTTTACTGTTAAAAAACAAATTATAAAGGGTGATTTTTGTAAGAAGTTTTATAATAAAACCAATGAAATCATTTTCAAACTTCTAAGTTGCGTAGTAACAAAGATATACATCTACCCATGTAAAGTCGTCACGCCATCTTTGACCTTTCCCATGGACTCGCTCCACTGTGAGACGTAGTCATAAATGGGTCAAGAGGCACTTTTGGCGATATGGAATAGGTTGCTCTTTCAGGATCTGGACTTACTTTTGTACCTTTTATAGGCTTTTTCCCGCCAAAAATGGAAAAATGTGTTTCGAACCCCCCCCCCCCCCCAAACCGCCCCGGGGGGCCTCGGGGGGCTTTGAAAATATTTTCATTGAATTCTTTGGGGTCAATTCCCTGGCTGACTTTTTTGTTTCAGCTCTCTACTCCCAGCCGTTTTCGAGAAAAAGTACCTACACGGGTGGTCTGGGACACCGGGACACCCTGTACAGATTCCTCAACTGTACTCGTGTCGTCAACGGAAACCAACGCTGGATACCTTTTAGATATATGTTTCTCGCATTGATAATATATACAGATTCCTCGACTTTTGCTCGTGTCATCAACGGAAACGAACGCTGGATACCTTTTAGATATATGTTTCTCGCATTAATAACATACACAGATTCCTCGACTTTTGCTCGTGTCGTCAACGGAAACGAACGCTGGATACCTTTTAGATATATGTTTCTCGCATTAATAATATTCACAGACTCCTCGACTTTTGCTCGTATCTTCAACGAAAACAAATGCTAATTCTCAGAAATTACTTTTTAAAAAATCGATTTCTATGAATGTTAAATTGCAATCAAACACATTATTGGCAACATTGCGTATGAAAGAATAAAAAAAAAAAAATAATCGAGGGTCACTCGCAGAGACGGTCAAATTATCTCGCTTTGAATTTTGCGATTATCGTTTCTCCTCTCATCCCGGCCACTCGGTGCTCACTCCTTTCTCTCTCTCTCTTTTTCTCTCTCTCTCTCTCTCCCTCTCTCTCCCTCTCTCTCCCTACCTCTCTCTCCCTCTAATTCTCTCTCTCTTACTCTCTCTCTCTCCCTCTCACTTCTTCTCTCTCTCTCCCTATCTCTCTCTCTCTCTCTCTCTCTCTAATGCTCTCTCCGTCTCTCTTTAACTCTCTTCCATTCTCTCTCATGGATATGGGTGAAACTAAACCATAGATGGCATAGAAAGAGAATAGCGAGAAAGAGAAGGAGAGAAAATAAGGAGGGAGAGAGATTGGTACAGCGAGAAAAAACAAACAAAAGGGAGATACTCGCAGCAGCTTCCTTCCTCCATTAATAGGCAGGTTGTTATGGCCTTCCGTGTCGGGAAGAAAAAGAGGGGAAGAGGGGGAGCGGGAAACTAACCGTTTTCGAGCAGTTCCAGTGTCCCCGTTAACTGGAGTAACGAGACAGGAAAGGCTCAGGGTTGCCAATTCGGAACAAAAAAGGATCGACAGAGACCTTACTGTCTCTCCGGAGGGGTATATTGTTTTAGGGGGTCAAAAAAAAAAAAAAAAAAAAAAAAAAAAAAAAAAAGGATGCTTGAAAGTCAGCGCCGGTGGCGTTTTCTCATTCTTTGTGTCGTTATAAAGTTAAAATAAACAGACTATTTTCTGACTGATTTCAGTGGCGGCTCGTGCAATTTGGCAACTATGATAATTTTCCATTTAAACCTATGGAAAAGTATCGATGTCTTGGGGTTGCACCTCCTGAAGATCGATTGTTTTACACTGGTTTCAATGGAGAGAACACACTGTTGCCAGATTGCACGCGCCGCCACTGACTGAGGTCCGTCGGTGAGGAATGGGTCCGTTGCAAACTTTTGCTACAACAATTGAGAGTGTATAATCTATTGTAAAATCGCCTGAAAAGTCCATTGGTGGCATCAGAAAGTCATAAAATGCAGTAATAAACTCACAAGAGACGTTTAATGAAATCCAAGATGGCGGTAAAATATTGAGCAACCTGTATGCATGCACCACGAACATACAAGGATAGCCAACCTCACAATATTGATCACACCCAATCACAACGTAAATAAACACATAACCTCTGAAGCTGCGAGGTTGTCAACGTTGGCAATTCTTGGATGTTAAAGGTGGATACATACAGATTGCTCGATATTTTACCGCCATCTTGGATTTCATTAAACGCCTCTTGTGAGTTTATTACTGCATTTTATGACTTTCTGATGCCACCAATGGACTTTTCACGCGATTTTACATGAGATTGAACATCCTTTGGCGCTGCAGCAAAAGTTTGCAACAGACCCACTACCCTTACCTCAACTCACTTGAAGTTTCAGCGTATCTCCCAAAGAGTGAACAAGAGTCAGAATGGGTCTGTTGCAAACTTTTGCAACAGCGATAAAAAGTGTTTGTTCCAATGTAAAATCGCCTGAAAAGTCCATCGGTGGCATCAGAAAGTTATGAAATGCAACAACAAACTCACAAGAGGCGTTTAATGAAATCCAAGATGGCGGATGAATATCAAGCAATCTGTATTCATGCACCGTGAAGATTTTTACGCTTTAACGACATAAGTGTCCGCCCGCAATGCATACAAAACAAGAGCCCTAGACACACACGTGGGCTTTTTTCTTTTAATTGGACCTGAAATCGCGTAAACAGTGATCCTCCCGACGTAAATTGACCTGCCGAGTTCGAATTTGGCCTTAGTTTTGATCGAAATATCCTAGATTTTCCACAATTTAAACTTTATCACGAACATTTTTTTAAAAGTAGAATATGCGTAAAATTGGGACGAGTTAAGCAGAAAATGATATCATTTTTGAAATTAGCGTCCCAAATACTATTGATTAGCACACTATAAATGTATGTAACAAGAAAATTCATTGAAATACATTAATATTTAGTTTAAAAAAACACTGATGTTTGGTGCTTTTGCGGACAGTTATGTCGTTAAAGAGGCCTACTTCACCGTGAACATCCAATGATGGCCAACTTTGATTACCTCACTGGAGGTAGAGGTTGTGTGTTTGTTTACGTTGTAATTGGTTGTGATGGATATTGTGAGGTTGGCTATCCTTGAATAATTCTGGTGCATGCGTACAGATTGCTCGATATTTTGCCGCCATCTTGGATTTCATTGAACGCCTCTTGTGAGTTTATTATTGCATTTTATGACTTTCTGATGCCACCAACGGACTTTTCAGATGATTTTACAAAAGATTACACACTCTTAATCGTTGTAGCAAAAGTTTGCAACAGACCAATTATCCTTCCCTCAACTCCCTTGAAGTTGCAGTGTACCTCCCAAAAAGTATACAAGAGTCGCAATTGCATGAAAGCCAGCGTGGTCAATGCTGATAAGAGTCGGCTTCTGATTGGCTGGAAATGGAGGGAAATCGTGGTGCCAAACTTTCTTTGGCCTTATGGAAATTAACACGGGGTTTTTGTTACGGGACGTTTATCTCGAAACCTGTGCAAAATTATCTGTAAACAATTAATACGAGTCGATTTAGCAGAATTTTCCGAACAAATAATTGATAGGTCACAAGTACCAGTATATCGCAAATTCGAGAAGACCGTCTCAGTTAAAAAGTACACATTACAGTGCGAGTTGCTCAAACACACGCCAAGCATGTAAACACACTATTGTGCGTACTTTTCAACTGAGACAGTCTTTTCGAATTTGCAATAAAATGGCACTCATGAATTTATGACCTATCAATTTGTTGAGAAAATTCTGCTAAATCGACGCGTATTAATTGTTTAGAGGCAATTTTGCACAGGTTTCGAGATAAACGTCCCGGAACGAACCCCCCCCCCCGTGTTAATTTCCATAAGACCGAAAACAGTATGCCACCACGCTTGCAGCCAATCAGAGGCCAGAGCCCGCGTTTTCGATCCCTTATCTGCGTTGACCACGCAGGGTCGCAGGCCCTCCATTCAATTGCGACTCTTGCTAACTCTTTGGTATCTCCCCTTTAAAACACATCGAGGTTTCGAAAAACTCATAATACAAATTCTAGTCATTGTAAAGTCATCATAAAAAGTCATCAACGACTCTCCACCGGTTGAAAAAAGATAATGGATGTGAGCATTTTCCTTACAATAAAGTCATACCCTGAACTGAACTATGTAATCTTTTCTCAAACCGGCGAAATCATCGGTGAATTTTAAAAATGTCATTAAATGTACACGGAACGGCTGCTCTGTAGTAATAACTCGCTCAAATTCAGTGGGTAGTTAACTATTCCTGCTCTGCTGTGTTCGTTTTGCATAACCCGGTAATTGAAGGCGCTCGATGAGACATGATTTTGCAAACGTTAAAAACTCGGACTGCCGATCAGTAATAGAGATACGAAAGCGAATGACTTTGGCGTAGTATTCGAAGGGTCAAGAGATTTCTATCATGGCTGCCTCCTTGGTATCTTCAAAATTAGAAAGCCCCTCTATGGTTATAATTCGTTGGTTAGAACATAATACGCACTACTGAATCGATTCAGTTTATTAAACTCTTCGAAACGCTGAGTTTTCAGATGAGTTTGATCGGGTTTGTTTCAGAAGTGGTCGCAGACCCTGCTCGATAATCTTCTGCAAATTTTCAATTTAAATTCCTCCAAATAAAAGCTATAAATTCCGAAAACTTTCACTTTTTGGTTTTAAAAGCGTTGCTCTGAAGTAAAACTCCAAAGCTAAAGACCTATTTTTTTTTTGTTTTTGTTTCCATCATGCAGTAGATTTTTGCGCCTTAACGACATAATGTGTCCGACTGTTATAAACGTAAAACCAGGTTTTCTCATCATAAGATACCCCTTTCTCACCCATCGCGCGCGGTTTTCCATGTATTTTCAAATTCGGCCTTAGTTTTTACTCAAAACTCATACTTTTTCCAGAATTTCGACTTTTTTTTCTAAGAAGGCGTAATTTCGAATTTACATAAAATCTAGGCCAGTTCAATGAAAACTGATAGCATTTTTGAAATCAGCGTCTCAAAATACCCAAGGTAGCGATGATGAAGTGAAATTGTAGGCGTAGAATTATTTTAAAACACTTCAAATTAGTAAAATTAACACCGATGGATGGTCAATGTTGCGGACACATTATTTTGTAGTTTTTGATGCTTACTTCGTGCAATATGTGAAATAATGTTGGAAAAATTCCAAAGACTATGTGTTACAGTCCACGCATACTTCTAAAACGATCTCTAATTGCCACGTGATTAGCGCTGAAATATTCCCTATTGATGGAGAGTTTGATTTTGATGCCCAAATGGCGGCGAAAAACAGCTCACGCCTGCGCATAAACATGGCAAACCTTCATGCATCGGCCAACTTTTATCATACACCTATTGGACCAAAAATCAAGCATTTTGCTCGTTCTTTACTGAAAATATGTGAAAAAAAAATTCGGAAAAAACCGTAAAAGAGGAATTGAATAATCACAATTCGTCGATGAAAGTATTTTTGTTCGAGTACTTCTTGATAGCAGTACGTTTCTAACTATTGCATTTTAAGCATTGCTTACAGCTCTTACAGCTAATACGGATTCGGAAAATTGCCTGTTTGTAACTCCGTGGTAATTTCCTAGAAAAACTTCTTTTATACGAATGAAGAATAGTATTTCGAGTAAAAACGCCCAATAATCGGCATGATTTAAAATTTGAAGAAGCTCTGAGAGTACAAGTAATACCGAAGAAACTACCAAAGCTAATAACCCTTGCAGTAGCCTATCAAAATCACCGTAAATTTTCAAAAATACCAAAATGTTGCTGTTTTACAAATGCGTACAGTCATACACCCGTACTTATTCTTACGCGTATGCGGTTTCGTTTTTTCTGAAAATATTCTTACCATTCAAGGTTTTTAGACTTTTACAGAATGTCTGGGTAGGAAGGGGCGGTGACGTAATTATTTGTACGGTTTCAAGCATTTTTTTTGGGGGACCGCGGTAATTTTTAATAATACACTAAGAGGAATCACCTCTTTAAAAACAAGAAAACGCGTTTACTTGTGACAGTTTTCCTTGCGCGAAGGAAAGTTCTAATGCATGAAGGAGAATCATTGTCACGACAAGGAATCTCTAACTTGTACTACTTGTAGCTGCAGACATTTTCCTTGGATTGAAGGGATTCCCATAGTCCATATGTCACGGTGCAGTTTCTTCAACACAAACGAAATACACCTTGGATTAAAAACAATTATCGCAGTGTATAATATGTTAATTGTTAAATGTTTTCGGGCTGGACATTACAAGCATTCGTCGTGTAATGATATTTTAAGCATTGATTTTACATGTTTTTTCCCCCCTAAAGCATTGCTTCTAAAGTATGTCGAGGCGTGTTCTGTGCTTTCACGGATAGGTAATCCTGTTCTTTATTCGCATTCACGAGGATTTTCTGAAAAACATCAACGTAGTTCAGTGGCGGCTCGCCAGGTGACGCAAGTGAGGCGACAGGGAGCGATCGCCTCACATTTTTTTAAGTTGGAGAAAGAAAAAAAATTAAAAAAATAATATATAAAGGTTGAAATGGTTATTATTCCATAATCCTTTGTTTCAATAGTCCAGAAAGTATGAATACAACATAAAATTTTCAAAAAAGTTCATCTGAAGAACGTTTCAAAAAAAATCCTGTGCACCTCTCATTTTCGTCGCCTCACCTCCACGAGCCGCCAGTGACGTAGTTTGATCTTTTTTCTTACCTGTTCAAAGATTCTTAGAGGAGGGCAGGACTTTCTGCAAACCCAGGAAACTTTCTGAGAGACTCGGCAATGGGTCGGTTGCAAACTTTTGCTACATCATTATGGAAGGTCGGTTCCGAAGGACAAGCAAGTTAAAATCACCTTTAAAGCATCGGATAGTTTCGAAACCACTCACAAACTCATTGAGATAACAATCACTTTTTTTTAGGCGCACCGTTGGCACAACGTGCGCCTATTGAAATCGCCCTGATACTCAATAGAGTATACTACGCCCCCTTGTGATCAAATGGCGAAATGAGCTTTTTTGATGTCGTGAAATTTAGGTTGTGTCCTGTGTTTTTTTTATGCTAATTTCATATGAAAAGTTAATGTTCTCCCAGCCACGACTGAATTCTGAGTTGGTTGGGAGTAATTTCATGTTCATTGATTGACGTTTTTTTAAAGTTATTCTATGTCAAAAATTTCCAACCTCACTTTTTGATTATTTCAAATTGTCCCGGTATATATTCTAGGTGATCAAGAGAACCAATCATTTGCCGTTCTGAATGTTTGTTTTTTTGCATGTAAATGCAATTATTATAATTAATTATAGCGTGTGGTCAAACGCAAAACGGAAAGTCCCTACAGCAAGAACTCTGAAGATTCCTTATCTCAATACTCAGAATTCTCATTTAATTACCAAAAATTACTGCGCATCGAAGAGGATCTCTTTTTATTCAGCCCTGATGTCGTTGTTTCCATAGTGGTCCCTGCCCTAACCTCCTCCATATTTCCTATCAACTTTCAGCCATTTGTTTACGCTCAACGTAATAAAATTACTCTGTTTGCGTTTATAGTAGCTATGACTCGTGAATTGGTAAGAGTTCAAAGGTTCAACAATGGGACCTCTGAATAGTGTGATGTGCTGATTTGCTTTATTTTTCCATCATATGTTGTTATTGTATGTGAAATTTCTTAGTCCTTTTCAGAACGAAACAAGAAATGCGTCTTATTTCTCTACCTCTACATTTTTGGTTTTGAAGGGCCTAAAGGAAGTCAGCCCTCTTTCAATTTTAAAGGAATGTGCTTTGCGGTCAAATTTTCTGACATTTTATTTAGTCTGGCAACTCCCGTCAAATGACCTAGCGTTTCAAGGCATCATTTATTCAATGCAGTTATTTCGCTCTTTCTCTATTTACAAGTAAATTTCTAGTACTCCAGGAACTTCCTGATTTCTTATGCTACCTTATGCTACATCTGTTGTACTACCTATGTTGATTTAAGCTGTCACTCTCCTTATATGTCTCAAAGTATCTTGAGACACTCAAACTGGTTCCTTAATCATATAGTTTGGTAGTCCGCTAACCTTTGACAGTCACCTATTTTGTCGGAGATCATCATCAGTCATGCCTAAAAGTTTAGCGCTTAGACTTTTGTAAAAAATTTGAGATTGCGACTCACAATTTGGTGACAGTTAAGTTAGCGTCATATGATGAAATATTAATCAGCGCTCCATTTCTTTCTGAAATTTGTGTTACCGAGTCAATTTCTTCTGTCAGCGTACGTGCTGTTTTTACTTTCTCACTCTAATGAAATTAGAAAAATTGAGAAAGTATTGCGATGGCGCAGAGATTTTCAAGGTATTTTGTTGCGATAGCTGGCCTCTCACGACAAAGTCAATCATGACTTATTCAAAGTAATGGCCTCTTATCATGTCTAATACCATCCATAAGAACATCCTTCCATCATACTTTCATATTTCTTAACCCTTTTAAGTATTTTACTTAGAGAGAGTCATGCAAAAAAAATCTGTGGCGTCTGTCTGTCAGTCCGTCAGTCCGGCTGTCCGTCAGTCCGTCAGTCCGTCAGTCCGTACCTAGGCATAACTTTTGAACCGTTGATTCTTATGCATCCAGATTTTGCACAGTTATTGCTTTTTAGATTCTCTAGAGGTGCTTTTTTTGTTTTTTTGAAATTTTAACTTTTAGGGTAGTTATGGGGAAAAAATGATTTTCATTAAAATCAATGGTAAAATGGATAAAAATGAATAAAATTGGAATAATTCAAGTTTGGCTCAATCAATTTTGATGAAAGTTAGCAAAAAAAGATCTTTTTTCAGCCTACTAAAGAATGAACCACTTATGGTTCCTTTATTTATTCCTTAAAACTGTTTAAAAAATCAAAATAAACGCGCTCGAGCCAAAAAATAGAATTATCGTGAGAAATCAATCTTAAAACTTGGAGTCAATCAATAATGGCTCCATGAATTTTGATAAAACTTTGTACACACAATCTATTATTAATAAACTTAAATATTTTCCTCTCTGTATCACCAAAAAACCGATAAAACCACTTCAAGAGGTAATATAAGTGTGATTGAGCAAAAAAATTTTGGGGTTAAGAGCAAATAAAAAATAATCCTATTATTTTGGATAGTTCAGGTTTGGTTCAATCAATTTTGATGAAAGTTAGCAAAAAAAATCTACATCCAGTCTACTATAAAATAAACTACTTGTAGTTACAATATTCAACCCTCAAATTTGTTGAAAAAATCAAAGTAGGTGCGCTCGAGCCAAAAAATGGAATTATCGTGAGAAATTAAGTCATCTTAAAACTTGGAGTCAATCAATAATGGCTAGATGAATTTTCATGAAACATTTTACACACAATCTACTATCAAAGTACTAACATATTTTCCTCTCTTGATCACCATACACAACCGATTAGACCTTTTCAAGAGGCAATATAGGTGCGATTGAGAAAAAAATATGGGTATATAAGCAAATAAAAACATAATCTTATTATTTCGGATAATTCAGGTTTGGTCCAATGAATTTTGACAAAATCTGGCAAATAAAATCTACAATTAGTTTACAAAAGAAAGTAGCCCTTACATTTACAATAGACAACCTTTAAGAGAGTTTAAAAAATCAAAATAGCGTGTTCGACCAAAAAAAAAGAATTAAAGTGAGGAATTAATTTTAAGCTTGGAGTCCATCATTAGGTAATGGGATGGATTTTGACAAAACTTTACACAAACATAATGTGTTAAAAAAATACACTAATCACTGCACTGTGTGCACTAAAATATTTTTCTGGTACAGTCCTCATAAAAACCTTAAGACCGTTTTGAGGGGCAATATAGGTACGATCGAGCAAAAATCTTTTGAAACTAATTGTAAGCAAATATTAAGACAAACATAATATATTTGGAATAAGTAATTCAAGTATGACTCAATTAAGTTCGATGCAAATTACATAGTTTGCAACCAGCCTAGGCAGACATTTCTTTAGAATAGAAATTACGGCTCTCAATTAGCCTTCAAATAACCAAATAGGCAACTATTCCTACAGCTTCTCTACAAGATTGCAAACTCTTCGAATTGAAGGCAGAATTATGTCCGGAGTCGAAAATATTTGAGCTTTGCGGGGGGTATGGGGGTCTCCCCCAGAATTCTTTAGGGGGTTAGGGGGTCTCCTCCAGAATTCTTTAGGGGGGTCTGGGGGTCTCCCCCAGATAAAAATGGTGTGAGAAAGTGTTCGTAGGGTATTCCCTACAGTTTATTTACTGAAACTTGAGTGAGCGCACAGTTTTGAGCAAAAACATCTTCAAACGCTATAAGAAAAAAAGAAAACAATACGTCATTGGAGAAGACGCGGAAATTGAGTGAGCGGCTATACTTTTGCTGAAAATTAAAGTCGTGCACCACAATTTGGTGAAAATTAAGTTATCGCGCTTTGTTTTTGTTGCAAAATGACTCAACGCGTCATGTCTTTCTGAAAATTGTGTAATCTCATCAAATTCTTCTAAAAATTATGTCAGCGCATCGGTTTTTACTGATACTGAGGTGAGAGCGCTAATTTGAGCCAAAAATATTTTTATCGCTAATAAGACTGATTAGGTGTGTTGAGGTTGGATCAGTCATGCCTAAAAGTCTAACGCTTAGACTTTTGCACAAAATTGAGTTTGCGCCTCACAATTTGGTTACAATTAGGTTAGCGTCACATGATGAGAAATGAGTCAGCGCTCCATTTCTTTCTGAAATTTGTGTTACCGAGTCAATTTCCTCTGAAAATTATGTCAGCGTACGTGCTGTTTTTTACTGAAACTTGAGTGAGCGCACAGTTTTGAGCAAAAATACTATAAGTCTTCAAACGCTATAAGAAAAAAAGAAAACAAGACGGAATTGGAGAAAATGGGGAAATTGAGTGAGCGGCTATACTTTTGCTGAAAATTAAAGTCGTGCACCACAATTTGGTGAAAATTAAGTTAAATTGTGTTGGCGAGTCAATGTCTTCTTAAAATGGGGTGGCATTATGCAATACATTTATTAAAATTGTTTTGTGAGTATTTGATTTTCATTACGTACGTTTAGTGATGTGCAGTAGGAAATTCGAAGGGTTTGTTCAATGATTGTCTGTAGTGATCCTACCCCCCCCCCAAATCGCCGCACACAGGTTCGGACCCTAACTTTTGCTGGACAATTTTTTTTGAGATGTTGGAAAATTCAAAGGGATTGTTCTAAGATTGTCCGGAGTGGTTCTACACCCCCCCCCACACTCGCCGCACACAGGTTCGGACCCTAACTTTTGCTGGACAATGTTTTTTGAGTTGTTGGAAAATTCAAAGATTTGTTCTAAGATTGTCCGTAGTGGTTCTACATCCCCTCCCTCCTCCACGCGCCGCACACAGGTTCGGACCAAAACTTTTGCTGGACAATTTTTTTGAGTTGTTAGAAAATTCGAAGGGATTGCCCTAAGATTGTCCGTTGTGGTTCTCCCCCCTCCTACACTCACCGCACACAGGTTCGTACCCTACCTTTTGCTGGACAATTTTTTTGAGTTGTTCGAAAATTCGAAGGGATTGTCCTAAGAGTGTCCGTAGTGGTTCTCCCCCCCTCGTACACTCGCCGCACACAGGTTCGGACCCAAACTTTTGCTGGACAATTTTTTTTGAGTTGTTGGAAAGTTCAAAGATTTGTTCTAAGATTGTCCGTAGTGCACTGAAAAAAAAATTGTATGAATTAACAATTTAATTGTTCAGAATGGGGCCCTCAATTAGTTTTGTTAATTCAACAAAACGAAATGGTGAATCAACAAAATAAGATTGTTAAACTGACAAAATAGATTGTTGAATCAACAAACAATTTTTTGAATCAACAAACAATTTGTTGATTCAACAAAAAATTTGTTGATTCAACAATGTGTTTTGTCAGTTTAACAATCTTATTTTGTTGATTCACCATTTCGTTTTGTTGAATTAACAAAACTAATTGAAGGCCCCATTCTGAACAATTAAATTGTTAATTCATACAATTTGTTTTTTTCAGTGTGGTTCTACATTCCCTCCCTCCTCCATTCGCCGCACACAGGTTCGGACCCAAACTTTTGCTGGACAATTTTTTTGAGTTGTTAGAAAATTCGAAGGGATTGTCCTAAGATTGTCCGTAGTGGTTCTCCCCCCTCCTACACTCGCCGCACACAGGTTCGGACCCTAACTTTTGCTGGACAATTTTTTTTAGATGTTGGAAAACTCGAAGGGTTTGAGATTGTCCGTAGTGCCCCCCCCCCCCCCCACCCGCCGCATACAGGTTCGAACTTGAACTTTTGCTGTAAATTTTTTTTTGAGATGGAGGAAAATTCGAAGGGATTGTTCTAAGATTGTCTGTAGGGGTTCTACACCCCCTCACTCGCCGCACACAGGTTCGGACTCTCACTTTTGCTGCACAATTTTTTCTGAGGTGGTGGAATATTCGAAGGGTTTGTCCCGTATAAGATCGTATGTAGTGGTCCTAACCCCTACCCACTCGCCGCATCCAGGTTCGGACCCGGTTTTTTGCTGGACACATTATTTTTGAGATGGTGGAAATGGAATTTGACTTATGAGGACCAAATTTGCTCAAGGTGCGCCTTCTCTGACACTGTAGTGTCAGAACTATCTGCTTGTTTTTTTTTTCCTGTGGAGGATTCGTAACGATTGACAGCAAGAGTTCAAAATACAAAGAAGTTCCTTGTCTAGTTCCTTCCGGCAACACTGGAAGCTCGGTAAAGTCACATTGTCCCTTGTGTTAGGAAACATCTGCGCTCCGAATTTCTTTTCTCTCGACTATTGACTGACGGACGACGCACACTGGACGAAAATACCCTTATGCTCGGACATGGGGGGTCAAGTCAATCTGCAGAAAACCTCAACTTTTTGACAAAAAGTAGTATTTTAGAACCCAATTGTAACTTTTCTGACATTGTTTTTCTTTTCCTCGAGCCAGCACTATACCTCACCATTGTCGAATAACGGGTTCTTGGTGCGGTTTGAAATTTTGACGCTAAAATTTCGTGTTTTATTTTGCCTTAAAAAGATGTGTTAATCTTTTTTTCAACAAACGCCGATACAATAGTCATTTTCACCATTGCATGGAGATAATTTTCGACCTATAGTTTTTTAAAATCATGCAAATATAGATGTATGTAGTGATGGTTTTTGTTCAAATTTAACATTTGAAGGTTTAAAAAAATTAAAATACAGTTTCAACAGGCTATTTAATCGTATTTAATGTGAACTTTGAGCTAGTAGTGTTTATTACAATTTGGAAAAACCACCTCAATGATTTTTAGCTGCGATAAACTGCGGATACGAGAAATAATCGTGTAATAGCACGACGCGGCGCACATTGGAGCGAGTCAATGGGTGAGGGTCGGACACGAAATACACTACTGAAAATAAAAATGCGATTGTTTCTACAGTCGAAAAACACATTATATAAGGTGATTCTTGTGGGAAACACACACAAAAATTTGAAAAAAATAAAAAAAATTAAAAAAAAAAAAAAAAAAAAATTAAAAAAATTAAAAAAAAAAAATAATAAAAAATGAAAATAAGTTAAAAGGATGTCGGTTTTAAAGAAAAATAGCCAAAACAACTCGAAAAAACAAAGATAGGAGCGCGAAACCAGCCATGTCCGGGCACAAGGACGTTTTCGTCCAGTGTGCGACGGTTTCTGTAATTCGATGTACAGTCGGACCTGGGTAAGCAATTCGAAACTCGCTGCGGAGCCGAGCTTTCTCTCTCTCTCTCTCTCTCTCTCTCTCTCTCTCTCTCTCTCTCTCTCTCTCTCCCTCTCAGTCCATTTAAATGCATCTGTTAGAAGAAGATGGACTTAGTGGTTAAAGTCATGTGATAGCGCAAGTCCCTCTTCATATATCCTTCTCTATCTTATGCTTTCTTGTGGACAGAGAGAGAGAGAGAGATAGAGAGAGAGAGAGAAAGAGAGAGAGAGGGATGGAGGGAGACAGGGATTGAAGTTCCTAGATTCGCCACTCTGCCTTCACTTAAAGAGGTGTGTCACTTAAATCCGAGGTTTTCACGCGGAGAAGGTTTGGGAATTTCTCGTCTCAGTTACGAAGGATTTAAAGAAAAGACATTTATGGGTCCACCGTTGCGAACTGTTGCTTCGACAAATTCAAGCATTGGCTGCGATCTAAATAAATGATACGGCAATACCAATGCGAAAAAAAGAAAAAGAAAACCAAGTCATTCTGTAATGTGACTGCTATATGTAGGTACTATTCCTACAGTGAATCTTGTCATTGTGGGTGCAGTTCGAGAGGCAGTTGAGGAAATGATCGTTTGACCCTTTAGGTTCAACCCTCTCTAGTACTGAGAAAAAGTTAAAGAGGTTGCTAGAATTACTTAGTTTTACGTAATTCTTGCACGGAAAAAAAGACTGGTAGAATTTACCATCTGCATAGCTGATTTTGGCGTCTGCTATCAAGTATGGTAAATTTCACCATACTATGGTAAAATGTACTAACATGTTACCTTAATTAATTGGCTTAATTTACCACAAGGTACGTTGCAGTTATCATATTATGGTGAAAGGACATTACCCAAAATGGGCCTTTTTACCCCTGAGAGCGAAATGTAAAATACTTTCAGGGTTGATAGAAGATTAAATCAGCGTTCCGAACCTGGCCTATTTTTTTATTTTGGACGGAGGGAAAGGGAGGGAGGGGGGTCCAAAGTTAGACACTTCAAACGCCCATAACTTTTGAACAAATAAAGATATGATGATGTACTTTGTGCAAAAAGAAAGATCTTTTAAAGACCTTTCGATTGATGTGTATTATATTTGCCTCATTTTAATTTTTAATCGATCTATCGAAGTTTTTTTGATTTTTTTGAAATCGGGTTTTCAGTTTTTTTAATCATGGAAGTTTGGCAACGCACGAATCATCACAAATTGTTTCTATGGTAAAAGTAGACGCAATTTGCTTCAAAATGGTTCAAACCGCATGCTGGGGAAATGCTCTGAAGCGGAGTTATGAGGGCTCAAAGTGGGCGCTTTAGCGAAAAAGACCGCCCCGAGGGGCGTACTACAGGTGATAGAAGTGGGCATAAATTGTTCTACCCGTCAAAATGACTTGAAATTTGGTACTCCAGGATATTTTTTAATGCAGAATTCAAATTTTGCATCAGTTTTACAAAATTCGAAAATCCAAGATGGCTGCCGACCAAATTGCAGAAAAAATTTTTTGAAGCAAATTGCGTCTACTTTTACCATAGAAACAATTTGTGATGATTCGTGCGTTGCCAAACTTCCATGATTAAAAAAACTGAAAACCCGATTTCAAAAAAATCAAAAAAACTTCGATAAATCGATTAAAAATTAAAATGAGGCAAATATTATACACATCAATCGAAAGGTCTTTAAAAGATCTTTCTTTTTGCACAAAGTACATAATCATATCTTTATTTGTTCAAAAGTTATGGGCGTTTGAAGTGTCTAACTTTGGACCCCCCTCCCTCCCTTTCCCTCCGTCCAAAATAAAAAAATAGGCCAGGTTCGGAACGCTGATTTAATCTTCTATCAACCCTGAAAGTATTTCACATTTCGCTCTCAGGGGTAAAAAGGCCCATTTTGGGTAATGTCCTTTCACCATAATATGATAACTGCAACGTACCTTGTGGTAAATTAAGCCAATTAATTAAGGTAACATGTTAGTGCATTTTACCATAGTATGGTGAAATTTACCATACTTGATTGCAGACTCCAAAATCAGCTATATGCAGATGGTAAATTCTACCAGTCTTTTTTTCCGCGATCCTTCGTTAGAATCCGGCTGTTGTTCAAAATGCAATTTTTTTTGCAACAAGACATTTCTTTACAAATGCCAAAATTTATGTAATATTTAAATGGAATTCTAGTAGCCCTAGTTATACACATTTCTCTGGGCGTCGTTGTCGCCTTGTTACTATCGTTTTAGTGTTATTTTAATTCATGCAAAAGTATCGAGGGTTTTAGGGCTCAATCGAACCCCCCCCCCCTCCCGCCCTCTCCAGAGAATAGATTATTCTTTTCTCAGATGTTTTATTCACTATCGTTTTTCCCCCGTCAGCGAACTAATGCTGTAGTATTCGAAAACAAAATTACGGTACAAGCAACCATACGGGTAGTAGAATTTAGCGCCAGCTAGAAAGTGTGGTAATCTTCACTTGAGTCTGATAAATGCAACGTGACTTGTGGTAAAATTAAGAGCCGATTGAATGTACTATCTGATACACGGAAAAAAACTACGGTGAAAATAACCAAACGGATACCTGATTTTGGCACCTGCTAGATGTTATGGTAATGTTAACCAGAAGTGTACTATGTTTTGACTTGGTACTAGGTGGTGTTACCTGATTGTATGTCGAAATTACTCAAAGCATCGGTAAATGTACCATACTTCTGGTCAATTTTACCATAACATCTAGCAGGTGCCAAAATCAGGTATCCTTATGGTTATTTTCACTAATCTTTTTTTTCCGTGTATATGATTTACAGGTGCCAAAGTGGGGCTCCTGCAAAGTTTTGTTGTAAGCAAATAAAAAGTTCAATATCTGACATTGAGACCAGCAATTATCACGAAAGTCACCCTAAAAAAGTCTAAAATTCAGTAATAAAACTCGCAAAACTTTTAAAACGGCAAGCTCGCAATGGTGGTTCAACGCACTTGTCATAGGAGACCCCTGACAGGAGTCCTGTCTAATTTGTCATCACTTTCTCAACAAAAACACGCAGATATGTCTCAAATTAGATAGTAATCTCCCGCACTGGCGGCTCGTGGAGGTGAGGCGACGAAAATGAGAGGTGCACAGGATTTTTTTTGAAACGCTCTTTACATTAAATTTTTTGAAAATTTGATGTTCCATTCATACTTTTTGGACTATTGAAACAAAGGATGATGGAATAATAACCATTTCAACCTTTATATGTTATTTTTTTAACTTTTTTTCTTTTTCCAACTTCAAAAAATGTGAGGCGATGGCTCCCTGTCGCCTCACTTGCCTCACCTGGCGAGCCGCCACTGATCTCCCATGACACCTGCATCTCTCCGCCACTAAGCCCGATTATGAGAGTGAATTTCTTGATTTTTTTAGTGTACTCATCGTCATTTTCACAGGTTTTTATGCAAGAATCAACGCTTCAATCCCTTGTAGCAGAAGTTTGCAAGAGCCCCATTGCGGTTATACAATCCCTAGTAAAAATTTTTTGTTGACCACCAACAAAATTTTACTGGCACCAGCAGAATTTTACTGACTGCCAGTAAAATTCTGTTGGTGCCAGTAGAATTTTCATGGTGGTCAACAAAATTTTGTTGGTGCCAATACTTTTTGTGACCGATCAGTAAAAATTGTGCTGGCAGCCAACAGAATTTTTGATGGTCGGTCATAAGAAGCATTGGCGCCAACAGAGTTTTATTGGTGCCAATACTTCTTGTGACCGACCAGTAAAAATTTTGCTGGCAGTCAACAGAATTTTTGATGATCGGTCACAAGAAGTATTGGCACCAACAAAAGTTTGTTCGTGGCCAAATAAGTTTTGTTGATGACCAGTAAATAGCTAACGGATGAACGGAACTTTGTTGGTGGCCATTAATTTTTTAGTGCTGTCCGGTAAACTTTTTGTTATAACTCGCAAATATCATGATGTGGAACATACAGTTGCTAAGTATGTCTCAACTTACAGTCTAGGTTTTGACTTTCTCAAGTTTCACAAAACTGGAACATGGCTATGTTGACGGTTTAAAACGTCCAGGATGTTAACAAATTATTTACCCCCATTTAGAGCTCAAAACTGACTTTTCCATGTAGATAAAGAATTAGAAATATAGTATTTAGACAACACGGACTTGAAAAAGTACGATGCTAAATAAAAATTAATCCTATATTTTATTTTATTTTAATCAAGTGTGTATTGTAGAAACTGTATGCAGTATGTTTATTCTGACACATATGATACACCTGTGGATATATTTCACCTATGTAGGGATCGTACTATAGCGGGGAAAAAGAAACCTGACCAGGATATGCAATATATGCAACACACACCCAATACATGAGTTGAATAGTATACTGTGCATTGCGTATTGCATACCTTGGCCGTATTTCTTTGTATCCGCTTATGAAATTTAAATGAATAATGTCCATATAAGGAAATAAATGTGTTTTTTTGAACTAAACATTGAGACTGCACTTTACAATTGACACCGCCGCTCTTACAATAAGTTAAAGAAGCTTTTATTTGGTATGCTGTATGATAAAAAAGGCACTATACCTAAACAACAAATACGGCACTTTAGTTCTCTTTTTTTAAATGTGTTTGGAAAACAGATAACATCCCTGGTAAAATGCTCCATGTGGATAATTTGATTTCCGTGACATTATATGGATTCAAAGACCGATCAAATTTCAAGTTCCGCGACCGTTCAAAATTTGAAAAAAGGGAGACTCACTCTGTTGCACCCAGTAACAAATTGATTTTATCTCATCAAGTTTTTTAAATACCAAAAATCTGAATGCAGAATCAGATTCCTCGACCAAAAATACCTTCCATTACTAATTTTCATGCAAATCAGACTTACAGTAACCATATTCTCTTTTCACAAACTTATCTACCGGATTTTCGTCAAACCTACACATCTGATCGGGGTGGTGTAACGGTTAGGTCATCGGACTTGGAGTCGGAAGGTCTCGGGTTCGAATCCCGGTAGTGACCGTAAAATTTGGAAGCTTCCATCCGATCGGCTGACGTAAGTATATATCCGTACATGTCTGTGAGTGAAGTTTTACTTTTATTAATCCCCAATATTATCCTTAAAGCCCTTTTAACCAGTTTAAACTTTTTGATGGTGATCAATAAAATTTTAATGGTGGACCAGCAGAATTCTGATGGTGGTCAACAAAAACACTGAGAAATGGAACGCTGACCGGTCAACAAATTTGTTGGTCGCCAACAAAAATTTTGATGGCAACCATCAAATTTGTTGACCGGTCAGTGTTCCATTTCTCAGTGTTTTTAATGACCGTCATCAAAAAATTTTTACTAGGGATGGGGCAGTTTCAACAGTGGCGGCTCGTGCAATCTGGCAACCGTGCAATTTTGCCATTTAAACGTATGCAAAAAGGTCGATACTAGGTGAGGCGCTACGCCTCACCAAGAAATCGATTATTTTACACAGTTTTAAATGGAGGAAATCCATTGTTGCCACATTGCACGAGCCGCTGCTGAGTTGCAAGGGTCTGAAATGTCACGTTTTTTAAATAAGAAAATGAAAGTATACTTGACGAGCAGAAAACAATTAATATGTCTTCGGTTTCTAATTAAGTCCCATTGTTCCGGAGATGAGATTTTGGGCCAAATTACATTTTTTTTTAAATTGGAATTCCGCGTAGTGACGTCACTACGCAATTTTTGCACTATTTTTTATTACAATTCAACAGGTGTACGTATCTCCGAAACCGAGACACTATGGACAATTTTTATTGTATTTTATTTTTTCAGGTTTTTATGCAAGAATCATCTGTTCAATCACCTGCAGCAAAAGTTTGTAAGATCCTCATTTGCATCACGTACGGTTAAAAGTATTGTACTATTTACTCCGTGTATCGATTACCGTGCGTATTTATTATCGGGGGTTGAAATCGTGAGCTCTCCTGAGAATCGATTAATTCCCTGAGGCTCCCGTGAGTCCCATCATACGGGTTAAACTCTGGGTACATTGCTATTCATCAGGACCTGCCGCCCCGCGCCGCCCCGCTCCGCTGCGCTGACTTTTAGTGAATTCTATTAAACTCCCCTCTCCCCCCGGGGCTACCCTCCTTCATCACCTCGTGAGCAATTTAACCCGAATTCATTTTATGTGCACTGACTATACAACACATCCTTCCCCGCTTTGGCTGATGCCACATCGTAAAGGCATATCTATTACACACGATGCATTCTCCTCCCTTTTCTCCCCCCTCCCTTGCACCTAACCCCCCCTCTCCACTCCATCTCCCTCCCCCTCCCTTCCTCACTATTCCCATTCAAGGGAAAAGAGTCCAATGATACCTTTAAAAAAAAAAAAAAAAAAAAAAAAAAAAAAGAGCTCTCACCTGTAATTAATCGTCTATTAGCTAGGCTATTAACCGGGCATGAGCGCGAAAGTTTCCCGCGCTAACTTTTTATGCAAAAGCGCGCCATTAATTACCCGACTATTATCTCACCCCTCGTGTAACATCGCCCCCCCCCCCTCTCCAGGCTCCCATCCCTCCATTCCGGGGGCTAATTCTCCTCTCAACGGCCGCCCATTCCCGTTGCCTCGTTTAAATTACGGATGATTGTGACGAAAGCATAATTATTATCAAACGAGGAACGTATTTTTTTTTTTTTTACCATCTTTTCCTCGACTGGTTTTGAGCCTGTCCGTTTTGGGGGAAAAAAAGATAACGGAACAATAATTTAGGGAATGGGTGCAACCAATGGCGGAGCGTGCAACTTGACAACGTTGGTATGTGTCCATTTAAACCCCTGTAAAAGATCAAATGCGAAGGTGTTCGCCGAACTCCCAATATTTCGATCTTTTTAATGGGTTTGAATGGACACATTACCACGTTGCCAAATGGGTCTGTTGCATATACTTTTGCTACAACAATATAGAACCTTGATTATTAGATAAAATTCGGCGAAAATAACGATGCGCACATTAAAAACGTTCAAAATCCACTCATTAATTCAGGAAATCACTTCAATTTCAAACAGTCCGCGCTGCACTAGACACTATTTGCACCGGAATACTACTACATGTACGTAACCACCGTGCCTAAGTAAACAACATCGTAACTACAAAATGATGGAATTCCCTTCTAAATACATCAACTATTGGCTGCATTTGCTGTCTGGTCTTTTCAGTTTTCGGTTTATCAAAGATTACAAAATAAAATAAGTAATGTACGCATCTAAACGAAACATTCCAATGTTTGTAAGTTCCGTTCATGTTTACATAAACGAGATGGTTCCATCTATGTAGTTATAAGTCGGTGATATAGTGTCTAGTGTAGCGCGGGTTGTTTGAAATGGAAGGTATTTTCTGAGTTATTGAGTGGATCTTGAAAGTTTCCAATGTGCGCATCGTTATTTTCGCCGAATTTTACGTTAGAAACAATGAGTTTTATTGATGTAGCAAAAGTACGCAACAGACCCATTGCACGCTACGGCGCGCCGCGCCACTGGGTGCAACACTCATACTTCTCCGATGTATTCTAAATGTCTATCTCCTGTCGATGTTGCTGCCAAAACCTCGATTAATGCTGAAAGCCCATCTCTTCAATGTATTTTAAATAAGAAAAGAGTCGTTGCTGCACTCGAAGCTTCCATCAGTGCAACAACGACACTTTTTCTACGTATTTCAGATGGGAGAAGTATCGTTGTTGCTGGCCCGGAGCTGGGAGGGGGGGAGACCAATGGCTTTTTTTGTAGTAAAGTCTTTTGCTATTTAACCCCTTGCAAAATATTGCTTCTAAGTGAGGCTCATGCAATTGTCTCACCATTAAGAATCTATTAATTTATGTTGGTTCAAATCAGGGAGACGGACCGGCCAAAAAAAAAAAGGGTTCGGGTTCAGACCTCAGCAAAGGTGGATTCAGCAATTTGGCAACTGTGTATTATTCCCATTTGAATGCTTGAGAAACAATCGATTAGTAACAGGGTCATAGTCTCCTCAGGAATCGATAGTTCTGCATACGTTCAAATGGGATGAATTCGCATGGTTGCCAAATTGCTTGATCCGCCCGTGGACGTCGCTGGAACCACTCAATCGTTCCTACTTAAAAATAGTTTCTTCGATAATTATACACCTACTGTGCATTTTGAAACTTTCCGATAAATGATCCGTTTTGTTTTGTTTTGTTTTGTTTTGTTTCAGGTAAGATATGCTTTTTTAATCATTCGAATCTCCTTATGACACTACTTTATTAGCTAATGATGGTAAGTTCTCATCTTGATTTAATGGTGACGTTTGGTCAGTGGCGTCGTGTGCCATTTGGCAACAATGCAACTTCTCCATTTAAACTCATTATATATATCGAATTTTCCTCGTGCACTGTGCATCCCCTGAATTCGATCTTTTACATTAGTTTAAATGGATAGAATATATTGTTGCCAAATTGCACGCTGCGCCACTGCGTTTGGTAATCACACTGGGACTGGAAAGTGAAGAGATGGGTGCTCACTGCTCACCATAAGATTTTTACGCTTCAAGGACATAGATGTTCGCCCCCTATGAACACAAAATAAGGGTCCCTAGACACAAACATGGAGTTTTTTCTTATAATTAGACCTGTTATCGCGTCAACAGCGTGACTTCCAACGTAAATTGACCTGCCGAGTTCAATTTTGACCTTAGTTTTGATCGAAATAATCTAATTTTTCCACAATTTATACTTTATCGCGCAAAATTCCTAAAAGTAGAATATGCGTAAAATCAGGACGAGTTACGTAGAAAATTATATAATTTTTTACATCAGCGTCTCAAATACTATAGCGTAGCTCAATTTTCATGTAATTAACAAGAAAATTCATTGATATACATTAAAATTTAGTTAAAAAAACGCTGATGTTTGGTGCTTGTCGCGGACAGTTATGTCGCTAAAGAGACCTACTTCACCATTAAACACTAGGTTAATTCAGAAGGGCATTCTGGGTATTGACTGTTTTATTTTTGAATGCGCAAAAGTATTGTGTGCCTCTGGAGACGCCATTTATAGTGTTCCGTCGCTATTTGTCTCTAGAGAGTTCTTCGACCTCTGTAATTTCTATGTAAAAAATCGATTCATTGTGAGGCCTTCCTCTCTAAAGTCGCCAGATTTTTTTAATAATTATCAGTGATGACGCGTGCCATCGGGCGACGTCGCATTTAGTCCATTCAAAGTCTAGAAAAAGGTCGAAATATAGAGGGCAAACTGTGAACTCCCTCGAATCGATATCTGTATGGGTTTTAAATGGACTAAATGCAATGTTACTAGATTGCATGCGCCGTCACAGAAAATTGCTAATAACTTTTACTTTGAATCAAATGGGTATAATCGGATAACTGTCGGTATAATCAGAGTATAGTGTGCCTCTGCAGACGCCATTTAGTGTCCTATTTGCCTCTGGAGAGTTCTGCGACCTCTGTAATTTCTATGTAAAAAATCGATTCATTGTGAGGCCTTCCTCTCCAAAGTTGCCAGATTTTACTAATCATTATCAGTGACGGCGCGTGCCATCTGGTGACGTTGCATTTAGTCCATCCAAAGTCTAGAAAAAGGTCGAAATATAGAGGGTGCACTCCCTCGAATCGATATTCTACCTGGGTTCAAATTCTACATTTGAGATGGACTAAAGGCAAATGCTCCTAGATTACATGCGCCGACACTGAAAATTATCAACTTTTATGTCGAGTCAAATGGGTAAAAGCGGACAATTAACTGTTCGGTAAATGGCAACACTGTTCCTCTCCTCAAATCGATATTTTACACGGATTTAAATGAGATAAAAAAGCGAGGTTGTCATATTTGCACTTATACATACAAACTTGTACATTCAATAACTCGCGTGCCTTTATTCGCTTCCGTGCGCACCTAATAAAGACCGAATCTCCTCAACCTTAATTAGTTTGCAAGTTTATTCACTCCCCATAAATACCTCCTCCTCCCCCTTAGCCCACCCACCCCCTGCAGTATAATCCTCATCATCGCCTGCCCCTGTTTATATCCCCTCGAATTCGCTTGTCCCTCAATTTCGTCCCCTATAGCTATATACCTACACATACATCCCCTGTATATACATAGATACAACCTCTCGCACTCTTAATCAAGGCATTTCCCTCTTCCGTACGCAAACACAGCCCCATAAAACGCGACCCACGCTTATCTGGAATCAACATAATTAAAAGCATCGAGCTAATTTCCAGTTATGAGCACACCCAGTGTTTCTATACGCCGTTTTTCCGGAGATGGATTCACTTTGTTTTTAATGAACTTCCAATGACAGTCAACGATTGTAATGAATATCCTCCGTGTTTTCGGTGTCCTGTGAGTACCTATACATACGCTGTATACAGGGTCATTATAAATCCGGTGTGTCGCTGAGTCTAATTTTTGATCGAAAGTGTGGAAAGCAGAAAGCAAGTGATTCGGAGCCTGCAGCAGGGATCAAATAATGTT
This sequence comes from Trialeurodes vaporariorum, assembly GCA_011764245.1. Taxonomy (NCBI): domain Eukaryota; kingdom Metazoa; phylum Arthropoda; class Insecta; order Hemiptera; family Aleyrodidae; genus Trialeurodes; species Trialeurodes vaporariorum. The sequence continues at coordinate 21,140,755 of VMOF01000013.1, read as the reverse complement.
ACGTCCTTACGGTCCCGCACGCATGCTGATCGTTGAGGACTTACGGGGGGTATAAACCACACGTAACCATACTTAAGTACTTACGTACCATCCAACGTCTTTCGTAGGACCGTTAAACTGTAACATAATTTGGTCCCAGATCCATAGCCAGGAATTCGCCTCTCTCTCTCTCTCTCTCTCTCTCTCTCTCTCTCTCTCTCTCTCTCTCTCTCTCTCTCCCTTTCCCCGTTTGAATGTATGCGTAAGAGAAGGACAGAAACAGGGGCTGAAGTTACGTGATAGCCCATATCTCCATCTTTTTCTAACACACGCGTTATTCAAGTGGACTGAGAGAGAGAGAAAGACAATATCCTGGCTATGGCCAGAGCCAAGATTAAAATCGAAATTAGCGCTCCCCGCGGCAGAAAACGAAAGCAAATGCCGCTATACTAGTGCTCTTTATTGTTCTAAAACTGATTTCTCGTGTTCTCGTACAATCGGGGATCGATTTCAAAGACTAAAATGTGAATGGGGCTCATCTTCCTACCTTTTGCTGTTTGCGATTGAATATATAGTTAGTGTTTGCGTGAAAACGAGAAAAAATAACGATCAGTACTATAACTTTAAAAAAAAGTATCCTCGTAGAAATCTTAATTCATTCTTCAATTTTTTGACCAGTTAAAAAAAAAAAAAAACAAAAAAATCTAAAACTCTTTAAAAATAATGAACTGCATAGTCAAGGACCATTTCGATGAAAGGACTTTCTTTTGAAGGTCATAGTACATTAACAAATAACGAAATTCACTCACAGGCATACAAAATGGCTATAAAGTTTATTGCTTTATGGCGGAGTTCCGCATAGGTATAAGTACCGTGGGAGATTCCTTTCTAATTTTAGACTCCCGTTTGTGTCTTTCAATTGAGACACGTCCATAGGCGTGTCATATAGGCGTATAAGTCGAATCCAACGTTTCATGATCAATTTTTACGTTTTAAATTTTTCGAAGGACAATGCGTGTACGAATAATCGTGAATTTTTTTGCCTTTGTTCTTCAAGAGTTATAGAATCACAGAAAAATATTAATTGAAGAAATTGAATAATTGATCGCGGCTAAAAAAACGAAAATGAATTTGAAAATTTTGAAAAAATTATTTTGATTTACGCCTTCATGTCAGATGAACGACGAAATAAGATCGTAACCATCTCTCTCCCCCCCTCCCCATGACACCTACGCTACGTGCTGCGTAGTTCCACCGTTTAAGATCAAAGATGGGGGAGCTATGCCGGTATCATAAAAAAAAGTCCTCTCTAATCCGCCCCTCTCGATTGAAAAACACCGAGGGAAGTCTCAAATTATATAAGTATCTTCCATGGTACTTACCTATGCGTATCTCCGTCACACTGCCTTAAAATGTTCAGTCCTGCAGTTTGTGGGTGAATTTCGTATTTTTTTTTAATGAGCTGGTCGGAATTTCCGTTGGCTTTTGCGCAAGATTCACCTATATTCAATCACTTATAGCAAAAGTTAGCAGGATCCCAATTGAACGCCACGGGCTACGCTTTTTGATAAAAGATGACAAGCAAAAGTACTATGGCTCTTAAAAGAAAGTGTATCGTGATAGAAACTTTCATCATTTCACTTGAAACGGCTAGACCCTTACCCAGCGTTGGAATAATCATTTTCCCACAAAGAATGTTCGAGGAAGTTCGAAATGCGATAATTGATTACCTTAAAAACTGAATTGACAAACTCAGAAATAAAATGAACGAAATCCAAGATGAATACCAAAGAAAAAATTCAGCAAGAACAATTCTGATAAGAGAACTTTCTTTTGAAAGTCATGAAACATTTATTCATTTGAATTATTTTCTCTGCAACCCTCAGAAAATTAGACGAGGGTCGTTGGTTTTTCAATCACACTGTATATGAATTCCCGATCAAGCGCGCGCAGGAAGAAAAAAAGGACCGTGGCCTTAATTATTATTAAATTTGTTCATTCCATGTAAAATTAGAGGCCTAAACAGGAGTGACTGACGAGATGAAGAGGGGGAGGCTTTGGCGAAATGAAGGAGAGTTTACGGTGATTAATTGACTCGAATTACAAGCTTGGTGGAGAGGCGGAGATAAGGATGGAGAGAGAGAGAGAGAGGGAGGGAGGGAGGAAGAGGGAGAGAGATAGAGAGAGAGAGAGGGAGAGAGAGAAAGAGAGAGAGAATGGATGCCAGTGTGGGAAGAAGAGAGCGAGAGAGAGGGAGATGAAATTGATGGTGTTGTAGAGAGAGAGAGAGAGAGAGAGAGAGAGGGGGGGAGGGAGAGAGGGAGAGAGAGAGGGAGAGAGATAGAAAGAGAGATAGAAAGTGAGAGAGAGAGAGAGAAAGAGAGAAAGCGAGAGAGAGGAGAGAGAGCGAGAGAACGGATGACGGTGCGGGAGGAAGTGAGAGAGGAAGGGGGAAAGGATGGTGGTGTGGGAAAGTGAGAGAGGGAGAGGGAGGGACAGTTGGAGTGGGTCCCTTATCAACAAGTTATTAAACAGCCACGCAGCGCGGTGGTACCTAGCGTGGAATTACCAGGAAGAGCGTTTTTCAATAAAAAATGGGTCACTGACCAATTTCCCCCTTTTATTTTGGTTTACAAGCAGCATGAAAATAAATTGGTTCATCGTATGGTATTCCTTTTGTCTTCGTTTTTCTCTGACTTTGAATTTAAAATATATATTTTTAACTCTGACTCGGGTGCTGGCACAGAAGGGGAAAACAAGTTTATTTTTACGAGACTCTTTTCGTCTGCTTCCAATCGGATGGAATTATACTGAAAGGCGTAAAAGGACCCAATAGACATAGCACGTTGCCATATTGCTGAGAAAATTTCCCTCTTTATTTTGGTTTACAAGTATCATGCAAATAAATTGGCTCATTGTATGGTTTTTGTTTTGTTTTCCTCTTTCTCTGACTTTGAATTAAAATATGTATTTTAAACTCGGAATCAAACCCGAGAGGGGATAAAATTTTTATTTTTAAGAGACTCCTTTTGTCTGCTTTCAATCAGACAGCTTTTTACTGAAATGAGGAAAAGGAGTTAACCGATATCAAACGCTGTCATATTTCCAAGGAAATGAAAATGCCGAGGAAGAATGGTAACGTCTGAGGTTGCATTAACTTCATTTTTTTCTACGTTTATCATAAATAGTCCGATTTCTCATAAAGTGGGATAGTTGGACGCAATAATAACGCTAATGGGACCTATAATTGACAAATTTTCAGTTCTGGATCTATGTTGATTGATATGCGTAGGGGACTTAGAAAAACCTCCTAAAGATCGTGGCGAAATTCCCATTAATAATGGCGTGGTTACGTAATTCGTTAACCCTTGTGATTCCAAGATATTTGAACAACTTATGTAAAAAGACCCAAAAGATTTTACCTTGTGGTGGCCTAGTTTTTTTATTTTAATTTTCAAGTATGTCAAATAATTGAGTACATCCTATTGAAATTTTTCTGTATATTTGTGGTTATTTTTCGAAAATATTAAAAAATTAAAAAAAATTATAAATCGTCGATTTTTTTTTTTTTTTACAAAGAAACGTAAGTCAATCCAACGTTTTAAATTCTTCAATTACATAGTTTCTTTCTTATAGGTGAACAAATAAACCGATCTCTACAAAAAAAGTTTACGATATTTTGTACATTTTACTTCAAATCGGGAGAAAAGAAAATCACGACCATGCACGCAGAAAGTTTTCTTTAAAAAAAATGAAAAATTGAATAAGGAGTTTTTGAACCGTTTAATTGTTTAAAAAAAAAAAAAAAACAAAAAAAAAACAAAAAACAAAAACCAAAAGAAAAAAACACCGGCTTTGAAAAAGAATTGCAGCTCTCCACACCTTTGAAACCTATGTTCTATGTTCCATCGACCATCGTTATATATTTATAATTAATTTTTTTGCTGCCGATAATAATGGGTACGATTCGATCTGAAAGGTCCTTACCAACTGATTGTGAGTGCAATTTCCAGCTTTAAGCCCATTGCTGTACTTCGTTTCTCAGTTTTTGTGTGAAACAGTCACGCGACACCCCACTCATCCGTAGCAAAAGTTTGCAGAAGCAGCTCATTGTGAAGATTTTCTGAACGTTGAGCATGTATGCCGTATGGTCTTCTTCTCTCACCGCAGGATATTTCATACGAAGAAAAGGATAAAACAGAATGAAACGAAAAGTAACAAGTTTGTCCAAAAGTGTACTTCTCTCGAAGCAAGTTTCACAATACCTCGCTCGCGCTTTGCCAACGCGCACGCGATGCTGTACAATGGTTTGAGAACTGTCTTTGTCAGGACATGAAAAGTTTTTGGTTTTTCATGGGGAAGAATTTATACTTGCGTTTACCAGAACTTCATTTAAACGTAACGTTAAAGTAATTCTAGAAGCCCAAAATATACATTATTCTCCTTATTGTTTCAGAAACGTTTTAGTTTCGTTTGCTGGCATAACCTAAAACTTGTACGCCTTTAGACAGAGAGACCGTTTCATGTGCATTCAATGGAATGGGGCAAACTTTTGCTATAAGCAAATATATGGGCCAATCTGATGTAATGACCAGCGAAAATCATGAAAATCACACCGAAAAAGTCTAAAATTCAGTAATAAATTCCAAAAACTGTTTTAACGGCAAGATCGTAATGGCGCTTCAACGCAGGTATCATGGGAGATTCCGATTCCTGTCTAATCTGTCACTTTCTCTACGGAAACACAGAGATATGTCTCATTTTAGACAGGGACCTCCCATGATACCTGCGTCTTTCCACCATTATGCCCGATTCTGCGAGCGAATTTCGTGATTTTTTAGTGTACTCATTGTCATTTTTACACGTTTTTATGCAAGAATAAACTTTTTAATCCCCCGTAGCAAAAGTTTGCAAGAGCCTCATTGTTAACTTCATCGATGACTCGATCGGTTGAGAAAAGATTGAGAGGAAGTCCAAATTTTTAACATTTGAGAAATCATGTCTCATCGAGCGCCTTAAATTAACGGGTTATGCAAAATGAACACAGCTAAGTAGGAGTAGTTAACTACCTTCTGAATTTGAGCGAGTTATTACAGAGCTGCCGTTTCGTGTATATTTAATGACATTTTTCAATTCACCGATGATTTCGCCAGTTGAGAAAAGATTAGTAGTTCAGGTCAGTTTATGCCCATTAAAGTACGGAGATACTCTGAAGTGTGTAATCCTCTCTTAACCGGTGGAGTCATCACTGATTTCAGAAAACTTGCGGATATTTGAATAATTTAACTGCGATTCTACCGATTGAGAAAAAATTACATGAGAGTATTTTCGAGTATTATACAGTCATAAACTGAAGTGAACTATGTAATCTTTTCTCAACCGGCGAAATCATCGGTGAATTGAAAAATGTCATTAAGGTGAATCTTCAGCGCTTAGTGCCGATTTCTGCCACCAGAGCGCTACCGTTCGATTAAAGTCAAATTACAGGCCGAAAGTAATTTATTTTTAAGAAAACGGAAGGTCAGTTACTAGATAATCATCTAAAGAGTGTCTCTGCAAAAAATCTCGTCGATAACTTCAAAAATAAGGCTGAAAGTACCAAAAAATGAAAAAAAAAAATCGAAATTTCGATAGAAGAATCTATTTGCGACACTTCACTTTTTGGTACTTTCAGCCTTATTTTTGGAGTTATTGACGAGATTTTTTGCAGAGGCACTCTTCAGATGATTATCTAGTAACTGACCTTCCGTTTTCTTAAAAATAAATTATTTTCGGCCTGTAATTTGACTTTAACCGAACGGGAGCGCTCTGGTGGCAGAAATCGGCACTAAACGCTGAAGAATCACCTTAAATATACATGGAACAGCAGCCCTGTATCAACTCGCTCGAATTTATCGAATCCGCTGTCGCCACATTGCACAAGCCGCCACTTACCACTGTGTGTCGCGCGGCCGCGTCGGACTGAGTTACAATAATGTTCACAGAATGTTCATAGAGCGTTACTCAGTATATTGATTGAATTGACTTCGTACTTATCGTGAGTGTTGCCACATTTAAAAACAAAGTTACTCTTCAGTGGCGTTCTATCTGGCAACGTAGCATTTTGTCCATTTGAACGCATGTAAAAGGTCGAATGTGACATTTATTGCCGACCATGTATTAGTTTGATATTTTTTAATGGTTCAAATGAGGCTCCGGCAAACTTTTGCTTTAGAGGAATTAATAGTCGATTCTTGCATGAACACCTGTAAAAATGACGATGAGCTAAAAAATCAGAAAATTCACTCTCAGAATCGGGCTTAATGGCGGAGAGACGCAGTTATCATGGGAGGGGACATTCCTATCTAAATTGAGACATATCTCTGGGTTTCCTCAGAGAAAGTGACATAATAGACAGGAATCTCTCATGGTAGAGGTCGTTTCAGAAGAGTAGGCGCATCTAAACCAATAAGCTTTGGAATCTTCCAACATTATTTGTCATATTACATCATAAAAATGAATGAAAATGAGTATGGGAGTTGGTGTTTTATTCAAGAAAGCTTTAAACTCTAAAGTTTGAAGTCGAGGCCGAGTTTGTTGATTTGAAGGATAGAAAATTGAAAAATCGCCAAAGATTACAGTCTAGGTGCGCCTACACTTCTAAAACGAGCTCTACCTGTGTTAAACCGTCATTACGAACCTGCCGTTATTGCAGTTATGTCAGTTCACTACTGAATTTGAGCATTTCTCATTGTGATTTTCGTGTTTTTCGCAGGTTCTTACAACAGATTAAACTATTCGTTTGCTCATAGCAAAAGTTTGCGAGTGTCCCTTTGAAATAAATACTTATATTCGTTGCCAGACTACAAGCTTTGCCACTGCTACTCATTGAATGAAGCTGTTCCAAGCTTTTGCTAACAATCAGTGAGGCCGAAAAAGGATTAAGGATTAAAACCAACCAAATCCTTTTTCTGTCCAATTCTACTTTACTGTGAACTTTTTCCGCTCTATCCTACAACTTTTTCAGTTCAGATCATAATTGGCAAAAATTCAAAAAAAGTTTTAAGGCGATGTGAACAACATAATCAAAAGTTTCAATTTACGCCAAATATCAATGCACATTTGAACCATCTAAGCGTGAGATATTTGCACGGGAACGGAAAATAACTTTAACCAACCCTTCATTGTACGATTTTTCTTCTTTTTTTTAACCAATTATTTTTGTTTAGTACATTTTGGGGTGCTTGAATAGGGAAAAATAGTGATTTTTCCCCCTCATTATTTATTTACTAATGAGAGGCCGTAAGTGAATTATTCCGGATATAATACGTAACGTACCAATTTCAATCCCAATTTGTTTAAAAACATTTTTAAATGGTTTACTCATGACTAGGAACACGGTGCAGTGAAGGGTTTTAATTCATGCGAGCATGCCATTTTTTCGTTGCGTAAAAGTTTTCGTTTTTAAATTTAAATTTTGGAACCTCATGAAATTCAAAGTAAGTATACTGACGTATAGCGACATTCATACTAATCTTTACAATTTTGGGAATGCAGCTGTAAATTTAACCAGGCTTTTTGGGCCTCGGATACTTTTAGGATCAATGATCAAATTCTCCTATTTTAATCGCAAGTAACAGGGGAAAAAACAACTGAAAACTAAAAGAAATTTTCCACTTTGTTGCGTCTTTTCGAATCGTATTTTTTCCCCTTGGAAAATTGCCATAAATGTCCCAAAATCGATTATTTATTTTAAATAATGGTCGTAGAAAATTCAGTCGAATGTACTCAGTTACTAAAAATACTGAATTAAAAAATAAAAAAAATTAAATTAAAAAAATAAATAATAATAATTACGGTGAAAAACCATTTGGAACCTTTTCAGCCATCCTCCCCTTTCTTGGTACCATACGTTGTCAAATTCCTTTGACTCACACGGTTTGTTATTATAGTTTATTCTTATGGTGCACAGAGAAAAAACATGTTTTAGATTTAAAAAGAAATAATTTTGAATTACAATATGACAACAAGGCGTATTTTAAAATTGAAACTAAGTTTTGTTAAATTAAAAAAAAAAAAAAAAAACTTTTCATTAGATCAAAATACCGACTTTTCAATTTAAAAACAATTATTTTCAATTTGAATAGTTATTTTTAATATAAAATCAATTATTTATACAGTAAAAACATTTAATTTCATATGAAAGGTACGTCTTATTGTCATATAATTCGAAAACATTTTTTTTTTAATTCGAGAAATGTTTTTTTTTTTTTTCTGTGTGTGCGTGTATCGTGATTAAAGGTAATTCCAGTCATGAAACGACTCTCACATCAGATACTTCCAACTCCGCCCCCTCAATCCCTAGGTCCGACCCTTTCAAGTCGCCGTAAAGGAAAGTTTATTGCCGATCATCAGTCATTGCCGGTGAAAACGGGTGCCCTATCATGACACTTACACCCCTTGACCCCCACCACCACTCACTCAACCAGGCGACTCGACGCGACGCTACGCGCGTTGCCCTACAGACTATTTATAGTTAACCGCCGGTTATCGATTCATATCGGGCTATTCGGCAGCTCGCGACAAAGATTACCGATAGTTCAGATGCGTTCTCTATAAAAATAACTGCTAAGCTCTTTCATATCGTGAGTGAAGTTCGTACTCCAGATGGTTGGCGAATTAAATAATGTCATTATGTATAGATTTTGCACAGACAAATTGAAACCAGTGGCGTCGCGTACAATTTGGCAACAATGTATTCTATCCATTTAATTTCATGTAAAATATCGAATTCAGGGGGTGCACAGTGCACAAGGTAAATTCGATATATTTAATGAGTTTAAATGGAGCAGTTGCATTGTTGCCAGATGGCACGCGACAACACTGATTGAGACCCAACTCGAAGCTTGCGACTTGTGTCCACTTTTCCAGCTCACTTTTGGTCGGAACTCGTCGAATCATCACACTGAAAGAAATCAATTGTTGAAGCAACCATTCAAAAGTCGCTGATTTAACAAAAATTGAAAGTTGCTAAATCAACCAGGGTTTTCTGTTAAGTTAACAATTTATTTGTTGAGTTTACAAAAATAGTTGTTAAATCAACCACATAATGGTGTTCTTTTAGCAAAATAGACATTGTCAATTTAAAAAGGCGATTTAACTTTTTTTTTTTCAATTCAATTGTCGATTTAAATTTTGAAGGCGAAACGACTTCATAATTTACGGCTTTCATTCCTGACCAATTTTGCTCGTTTCCGTTAAAAAAATGTCGGAGATTCTGACGTTTTTGAATTTTGCGTTTCTTCTTCGGTTTTAATTTAAAATGCAAAAGACACGACAAGTGGCGCTATCCATTGGCTTGAAATCTGGACAAGTTTCGCCCAAAATCACCTCAAGAGGCATTCTTTTAATACTTTTTCGTGCGCTGTCAGTGTTATTGTCACGTGCTTTTACATCAGGCGAGTTGACCCTTTTCTCTGGCGTAGCAAAACTTTCCAGCGGAACCAATTCTTAAGCTCCTTTTATCCTAAGTCCAAACAAACGCCGAACTCGGACAGAATAAATATCGAGCCCCTTCACTTTGAGTAGAAGCAACACGCTGTTTACGGATTAAACAATTTTCAGGGTTTCTCTGAAGTTAGGCACTCTACGATGCTTAACCGCTGCGCTGCGCGCCGGCTAATTAAGCGGAAAATTGCTTCAACTTTGGAGCAATCTTTCACCGAAAGTTAGGCACAGTTTCCCAACTGTTGATAAAATTATGAAGATTCCAAACGATCGTGGTTGGGTTATACGGTTAACGAGCTATATCAATAAGCACAGAGGATGATACGTGTTATAAGTCCTTTACCAAAGTCAGTGGCGTAGCCAGGAATTTTTCTGGGGGGGGTCCGGGTTCGAAAATGGTCATAAGGGGGTCCAAAGATACTAATTTGGTAAAAGTTGTCTGAAAACGCAAAAAATAACCTTTTTTTAGGACAAATTTTGGTGTCATGGGGGGGGGTGTCCAGACCCCCCCTCCCCCCGGCTACGCCACTGACCAAAGTGTGAGAGCATGGACGATCTAATTCTGGTTTGTTGGCCACATTTATTTTTTCTTTACGTTTAAATAAATTATTGTATAATTATTTCAATGGAAATCGGTAACGAAAGTGTATGTGTTTAGAGTGGCTATCCGGACATAGAATTTCAATACGGAACTATCCTGCGGACCGATCATTTACTCGCTTGATCGTTAAAGCGATCGTTAAGATTGTCTATGAGTGATTCTATCGGTCGGAAATTGCAAAACTTGGCCGTTGCTATGGTAACCATCGTTAAAGTGTCCGTCCTATAAAGGTGATTCACGAGTAACCTTTAAAAAGCGGGAACTTTAACGATGGTTACCATAGCAACGGCCAAGTTTTACAATTTCCGACCAATAGAATCACTCATAGACAATCTTAACGATCGCTTTAACGATGAAGTAAATGATCGGCCCACAGGTGCGAAAATTGGGCTTGTTTCTGTCATATTATGTCTTTTTTTTTTTTTTTTTTTTTTTTTTTTTTTTTTTATCGTGCAAATTCTTCCTGAAGAAACAAATGTATCGGTTTCTGTGTCTAGATAGCCACCCTCAAACACGTACACCTTAATTATAGTTTGAAACCAATTTTAAGTGGATTTGTCACAACTTTCTTTTTAAAGTTAAAAAGTATCAAACAAACAAACCGAGCCCGTTTAAAATGGCAATAAGAGGTTTCCATCATGGTCGTCTCTTTGAAGTTGTTCCAAAATCATGTCCTATAAATCCGCTCTATTTCTATAGCAGTGGCGTAGCGTGCAATTGGGCAACGTTGTACAGTGTCCCTTTAAACCCATATAAAAGGTCGAATGCGAAGGTGTTCACCGAACACCCGATGGCTCGATATTTCTGATGGGTTTAAATGGCCAAACTGTGCAACGTTGCTAAATGACATGCTACGCCACTGTTCTATTACTCGTTAGACATGGTACACCCTCCACCGGATTGCTGTTAACCCGCAAATTCTAGGCGGTATATTCGACTTAAAATCGCAAAATGGACGTGGATTTCGAATGGGCGCATTTACCTGTGATTGTCGATGGACAGATTGTCAGTGCAGCAGGTGCAAGGGTCATAATTTTAGTGTTTTTTAGTAAAAATTGAAAGATTTTTAAAAATTCAAAAAATAAAAAGATCGCAATAATATATTGGATTAATAACCGATATTTCAGTTAAATTTGCGCTTACGGGAAAATTACATCGAACCGGAGGTCCCCGAACAGCAATCAATCGACAAATCACTGTGCTAAAACAGTCTGTTGAAAAATGGTGCATGATGTTGTTATACTTCTATAAATAGTGATTGAAAAAATAAAGGGCATTAGAATATGTGCACTGTGCAGGAATAATACCTGAAGAAATAACAAAAAAAACTCCAACGAAATGCAAAAAAATTAAAACATCAAAACAAGCTTCCACCAAGACAAATGCGAATGAAAAAGCTGACTTTTCATTTTATTTGCTGTCCGTTAAAAGCTCTTCAAGTTGAAATCAATCCATTTGAATAATTACTGCCCGAAAATTTTTCAATCAATTTTTCAGAATAAAGGTCTAAACTGCGGATGAATTTTTGAAACAAAAATAGGGACATAGCAATAACTCGCGCACGATGCGCTAATTAACTAATTAATTTAATTTAATTTAATAAATTAACTGGTTCAGAAGCATTGCGAGCAATCACTCCCTTCCCCCCCCCATTCGCAATTGCTGCGGGTCATAGGTGATGGGTATGAGCGGTCCTTGGGCTCAAAAATGGGGGGGGGGTGGTTGATAAAATGTGTTAACTTTTATCCTTTTCTGCCTGTGTTTCCAAACAGATGACGAGAGAGATAGAATGATTTTTAATTATATACGCTACTCAACCCGAGACTAATTATAGGTACCTATATTGTGGAAATGAGACTCACAGACCAAAACTATTTTGGGCCTCAATTTTAGGCCAACAACTAGGCCCCCGCTCCTTTTACACGCTCAAACAGTTTGATCAAACATTCCGCGGTATGCCCCCATGACACTTTCAGAACTCAAAAATAAACACGCGATAGTCACCGCTATTTTCGGACCGCCGTTGATGATGGATGCGGAACTGACGATTGGTGCATGCAGTCATCTGAAGGATTTGTTTGACTTCGACGGGCTGTCAAATAACAGCTATTAATGTAAGACAAACACAGATGCAATAATAACAGCTAGCTGCAATGCGTTCACAGTTGGTCACGTGATGCCAATGACATACGGTGGATATGAATTATGAAATTGAGGCAGCCGATATATGTATGCATTGCGAAGAGTTTTCAGAGATTATTCCTCGTATAGAATAATCTGCTGCTGTTTTGTTCTTTCGAAGCACCAGTAGCAACTCATGCAATCTGGCAACCGTGCTATTTTGCCGTATGACCTATGCAAAAATATCGATTCTATAGGTGAGGCACAGCTCCTCACCAAAGAATCGATTATTTTAAAAACATTTAAATGGAGGGAATAGACCATTGTTGCTACATTGCTCAGAACAAAATTTGGTCAAATAATAGAGAAATAATAAAAAGTTAGTTGTTTCACAATGTAATATTTAATCATTCAAAAATAAAATATAAATACAGCCTGATTTTTTTTTTTTTTTTATCCGACTGATGAAGATCAAGTGTTTAATCGAAACGTTTCGGTTTTTTTTTGTCCCCTTCTTGGCTCAGTTCTTATTTCCAGTAGCGTAGCGAGCAATTTGGCAACGTTGCAGTACGTTCATTTGAACCCACGAAAAAGATCGAAGTAATGGGTGTTCGGTGAACACCTTCGCATTCGACCTTTTAACCCCTTAAGGACCAAGCTAATATACTCGGTTTTCTCCTCTAGTTCATTTCACATTGTTCCAGTATCAGGATTCCGAATAAACACGATTCTCGATGTAGTATAAAAAGATGAGATTTCGTATGGCGCCTTCAATCCGTCGTATATGCAATTCCAACTCCCCCGAGTACGAACAGTTAACTACCTTCCCTATACAAACGGAAAAGTGGCGTTCATGTGAACTAACCTGGTCTTTAAAGGGTTAAGTGGGTTTAAATGGACACAATACAACGTTACCAAATTGCACGCTTTACTCTGTTGATTATTTCTGACTCGTTTTTATAGTTATTTCGCCAATTTAGTTTTTTAATATTCTTGTACAGCTAGAAAACTACATCGATGAAGCAGTGGCGGCTCGTGAAATTTGGCAACCGTGTCCTCCTCCTATTTAACCAATGTAAAACAATCGATTCTCCCGGAGGCTGCCAGCCTCCGCAAGAATCGATTATTTTACCTACGTTTAAATGGAAAACTTGCATGGTTGCCAAATATCACGAGCCGCCACAGCGATGAAGCAACAAAAAAGTCTCAAAATTCACTCATAAGCCCACAAAAGGCGCTTTAAGAGAAATCCAAGAGGACGGTCAAAATATGAAGGGAGAGTCACACTGGGGGAGAGCTCCATCTAATTGCTGCTTTCTCTATGATGATGATGAATCACTTTTCTTAGCATAGACATTTGCGATTAGATGGAACACCCCCCCCCCCCAAATATGAACCTTCTTCATTTGACCATCCCTTCAGGGCTGCCGTTTTGCGTATAATCAATGCTATTTTTCAATTCACCGATGATTCCACCGGTTGAGAAAAGATTACACAGTTCAGTTCAGTGCATGACTGTAATTAACCAAAATACTCGCATCTGTAATCTTTTCTCAACCGGTGGAGTCGTCGATAACTTTATAAAACTTGCGGATATTTTAATTAATCAACGGAGTTTCCACGGATTAAGAAAAGATTACAGATCAGAGTATTTTCGTGCATTACAGTCATACACTGAACTGAACTGTGTAATCTTTTCTCAATCGGTGGAATCATCGGTGAAAAGAAAAATAGCATTGATTATACGCAAAACGGCAGCCCTGCACCCCTTGTAATTTGGTTTAAACGAACCTTTATTGAGTTTTCAGAAGTCAATTTTGGAACTTTCTGATGCTCTGAACGTTTCAAAGCCATTTTACTCCAGAGTAACCTTTCTTTACAGTTGCAGCAAAAGTTGGCAACGGACTCGAACATTGATTTGTCTTCAAAACCTGGTGGTAAAAGGGTTAAGTAAGGAACTATGTAAAATTACTTTATAAAGAATATTCTGATAACTTACTTTTGAAACACCTCTCAGAATATTCTGAGAGGAATATTTTGGGATATTTTGCAATTTTTTGCTGTGGGCAAATGAATAGTCCTATCTGATGTAAAAACCAGCGAAAATTACGAAAAGCGCACTAAGAAAGTATAAAATTTAGTAGGTAATAATTTCACATAACTACTAAAACGTCAAGTTCGTCGTGGCGGTTCATCACAGGTATCATGGAAGATTCCTGTCTAATCTGTCACTTTCTCTAATGAAACACAGAGATTTGTTACAATTTAGATAGTAATCTCCCATGATACCTGCGTCTTTCCGCCATTAAGCCCGATTCTGAGAGTGAATGTTGCAATTTTTTGGTGTACCTACTCATCGTTATTTTTACAGGTGTTTATGCAAGAATCAACTCTTCAATCCCTTGTTGCAAAAGATTGCAAGAACCTCATTCCTAGAAAAATTGTCGATAGTTTTTTTTTTTTTTTTTTTTTTTTTTTTTTTATTATTATTATTATTATTATTATTATTATTATTATTATTTCGAAACGTTTTCTGAAGATGTCCGTAACCTGTTGGCAACACTGCTACTAATCCAGTCATCAAAAGGATTGACGGACGGTTCTGACGTCTGATAAAAGTTACTATAGTGGTTAAAAAGAAGAAATAAATAATTGCTCTGTATCTACGAACATTCCGAACAATTCTTTTTCGAAATGAATGTTCTGTAACTTTTTTTTCATCGCTTCACCATCAGATATATTCTTTTGCGATGCGCGCTTACAAAGTGAATGTTAAAATTCCAATCTTTCGAAATTCAATTGAATTTTATTTGAATGAGAACTATAACAATAAAGATAAAAAAAAAAAAAAAAAAACAAAACAAAATAAAATAGATTTGCTTTCAATCACAAAACAATCGATGCCAAGCATCAATATGACTTCATAGTGGCAAAATCCTGCAAATCTCGTCTGCCACAAACAAATATCTGGTTGAATTGGCGGCTCGTGCAATTTGGCAACAACGGATCCTCTCCCTTTAAACCAATTTCGGATTTTTGAGGAATTTTTTGATTCACCGATGATTCCACCGATGAGTAAAAATATTACCTAGTCCAGTTCAACAGTATAACTGCAATGCACGGAAAAACTCTGACAATAAATATTTTTTTCATCCGATGGAATTATCAAATTTTAAAGTAAACGATGTTTCCATCGGTGGCTGAAAAGATGACGGACTAGAGTTTTTATCGAGAGTTAAAGTCACTTTGCTGAACTTAATGGTATACTCTTTTTGTCAACCAATTAATACAATCATCACAGTGAATGTAAACACTTTATGCTTTAGACCGGCAAAACCGCTTGTAAATGAAAGAAACTTGAATGAGTTATTTTGTTATTTTATTTTATTGGGGGGGGGGGGCGAAGTCACGATAAAAGAAGAAATTAAAACAAAATGAATTGAAATAACACTTGAGGTCAGCGCTAATTTATTAGTTGTGTATCTTATTTTACAATATATACATATGCAAACAAATATACCCGGAGTATTACTCTTAAAAATTCAAGGGTTTGAGATTGGATGATTTATTATACATAAAAAAAAAAAAAAAAAAAAAAAAAAAAAAAAAAAAAAAAAAAAAAAAAAAAAAAAACGGCAGTTCTCGGGACTGCCAGAATAATTAGAAAAGTCCTTAGTTAAAAAGCTAGAATAAGAATGCCCGCAAATTAAAGAATCCAAGAATACAACCTGTTCCCTACCCACCTCTCAACCCATTAATCCTCGCTAAACGTAACCTCTGGACAGGCGTCGCACGACTTAATTCCTGCCCCGGTTACGTACCTTCTTATTAGCGGCTGTGAATTGCAAATTTTTCGATTCAGACAAAATTCTAACCGGCCATACCCTAATCCTCTCTTTACCCAGGATCATTGTTTGCCCCCGAGAAGAGAGCGTATACCCAGCTAGACTGGTGAAAAACACACGTTTACACAATAGAATAATAATAAAAATAATAATTCAAGGGAGCCTCACCTCAGGGGATGTGCAGTATCGGTTGCACCAAATCTGCCCCTGAGAGTTGATTCTGCTCATTTCACGAGACGAGGCGAGATGACCCCGAGTCGTCTCGTCCTATCTCTTTGCACGAGATAGAGTCGTTTATCTCGTCTATCTCATGTCGTCTCGTACGAGACAGCCAAGGAGAATCAGCCTACAGGTGGGGGCAAACACTTTCACTCCCGGGCACGGGGAAGTAAATCTAATTTAAAATTCATTTGTAAAAATATAACGCACCGTCAATGGCTCAAAATTTAATGCCGCTCCTATAAGCCTTTGCGGTACAGGACCATTGATTGGTCCACCAACCTCGCACATGTGAGTGAAATAGACCCCCATCATAATAATAATGATAGTTAAAGTACTTGATGAACTGAAAACAAAAAGGTGCCTTTGGTTTTTTTTTAAGGGCCCAGTTTCGGAGATACACTCGTGAGATCGAATGTGATGTGGTGTCACCAATTCCAATTCAACCAGAGCTGCCGTTTTGCGTATAATCAATGCTATTTTTCTATTCACCGATGATTCCACCGGTTGAGAAAAGATTACACAGTTCAGTTTAGTGTATGACAGTAATGAACTAAAATACTCGCATCAGTTATCTTTTTTCAATCGGTTGAGTCGTCGATGACTTAAAAAACTTGCGGATATTTTAACTAAGTAACGGAGATTCCACCGATTGAGGAAATATTACAGATCAGAGTATTTTCGTTCATTACAGTCATACACAGAACTGAACTGTGTAATCTTTTCTCAACCGGTGGAGTTATCGGTGAATAGAAAAATAACATTGATTATACGCAAAACGGCAGCCATGCATTCAACACAATGAATTTTAGGGCACAATCACAACTTTTTAAGTATGAAACTTAATTAGTAATTCTCAATTCAAAAGCATCCTTGTTTTCAGATCACCGATCTTATTCACGCTAAAAAAAACTTTAGACTCTCTGTATAACGCCAAAGCAAATGGTTGCAATAGACCCATCAAACAAATGCATATTTCACAGTCGCCTTTTTCAAATGAGGTCAAATAATCACAGCCTCTGATTCTTCACTGAAACGGGACAAAAGTTTTTTTTGTTTTTTTTTTAGCAATTATTCAGAAAGATGCTGAGTTTCTGGTTGAAAGCCGATTATGAACTCGTGCAGTTTCACGGAGAAACTAGAAATTAGGGCACCGGCGAATCCAGGAATACATCCTTCTCTCTCTTTCGTCATTAAAATGCGTGTGTTAGAAAAGGACAGATAATGGACAGTCAAGTGATTTTCACCCCCTCTTCTATCCTTTTCTAACACACGCGTTCTAATGGGGAAGAGAGAGAGAGAGAATAACAATTTCTTGGATCCGCTATAGTGAATTAGGGTCAGGTCACCGCCGGGATCGTAAGGAAAGAGGGAACGCAGAATACGCTAAAATGACCTTGTATCGAGTTCCTTCCCCCGAATCGTGCCGAACTGCCTAGCGGAGTTGCCAAGTTGCATGCAAAAAGTCGCTTACTTTTTTCGTACTTTTTGACTTTAATGAGAAAAGAGGCGTTTTTTTGCCATGATCAGTCAAGTATGGATGGGAATAGGGTTGCAAGATTGCATGACAAAATTCATCGACTTTACATTAAATGAAAATGGAAAACAGGCTATTTTGTGTCCCTATTAGGCAACTATGTTGCCAAGCTCCAGGGGAATGAATTAAAAAAGTTTTTAATTCACGTTCAGAAACTTCACAGTCCGTTTTCGACTTACCATCAGCACGGAACGGCGCGCCGCACAGTCCCTATCAACATAACGAAAGGTGAACATTAAGTAAAAGTCACGTAGTGACAAGAAAAAATGTTTCTTGTAAAATAGGTAAAACTTACAAAACCGTTAACCGTTGGACCGATTTGGAACAAAACTACGAAATTTGCTTGTTTTGAAGCTAATTTTAGGCAATATGGGTGTAAAGAAAATGTAAAAGTTGGTATCCATACGAAGGTAAACATTACGTAAAAGTCAGCGACAAGGAAAAACGTTTCTTGTAAAATAGGTAAAACTTACGTCAAAGTTAAGTCATATTGGACCGATTTGGAGCAAAACCAAGTAAAACTTGCTTGTTTTGGATCTACTTTTTTGGTGATATGGATGTAAAAAAAATGTAAAAGTTATTATCTAAACGAAGGTAAACATTGCGGAAAAAGTCAAATTGGACCGATTTGGAGCAAAACCAAGTAAAACTTGCTTGTTTTGGAGCTACTTTTTAGGTGATATGGATGCATAGAAAACGTAAAGGTTGGTATCCATACGAAGGTAAATAACAATACGTAAAAGTCACGTAGGAACAAGAAAAATTGTTACTTGTAAAATAGGTAAAACGTAAGGAATTAACTTGCT
This sequence comes from Trialeurodes vaporariorum, assembly GCA_011764245.1. Lineage (NCBI taxonomy): Eukaryota > Metazoa > Arthropoda > Insecta > Hemiptera > Aleyrodidae > Trialeurodes > Trialeurodes vaporariorum. The sequence goes on along the minus strand of VMOF01000013.1, from coordinate 21,122,161 downwards.
CCTCAAGTTTTAACTATTTTACAAGTAACATTTTTCTTGCCGCTCGGTAACTTACGTAACGTTGACCTTGGTCGGACATGGAATATGTGACTGAGAATGCAAATATGATCGTTCTTTTCAGTCAAAAAACAAACTATTAAGGGTGATTATTACAGGAAATTTAACAAAAAAATAAATTAAAAAAAAAAAAAAACCAAAAAAAAAACCAATGGAACCACTTTCAAACTTCTATGTTGCGTATTAACAAATAAATACGCATTTAAAGTTGCCGCGCCATGTCCTATCTCTTCCATTCAAGGGCGGATACAGGGAATTGTCTTTCTCTCTCTCCTCCCATTTGAAAATGTGCGTTAGAAAAGGATAGAAGAGGGGGCCAAAGTCACGTGATGGCCCCCTCTGCTATCCTTTTCTAACTCATAAGTTCAAATAGAAGGAGAGAGAGAAAGACAATGCCCTGTATCCGCCCATGCTTCCATTGACTCGCATCACTGTGCGCCAGGGCTGCCGTTTTGCGTATAATCAATGCTATTTTTCAATTCACCGATGATTCCATCGGTTGAGAAAAGATTACATAGTTCAATTCAGTGCGTGACGATAATAAACTACCATCTTTAATCTTTTCTCAACTGGTGGAGTCGTCGATGACTTTGAAAAACTTGCGGATATTTTAATTAATCAACGAAGTTTCCACCGATTAAGGACATATTACTGATCAGAGTATTTTCGTGCATTACAGTCATACACTGAACTGAACTGTGTAATCTTTCCTCAACCGGTGGAAACATCGGTGAATAGAAAAACAGCATTGATTATACGCAATACGGCAGCTCTGCTGTGCGCCGCGCCGGGCGCCGTGACGGTGACAATGTTCTTTTTAAGTTTAAGGGAACGCGCTTTTGTTGAATAAATTTCAATTTTTGAAAGGAATAGAACAAAAATTACTTTTTCTTTTGTTCTCTTATGTTGCTCGTTCTTTCATGGGCTTTTACGTTCGTGTCAACTTTGTTTCCTCTCAAAACTAACGTGTGCTCTGAATGGGGCTCTAGCAAACTTTTGATAAAAGCAATAAATAGTCCGATCTGTAGGCCGATCATTTACTTTATCGTTAAACCGATCGTTAAAACAGTCTACGAGTGATGCTATTGGTCGAAAATTGTAAAACTTGGCTGTTGCTATGGTAACCATCGTTAAGAGTCTCGTTTTATATAGGGTATTCATGAGCAACCTTTAAAAAACGGACACTATAACGATGGTTACCATAGCAACGGCTAAGTTTTACAATATTCGACCAATAGAATCACTCATACACAGTCTTAACGATCGGTTTAACGATGAAGTAAATGATCGGCCCGCAGATGTAAAGATCAGCGGAAATCACGAAAATCAAACTAAGAAAGTCTAAAATTCAGTAGTAACTCACATCTTTGCTATAACGGCAATATCGCAGTGGCGCTTCAACGCAGGTATCATGGGAGATTCCTGTCTATTATGTCACTTTGTCCACAGAAACACAGAGATATGTCTCAATTTAGATAGGAATCTCCCATGATACCTGCGTCTCTCCGCCATTAAGCCCGATTCTGAGAGTGAATTTCGTGATTTTTTAGTGTACTCTTCGCCACTTTTACAGGTCTTTATGCAAGAATCGAATCTTCGATC
>VMOF01000013.1:21060502-21115502 GCA_011764245.1 Trialeurodes vaporariorum | reverse complement strand
AACAGTAAATACTGAGTTCCACTTCCACCCATTTTCATAACAAACCTAACACTCCTGGGACCAATAAATGTACGGTCACACGGTCCTCAGCCCCAAGTCCGCCCCAAGTACTTCAACAAGCATCGGCCACCAGCCAACGGACCGGATCGGACCGTTTTAAAATGGCGCAGCCACAAAACTAACCTCAAAATAGCACTTAGGGTGGGTTAGAGAGGCTCTTGACCCGCCCCAAGTAACGTAAAGTTGAGAGCGCACCCAACATTCCGATGTGCCGTTAAAGAAATGTGAGGTTAGAATCGCCATTTTTAGGTACGACCTGAAGCCCGTTTGTACCGTACATTTATTGGTCCCTGATCATGTCCCACGCCATGTCCAGTGTTTTCTTCTTTCATCGGCAATTTCTGTTTCTGTCCCCCCCCCCCCCCCCCCCCGCGACGGCGCGACACTGAAGATGACGCGGGAAGCGAGTCGAGCATGCCTGTTAAATCTAAGTACTCTGACTTTCAAAAGAAAGCTCGCTGGTCGAAATTTTTACTCTTTTAAATCTCGGCAACAATTAAATAATTTTGCGGCTTCCAAGTGTTTAAAGACCAATAAGTATGCCAATTTCAGAATAAGTTATGAAAAATTGGAACTTCTTTTGGAACAAACGAGGAGATTTATCGATGAGGATCAGTGGCGGCTCGTGCAATGTGGCAACCATGTTTTTCTTCTATTTGATTCTATGTAAAAAAAATCGATACGATGCGGTGAAGCAGCGCTTCATCAACAATCGATTGTTACGCATGTTTTCAAATGGAGAAGGAACATTGTTGCCAAACTGCACGAGCCGCCACTCATGAGAATGTCGACCAGGGTGCTTTTTTTTAAAGTCATACTACCTTGGGCCAGCGGCGGCTCGTGCAATGTGGCAACAATGGATTTCCTCCATTTAAAACTGTGTAAAATAATTGATTACTTGGTGAGGCGCAGCGCCTCACCAAGTATCGATCTTTTTGCATACGTTTAAATAGCAAAACTGCACGGTTGCCGGATTGCACGAGCCGCCACTGCCTTGGGCTACTCCCCTGTTCGCAGTCATGGACTGAACCGCGGAGCAATGCACTCAATCTTTTGGTCAATCGCAGTGGAATCAACATCTATTAATACCAGGTCAGTTCAGTAGGCGGTCTAAACCAACGTATCCCCGCCCCAGTGTTGCCAGGTTGGGGCGAAAAAGCCCTACGTTTTTCATTGATTTAAATGGGGGCTTTTTACCCTCGATCTGGCAACACTGCCCCGTCCCCGCTAGGGATGTGCCCTCACCATCATATTTCGCATAACAGCTGTGGATTCCGCTTTACCGCTTTGTTAGCCACAACGTGGGTGTGATGCAGTACGAGGGCGAGATACTCGCAGACCGGGAGCCAGAGTTGGGCAACCGAATAATCAGAAATAATGAAATGACTCCGGCAACACTGAAAACTGGGTTTGCTACCTGAATTAAGGAAAGGGAAACACACGGAAGGTATAGGTCAATTGTAGAATTATTCGTCGAATAATTCGATTGACTCGGCGTTGCCGGACACACCGAATAATTTCCGAATAATTTTTTGCCCAACTCTGCCGGGAGCCCAGGAGCCCTGCCCCTGCCTGCTTGCTACTAGACTTACCTGGTATAAATAGATTTTTGGTGGATTTTCGGTGAATTGAGAAAACAAAAATGATGTTATTAAATATATACAAAATGGTAGCAATGCCAATTTCGATACAGAGGCAGAGGCAGAGGTGGATCTAGGATTATTTCTCTCTCTAACTTCCTTCCGATTCAAACATAGGTATGTGTTTAAAAATAAACGAAGAATTGGATTACCGCGAGATCCTATCTCCTTTCTCAGTTTTTTTTTCTTCTAACAGTATGGTGTTTATCCACTTAAACTCATGAAAAAGATCGAACGATTTTGACCTTTTACACGGGTTTATATGGAAACAGTACGACGCACGGTGGATCGAGTCAATGGGAGGGGTCGGACATCGCGCATCACGCACTTCGTTTCCTCTAAGTATGGACCTTTTTCGAGCATGTAATTCCCCAGCAATTTGTTACCTTATGTATTTTTCGTCGTAGAATCCGTTTTTGATGATATTTTTTGCAATTTATGAGTTTTAAAATGTATTTTGACACATTTTCTCGTCATTAGTGGACACGGGTTGCTCAAAACACACATTGCACGCGTCTAATGCGGTACTGAACGGCTCAAAGAAGCAGATAATAAGATAGTAGGCGGTTTTTGTTGATTCGTGGCGTATTTATTCGAGGGGGGGGGGGGGGGGTTACAAGTAGGCGGTTTTTGTAGATTCGTGGCGTATTTATACGAGGGGGGGGGTCACAATTTCCTCACTACTAATGTCACATTATTCCTTTGCTAAACAATTCTTAACTTAATTTTTCGTAACTTCCCCCCCCCCCCACCATTTTTTCGTTATACGCCCACATACGTGGGACAATATAACGATGATTTTTTTTTTCCAGTCAAACTAAGAATTTTTACTTCCTCGTTTTTCTTTCTGTCCGTGTGGATCTTTTGAAACTCTTTAACTTCAATTTTTCTTGTTACATTATAAATAAAAACACGGAAAAAGGGGAGAAAACTTAGGTGCATTTTTTTATTACGACAGATTTTCAAAATCAACAAATAAATTCAATCAGTCTTCTCCATCATCGTCTCTTTCATTGTGTCTTGAGGGCAAACCTTCAGAAGTGCAAGTGCTTCTGGGAGATATTCCTTGGCTTTCTTCTTCTTCTGTTCACAATTCTGACTTCATCAATTTCAAACAAAACATGTGGCACTCATCAGTCAAAGTTTGTTCGTCGAACGGAGTTTTATAGTTTTTTATAATGAACGTGACCAGATGATCACAATCATCCAACTACTTTTGATTATTGTAGAGCTCAACAAATAAATTCAATCAGTCTTCTCCATCATCGTCTCTTTCATTGTGTCTGGAGGGTGTCATTGAACAATTGCAAATACGTAAATAACATTATTAAATACATTAAAATTGTCAAAAAAAACGGCAAATATAACATATAAATTAAATAAACCAAACACTGAACTTGTAACACCAATTCACCTATTAACTATGGCTGAATGCACGTAGGGAACTGAATTCTTGTTTATTTTCCACCAAGAAATCAAAAAATTAGTGGAAATTAGTTATCAATTGAAGACTTATCGAGATTGGAAGATATCTTGTGATGCGCGATCTTTGTGATAGAAGGAAAGCGAGATAAGCTTCAAAACGCGCACGACTCTCATTCAAACGAGTCGTTCGCTCAAATTAGCGGATATTAGCGGCCAATTTTTGTTGGAATACATTCCTGAGGAGATTCAAAGTATTTTTTCTCCCCTTATAATAATGCCAAAAAATATCAACGACATGTGAAAATGTTCATCAGAGGGAGGAAAATAAGCCAGTGAAATCGAAATTTTGATTTACATTTTCAAAATCTGATGCGAAAGCAAAAGAAAAACTTAAAAATCAAACGGTAAATTTCATATTGCCTACCTTCTCAAGTTTAGGCAACCCGCACGTCAAATGAGGGGGGTGAAATGACTTATGAGCCATGGATTTAGTCCCTGTAGATGTTTAACTACTAGAAAACCATAAAAAGTTATTGGAAATGTGACCTTTTTTTTTCCTGCCCATGTCTGACCCTCCCCATTGACTCGATCCACCGTGCGACGTCGCCAAATTGCTCGCAACGCCACCAGGGGCGTCATTTTCGGGTTTGGCGTGAGGGGAGGGGCAAAAATGTGATGACCTTTTTTTTTTTTTTTTTTTTCCTTCTTATCAATATTATTTTAGAAACTCTACAGCACTCATGGAAAGCTGAACATCGCGAATCTTCGGATCTAACTGATTCCACAGCTAGTCGACAGCCCGTTGCTCTGAATGGATTATTTACCAACGTTGTTCGATGGACTAGTATCCTCAAAAAGAGTGATAGAGATAGAGAGAGAGAGAGAGAGAGAGAGAGAGAGAGAGAGAGAGAGAGAGAGAGAGAGAGAGAGAGAGAGAGAGAGAGATAAAAATCCATGGATCCGCCTTTGCACACATGCAGGGACTCAATATTCTTTCGGTATCCGCTCACTTTTAATCTCATTTTCTCTCTCTCCTTTCATCGCACCGCAGGCAATTAATTTTTCCCCGCAACGTTTTCATCGGCGACCGCTCGAGATTAAACGCGCGCGAGTGTATCATTAAGTGCGAGTATCAACTCTCTCTCTCAATTGAAGCGCGGGGTCGGTCGCTGGAAAATGAAAAAAACCCGCGAAACTTCGGGTGTGCTCTTTCGGGGGCACCGAGACGTTGCGATAGTACAGAGGATTTCAATAACGAGCGGACCCGATGTCATGTGAACTCTTTATATCCGGGCAAAAGCTCTCAATTGCATTGATCGTGTGAGAAGGGACTTGTTGCTTTCAAAACTTTTAGAGTCGTTGCTATGTTGTCAGATGTATGATGTTGGATCGTGCGGATTTTTGCTTTTTGAGTCACTCGATGTGTCTCATGCACTGAAAAAAAATAAGCTAAATTTAACTAATTTCAACTTAAAAGTATGGACACCACTTAAAACTGTTAGTTTGACTATTTGAATTAGTCAAATTAACTCCGTGCCGTGTTAATTAACATGGCACGGAGTTAATTTTACTAATTCAGATAGTCAAACTAACAGTTTTAAGTGGTGTCCATACTTTTAAGTTGAAATTAGTTAAATTTAGCTTATTTTTTTTTCAGTGTATGAGCTTTTGCCGCTGCGATTTTGATTGTGAAGTGAAATTTTGTAAGAATAACAGTGCAGATACGTAGGGTGCAACAATTTAACCCTTCACTGCATGATATTTTTTTTTTTTTTTTCAACCAAAAATGGGTTTTTAAATTAACTAGGGTGATCAAGTGTATGGAAAAAATAGCAGAAAAAATATAATTGGACACTTTTTCGGTAAAATTTTTTATTTTTCTATTTTTCACTCGTTTCTACACGTGCTATTACACCATAAGTAATGGCGGGGGGGGGAGTAAAAAAAAAATCAAAATTTTCCGGAAAAAAAAACTTATTTTAGTTTGATTGGAGTTTCCAAAAAGAAAATGTCAATAGCTTGGTGAATGAAATTAAGGTTGAATTGGATGCGGGGGCAAATTTCACTACCACCGTGATTTCCATCATTAAATGCATTATAATGAGTGCTGGAAGTCTTTTGAAAAATATATGAACCCGTTTTTATGTTTTCTTATAATGTGACACTGGTGATACAATTTTAAACAAGTCAAAATATACATTACAATCTCTGATATAGGGCATTTTACATCATGTGACACCGGTGTCACACTATGCAGTAAAGGGATAAAGACTTTACTTAAAATCCCCTTGGCTTTGGACTTGTACCGTCCCCCAGATTCAATTTGTAATCCAGAAAGACACCTTGATCCAAAACATCTCGTAATTTCTCGAGGGATTTGCAAGCAAGAATTGTCACGAATTGGCAAATCAGAAACGCTTAAGGTGATTTCAGGCGAACATTTTCCAGATTTAAATCCGATGGATAGCGCCATTTGTCGCTTTTGGGAAAAGTCGGAGCGAAATTAGTTTTCTGGATAATTTGAGCCCAAAAGCAGCAAAATTGGTTCTACCTTTATGAACCAAGCCCGAGTAGGCTCGTTTTTCTCCACTAGTCTATTTCATATTGTTTCAGTCTCATTCCGGATAAACGTTACCATCTATGAAAACACTTACAAGATAAGCTTTAGCCAGGCTTTAGCGCCCTCAATTCGCCGAATAGGCAATTCCAACTCCCCCGAGTACGAACAGTTAGCTACCGTCCCTATACCTATAAACAGAGGAGTGCCGTTCTTTTGAACTAACCTCGCCTTCAATTCATTGAATAGGCAATTCCAACTCCCTAAAGTACGAACAGTTAACTACCTTCCCTATACCTATAGACGGAAGAGTGGCGTTCTTTTGAAGTAACCTGGCCCTTAGAATGTTAATAATTATTTAAAGCCGTAATTTATGAAATTAATTTCCCCCATAAGCTTTTAGTGACCGCGAGAGTGAGTGTGAGTGATAGTATGTCTATCTGCCTCACTCGCATTCATTGAGGCATATGAGACTTTTCGTATTTCATAATTTCCGGCTTTATTAATTTCAGCTTGAAACTTACAGGATATCTTCCCGATAGGTAAAATTGCAGGTGCTGACGTTCCTCAAATTTGTACTTTCGGAGTAAATTCATCAATTTCAGCCAAAAAATGTGGATTTTTTCAGCTGCGCCTGCGGCGCTATCCATCAGATTGAAATTTTAATAAGCCTCGCCTGGAATCACTCTAATCCTTGAGTGCCCATAAGGGTGGTGGGGGAAGTTTCTTGAAAATAAAAAGCTGACAGTTCCACAAATCACTTCATGATGCTATATATTCATCGATGGGGGAGGGTATTCTGAAGCCATCCACAAAAAAACTGAGCAGTTTCATCGATTTTTTTTGTGCATAGGAAAAAAGGTTAAGGGCGCCAATTTTAATTCCCTCTATAGATATCCATTCTATTTCTATAAAATTAACATTTTCTCGATGTACATTTATTGTGTATTCCGTTGGTTCCATAGTCCAATATTGCCTAATACCTCATTTGCCTCATCCTCCTTAAATCTTCTGCCAGTTGATCCTCATCTTCTTCATGTGTTTCAAATAGCATTTTTCAAGTCGAGGAAGTTTCAAGGAATAGTCAAGAAACGTGATAAAAACCAGACCTTACCTTAGTGTCTCTAAACTGCTCCATAAGAGCAAAGTGTCCGCATCATTATTTTTTCATAAAGAATTGCATTGATTAATCCAGCAATTCGACTACCATGCTTTCTTTCCATTTGAATGCATGAGAAACAATCGATTCTTGAGGGGGACATGGCCCTCCTGCTAATCGATTGTTTTTTATACATCCAAATGGGAAGAATCCATAGGTGCCAGATTGCTGGATCCACCTTTTACAATAGAATTGATGCAATCGTCGGTATTTCTAATCAAAGGAAGAAAAACAAAAGAAATAGCAAAGAATTGCAAAAAAACAAAAAACAAAACAAAAACAAAGAAACAAAAATAAATGCGTTGTTTTCTTAAGCAAAAAAATGCAATAGACCCAATGGGGCTCTTGCAAACTTTTACTGTGAGCAAATGAATAGTCGATTCTAATGTAAAAAAAAAAAAAAAAAAAAAAAAAAAAAAAAAAAAAAAAAAATCACGAAAATCACAATGAGAAAGTTTAAAATTCAGTAATAAACCTACATAAGTGCATACATGGCAAGATCGTAAGGTCGGTACGTTTGACGCAGGTATCATGGGAGATTATCTAATGTGCCACTTTCTTTATGGAAACACAGAGGTATGTCTCAATTTAGATAGGAATCTCCCATGATACCTGCTTCGAACCGCCATTAAGTTCCATTATGAGAGTGAATTTCGTGATTTTTCAGTGTACTCATCGTCATTTTTACAGGTTTTTATGCAAGAATCAACTCTTCAATCCCGTGTGGCAAAAGTTCGCTAGAGCCCCATTAGATTCCAGCAGATTATTCCTTGAAAGGCAACAGCGCTCGTGCTACAACTTTGACAACTTTGCACTTTCAAATTGCGAGCCCGAGCGACATAACCGCAACTCGCGAGGACGCGAAAAGTTTCCCCCCACGCTGTAACCCATAGAATAATTGAGGCGGTCTCTGCGAAAGAGTTGCTCATAAAACAGCAGGCTTGCTCTTCCGGAGAAATACTAATGTAATCTGCGTGATCAACCAATGGAACGAGCGCATCTGACGTTTCGTGGGTGTTTATAGCCCGCGGGAATCGCCCCATCGGCTCTCGCGAAATGATTGTTTCATCTGCTTCTTTCTGCGCGGGCCTCGCAAACGGGAGAATGTTCAAGCGCGCGCGTCCGCCACGGGTCACGAGATTTTTATCCCCCTCCCTTCCCCCTCCCTTCCCCCTTTACCCCCCCCCCCATCCGAACCTCTTTTGTGTCGCTGAAAGTTGACTATTCGCAATGTATACACTGCGTATTATAAAATCATTATTTGAAGCGTTTATATTGTTTCAAAACCAGCAATATCCATTGCAAAGTTTTCGCAATGGGTCTGTTGCGTACTTTTGCTACATCAATATAACTCATTGTTTCTAACGTAAAATTCGGCGAAAATAACGATGCGCACATTAAAAACTTTCAGAATCCACTCATTAGTTTAGAAAATACCTTCCATTTCAAACAACCCGCGCTACACTAGACACTATATCACCGACTCATAATTACATAGATGGAACCATCTCGTTTATGTAAACATGAACAGAACTTACAAACATTGGAATGTTTCGTTTAGATGCGTACATTTCTTATATTATGTTGTAATCTTTGATAATCCGAAAAGATCAGACAGCAAATGCAGCTTCTATTTTACGTAAAGAAAGAAAGAAAGTCCATCATTTTGTAGTTACGATGTTGTTTATTTATGCACGGCGGTTCCGTCTATGTAGTAGTATACCGGTGCAAATAGTGTCTAGTGTAACGCGGGCTGTTTGAAATTGAAGTGATTTCCTGAGTTAACGAGTTGATTTTGAACGTTTTTAATGTGCGCATCGGTATTTTCGCCGAATTTCACATAAGAATCAAGGTTCTATATTGTTGTAGCAAAAGTATGCAACAGACCCATTACTTACTGTGCATTGTTTTTGGTTATATTTGCTCTCCGAAAAGCCTATACTGCGTGCAATGGGACACTGTTGCTATAAGCAAATGAATATGTTTACATCTTATGTAAAAATCCTGGTAGAAATGACTCATGCAGAAAGTCCAAATTTGCATAGAAAATCATGAGTTCCCATGCAAAATTCATGAGAACGCATACATGGGAAATCATGGCTCTCCATGGGATTCTCATCAGAGCCCGTATGAAATCCATGATGAACCCATGATTTCCTATGAGCTCCCTTGATTTTTCATGGGAGCCCATGATTGTCCGTCGGTTTTCTCATGAATTCACCAGAGGAGACATGAGAATTTGCATAGATTTACCAAGACATCATAATATTTGACATGGGTTCATACATGGAAACTCATGATTTCCCATGCAAATTCGGCCATGATTTCTCATGAGTCATTTACACCTGGGTAACCAGTGAAAATCGCAATGAACACCGTAAAAAAGGCTAAAATTCAGTAATAAACTGTGAAAGCAGCTGAAACGGCAAGATTGTAATGGCGGAGCCACGCAGTTATCATGGAAGATTCCTGTCTATTTTGTTACTTTCTTTACGAAAACACAGTCATGGAACATTCCTGTCTATTTTGTTACTTTCTTTACGAAAACACAGTCATGGAAGATTCCTGTCTATTTTGTTACTTTCTTTACGAAAACACAGAGAGTTGTCTCCTGACGAAACTCCTCAACTTTACGTAGTTTTCAAATAAGAGCAACACCCTTGCTATCCCACCTTCGTCTCTCCTAAAGGAAGCTAGTCATTTTATTTAATTTCTCTCGATTCAAAGTTTTTTTGAAGGATTTTACTGCACACCTTGATTTTAAAATAACCTCCTTCTAACTAACCAACTCTGTCATTCACTGATATATTATTGCGTGTAATTCCATGAAGGTGTGAAAAAAAGTCAGAAATATTCAATAAATAGACATTTTTTAAAATATTTGCCTTTTTTTGTTTTGTTTTGTTTTTTGTTAGGTGTTGTTCAACAATAATGTGAAGCTTTTTTCGCCCTAAACCCATGTATGCTCATTGGGTCGCTAACGACCCACTTATAGTGAATTTAGGCCAATTTTACTCAAAAATCAATGTTGTAATCTTTCCGCATTTATCATATAGCTGGACAAGAAAATTTCGCAATTTTTAAATTTTCAATTTTTTTAATTCAAAAATGATGTTTTTTTTAGAAAAACACCCAAGAACGCCTACAATTTTCAAAAATAGTTGGGCATAAGTGGGTTAATGAAGCATTTTATCTGAACTAGGATGATTGATATATCGCTGTGACGCGTCATCACTGAATCGATCGATTCCTTAACCTTGTCTTCCTCTATGGAAAGTGGGTCTAGCGCTCTTGCTGAGAAAAACACCAAAAAACACCTATAATTTTCAAAAATATTTGGACATAAGTGGGTTAATACAGCATTTTATCTGAACTAGGATGCTTGAAATAGCGCTGTGACGCGTCATCACTGAATCGATCGATTCCTTAACCTTGTGTTCCTCTATGGAAAGCCTGTCTAGCGGTCCCTCTCTGACCCCTTGTTAGTAATGAGAAGATTTTGCATTTTTTTTTTTTTTTTTTTTAATAATCATCTTTAGCGCATCTGGGAAAATCATGAGGACGGCAGTTGAGCAAGGAATCTAATTTTAAAGTGGAGAAGCCAGCGCATGCAGAGACGAGATCTTATAAAAAGAGCCGTGTGCTAAAATAATTTGAAGCTCAAAAAATGCAGGCAAGGTCGAGGACAAATTTCTCCTTTTCAAAATTCCGCGCGCGTCCGGGTAAGATGCGAAACACCTATTCTCTGAGAGCGGACGCGAAGCGGCGCACTGTAGTATCAAACCTGTTCACGCCGTCTGCTTTCGCGTGTACACATTCGCGCTCACCTCTTCCTTCCACTCTACGTCCTACTTGGCATTGCAATTTCTGTCACCACGTAGGGCACGTGACTCCCCAATGCCCTCTCCTGAAACACCTTTCAAGAGACAAAATAGAGTCTCTGATACAAGCAAGCCATAGGTGCACCAATGGGTCTTTTGCAAACTTTTGCTAGAACGATTAAGAATGTTTAATCTACATATAATGTAAAATCGCCTGAAAAGTTCATTGGTGGCATCAAAATGTCATAAAATGCAATAATAAACTCACAAGGGGCTTTTGATGAAATCCAAGATGGCGGATAAATATCGAGCAATCTGTATGCATGCACCGTGAACATCCAAGGATGGCCAACTTTGACAACCTCACTGAAGGTCTGGTCGAGGCTATGTGTTTGTTTACGTTCTGATTGGTTGTGATCATGATGGAAATATAATGGCGGTGGAGGCATCTGGTGGCCATCTTGCGCATCATCGTGGTACAAATTGAGCGCGGCGTTTGAAAATGTACCAGAACTTACCCCAACCAAATCAGGTGTACCTGGGTGTACCGCGACTAATTTGAGGTGGCGATTAATAAATTTTTGAACGAGGAGTCAGGAAAAGAGCTTGATCTTGAATATCTCGTCAGTACCAACGACAAATCTGCAGTACCACGATCATCGAGAGCGAGACATGAACATAACCTCAAACTTTGTTTATATCCACGCGTACCCCGCCGCTCCGTACCGACAGGTACTACGTCATCCGCCAGTCATCGTGGTACAAATCGCGGGATGCCTCCACCATTATATTTCCATCATGGGTTGTGATCGATGTTGTGAGGTTGGCTATCCTTGGATGTTCGTGGTGCATGCATACAAATTGCTCGATATTTATCCGCCAATTTGGCTTTCATTAAACGCCTCTTGTGAGTTTATTATTGCATTTTATGACTTTCTGATGCCACCGATGGACTTTTCAGGCGATTTTACATTAGATTTTACACTCATAATCGTTGTAGGAAAAGTTTGCAACGGACCCATTGCTTAGGGACCCACTATTCCGAGTTCTGCTCGATCCACAGATGTTATGTCCAAAACCGTAATGTCCAAATGGCAGTGTCCAAAATTATACGTCCAAAGCTTGACTGTCCAAAATGAAATGTCCAAATCATTAATGTCCAAATAAACGGATGTCAAGTTAGATTAACAAAATGTCCAAACACGTTGCGTCGAATTTGTAATTTGAAAATAGGACAGAAAAGTTAAACTGTTGCGCGCAGGAATTTTGAATTTCAGGTAAGATGAAATAATCAAAAATGCGAACAACAATATGCATGATAATACTGCTGCTTTTGTTGAGACAAATTGTTCATAAAGTCTTAACATATGTAAGATGACTCCGCTCAAAGGAGCTGCATTCAATCAAGAATACATGTCGATACGGAGTGGATCAATTTAAAAGAGAAAAAATGAAGAGAAGCGAGTACAAGTAAAGAAAAAAAATTCTGGACATTGAACATTACTTTGCTCACATTCATAAGTTGTAGACTTTGCTATTTGGACTTGTCTATAATTCAGTGGCGGCTCGTCAGGTGTAGTTAGTGTAGTGGCACTACACCTACTTTTTCAAGTTTTTTTTTTTTTTTTTTTTTTCTTTTCAAATTTTCAAAGATAATGGTCGCTCTTGATTAAAAATTACTGGATTTCGGAGAAATTAAAGGGGGAAAAGAGAAAAAGAAGTTGTATAGAGCACCGAATTATAAGAACATTTGTATGAGAGCAGCGCAACAAGAAAGATGAAAGACGCGATCGGAGAGCACGATTATATGCACTACGCAGAAGCAGTCGGGCTCGCTCGGGTAGTGTAGGATAGTGGAGTTCGAGTCAACCACACGGTTGTCATAACAACCGCGACTCGCCCATGTACACGCTACTCGCTCCAGTGCTGTGACTTTCTGTCAACATGCTAGCAAGTGTAGTGGCGGAATGAAACCCCACACCATCAATATGTTAGGAGTGGGGGAAGCTGTCTATGCTCTCGGTAGTCTCGGCGCGCCCGCGCCACCTCAGTCCCTCACCTCACGGCTCAGTCTATGAATTTGCACTAATTTGGCGCTTGCATTTATAATTAGCTTGAGTTGTTCCTTATTATCGAGTTTTTGTTGTCGTTTTCAGTCCCCCCCCCCTAAATTATGAATCCCGTAAATGATGTAGTTTTACTATTGATGATAAAAAAAGATGTTTTTATTGCAGGTTTTGCTCAAAAATTTACTTATATTTTTAATGTTTTAATTTTTTTAATTTATTAGCGGGGGGGGAGGGGATTTGTTATTACTATATTGTCGCAGGAGAACTTTCGTGTCTCGAAATAGTTAAAACAAGCGAAAAATTAAATCTGAGGCAGGTCAAATTTTCGAAAACTTTCCGCGGGAGGACCCCCCCCCTCCTACTGGGAGCGTCCTCCTAGACCCCCACAACTACACCTAATTTTTCAGTCACGATCCGCCACTGCTATAATTGGACATTAAAGTCTTAAGGACGCAAGCGCGTTGGACATTAAGATGATTTGGACAAAATATATTTTTGGACGAAAAAGTTTTGGACATTCATGTTTTGGACTTATCATCTGGGAACCTTCTGCTCCTCTAAAAGAGCGCGTGAAACATGTGGAAAAGGGCACAATACTCTCCTTCAAAAAGCCGGATAGCTGTTGTCCTCCTATCTACTCGTATCAGTGGCGTAGCGTGCGATTTGGCAACGTTGCAGTTGGTCCATTAAAAATCACGAAAAATATCGAACTATTGGGTGTTCGGTGAACACCTTCGCATTCGACTTTTTTACACGTGTTCAAATGGACAAAATACAACGTTGCCACATTGCATGCTACGCCACTGACTCATTCGCCCCCTACTCACCTTTTCTTCCTTGCCTGTTCTTTCGTCTTTTCGATGCCTTCTGAGTGGTGAACCTCATCCAGTGGCGTCGCGTGCCATCTGGCAACAATGCAACTGCTCCATTTAAACTCATTAAATATATCGAATTTTCCTTGTGCACTGTGCACCCCCTGAATTCGATCTTTTACATGAGTTTAAATGGATAAAATACATTGTTGCCAAATTGCACGCGACGCCACTGACCTCATCTGAGTGCTCTCCTCAACCATCTTTATATCTTCGCTCTCTATGTCTTTATGTTGGACCCCATGCGTTCCAAGGCGGGCCGGTATGTTTTCGCGCCGTCTGCTCGAAACAAATATGATTCCCCTTGTCATCAGTCGGTAGGTTCAAAGGTAAGCCGCTAGAGAGCGTGCGCTGTCTGTTCGGTGGACGGACTATTGGGCGAGGAGGGACAAAAACCGACCCTTTTGGGCAAGGAACATGGGGTCTTTTGGGCGAGCGGGAAAAAAGGGCGTTGGAGGAGAGCCAGCGAAAACAAGGGGCTTTTTGGGCGAGTAAAAAATACAGAAAAATGCTATTTTCATACTGACGCACCATTGTTCCTAGATAGTCGAGTGTAAGAGGTAGGTCCGAAAAATTGAAAGTCACTTAAACGTATTATTAATGTTAAAATATCGGAAAAATCACTATAAGTTTTAATAAGCCGATCGTAATTGAAGAGAAATTTTGAAAAAGAAATGTAGAAAAAAGCACCTAAGCCTGAGGCAGAATGAAAGAGAAGACTGATCAGTCTTAATTCTGCCTCTTGGACGCAAATACACATTAATTTTGAAATATTCAATTCTTTAATTCAATTCAACTTCAAGTATATAATTTGTATTTTTTGATTTTTTCTGTATGTACTTATCCTTTTATGTATTCCTGTTTTAGTATTTTCGTCTTAAATAAACTGCTTTCTCTCTCTCTCTCTCTCTCTCTCTCTCTCTCTCTCTCTCTCTCTCTCTCTCCCTCTCTCTCTTCCTCTCTCTCTATTCCTCTTCCTCTTCCTCTCTCTCTCTCTCTCTCTCTCTCTCTCTCTCTCTCTCTCTCTCTCTCTCTCTCTCTCTCTCTCTCTCTCTCTCTCTCTCGTGCCATTTAAACACATGCGTTAGAAAAGGATAAAGGGTGCCGACACGTGAATAGCCCATGTACCCGTCCTTTTCTAACACACCTATCCAAACTTTGTCTGTAACTCTTTACTCACACCTATTGTATCTGTCACTTTGAGGGATTATTTCCATACTACACACTTTTTAGGTTTAAAAATATCATCTTTCGCAACCTAAAGTTGCTGTAAAAATCGTTGAAAGGTCAAAAGCAACGTTGGGCGAAGTTTGTACTCACTGTCAGATGGGAGACCGCTCGGGAACACTTCGTGCTGTTGACTCTCTTTTTATATCAGAATTTTCCTCTGAAGAATACCCAATGACTTCATAAAAACTTGAACTTGCCAAAAAAGTTCCAAATTTTCTGTCAACGGCCATACCACGTTGAAAGCACCGGTTCTCGTCTGATCACCGGAGTTAAGCAACGTCGGGCGAAGTTAGTACTCAGATGGGAGACCGCTCGGGAACACTTTGTGCTGTTGACTCTCTTTTTATATCAGAATTTTCTTTTAAAAAATACCCAATGACTTCATGAAAGCTTGAAGTTGCCAAAAAAGTTTTAAGCTTTCCGTCAACGGCCATACCACGTTGAAAGCACCGGTTCTCGTCTGATCACCGAAGTTAAGCAACGTCGGGCGAAATTAGTACTCAGATGGGAGACCGCTCGGGAACACTTCGTGCTGTTGACACTCTTTTTTTGTCAAACAATGATACTCTCTTTCCATCAACGGCGAGAAAGTGTTTTTTTTTTCAACTGTACGCCTCAAATAAGAGACTAACAAACCTGACCCGCGTAAAATATTCATTACTGATTTTAATAAAATCTGTCTACTCCCTGGTGTTTTAATAATTACGTCCCCAAAAGCCTTTTAATGGTTTTCAGCTCGTAGGGTGAACCAGCGATTTGCCGGCATTCCGGTTCCTTCCCATACTACATTCTTCTAACCCACTTTCCCCTCGCATGCACCAACTCCTTTAATAGAGCCTTCAATGCCTTCGACTCCATCCTGCCTCCTTTCATGACAACCTAAAACCACAAAAACCAATCAGAACTCGTCAAGCTCCTGTCCTTTTTCTCTATAGAACTATGCATCAAGGCGTTCTTACTTTCGCCTCCTCCTTACCATTAGAAAAAGGGTTAACAGAAGCATAACTGCGCATGCTGTCTGGCAACGTCACATTTGGTCCATTTGAACCTATGAAAAAGGTAGAATTCGATATTTGATAAGTAAGCATACAAAACAACATAATGTGTCCGGCACATTCACCATCCAATCAGTGTCAATTTTACTAATTTTTAGTGTTTTAGAATAATTTTCCACCTTCAATTTCACTTCATCATTATTATCTTATGTACACTGAAAAAAAAAATTTAACTAATTTCAACTTAAAAGTATGGACACCACTTAAAACTGTTAGTTTGACTATTTGAATTAGTAAAATTAACTCCGTGCCGTGTTAATTAACATGGCACGGTGTTAATTTTACTAATTCAAATATTCAAACTAACAGTTTTAAGTGGTGTCCATACTTTTAAGTTGAAATTAGTTAAATTTAGCTGATTTTTTTTTTTTTTTTTTTCAGTGTATTTTGAGACGCTGATTTCAAAAATGCTATAAGTTTTCATTAAATTGGCCTAGATTTTACGTAAATTCGAAATTACGTCCTCTTATTGTTAGCAAAAAAATTCGAAACTTCGGAAAAAGTATGAGTTTTGAGTAAAAACTAAGGCCGAATTTGAAATCAGCGGGTCAAATAACATGGGAACTTCCGCGAGAAGGGTGAGAAAGAGGTATCTTATGATGAGAAAACCTGGTTTTACGTTCATAACAACCGGACACACCAAGGTACTTTTATTTAACAGGTATGCTCGACTCGCTTCCCGCGTCATCTTCTGTGGCGCGCAGTTCAAAAAGCAACTCCAAGATGACCGACAAAAGATAAAAAACTTTTTTACTCTTTCCAGAAAACATTAGGCTTCCCTCTCCAGGAAATCAGAAAACAGCCCAATGCAATGTTTTCTGGAAAGAGTATAAAAGTTTTCTTCTTCAGTCGGCCATCTTGGAATTGCTTTTTGAACTGCGCGCCACTGAAGATGAAGCGGGAAGCGAGTCGAGCATATACCTGTTAAATATAAGTACCTTGCGGACACACTATGTCGGTAAGGCGTAAAAATCGAATTCGATGATCATCGCCGATTCCTAGATAGTTCGATATTTTTTGTCCGTTATAATGATCCAAATTCAACGTTGCCTGATTTCACGATTTAATCAACCCAGTGTGCGACGGTGACAATCGGGGTGTAGGAAATCTGAGGAAACTTAACGGGAGAATCTAGTCAAGGCGTAAAAATCGAATTCGATGATCATCGCCGATTCCTAGATAGTTCGATATTTTTTGTTTGTTATAATGATCCAAATTCAACGTTGCCAGATTTCACGATTTAATTAACCCAGTGTGCGACGGTGACGATCGGGGTGTAGGAAATCTGAGGAAACTTAACGGGAGAATCTAATCAAGGCGTAAAAATCGAATTCGATGATCATCGCCGATTCCTAGATAGTTCGATATTTTTTGTTTGTTATAATGATCCAAATTCAACGTTGCCAGATTTCACGATTTAATTAACCCAGTGTGCGACGGTGACGATCGAGGTGTAGGAAATCTGAGGAAACTTAACGGGGGAATCTAATCATATAAACTGTGAAGATGGAGAGGGAAGGAAAGACGTGGAGGGGGGTGGGGTGGGGAAAGGGGGAGCGACGAAGATTGCTTCACGGACTAAAGTTTTTAAGAGGAGGAATCTGGGCGCGGGAAATGGGAATCAGAACCGCGGGTTTTGTGTCTCCCGCGCCCATGCCATGCCCATGGTCGCGTACGGCGGGAAGCAGCCTCGTGCGCCTTTAAAAAGTCGCGCGTCCTCAAACGGAGAAGGGGAAGGGAGGGGAGGAACATCGATTAAAAATTCAAAGACCGTCGTCGCCTCTCTCCTATCACCCCCTCCTACTTTCCTACCCCACCGTTTTACATCGTGCCGTACAATAGGCAGAAATGACCGATTTTGCGGTCAAAGTAAACAGAGATAAGTCTCCACACGGTTTCCATTTTGCAGAGATTTAACCCTTTATGGACCAAGCCCGAGTATACTCGTTTTTCTCCTATTGTCTATTTCACGTTGTTTCAGTCTTCATTGCAAATAAACGCGACTATCGATAAAAGCATCTACAAGATAAGGTTTACTGCGCCTTCAATTTATCGTATAGGCAATTCCACCTCCCCCGAGTACGAACAGTTAACTACCTTCCCCATATAAACGGAAGAGTATGGCGTTCTTTTGAACTATCCTGGTCCTTAGAGGGTTAAAAATGCTCAAGTTGATCGGGTGAAACCCAGTGGCGGCTCGTGCAATTTGGCAACAATGTCTTCGCTCCATTTGAATCTATGATTAACAATCGATTGCTGGTGAAGTGTAGCTTCACTTTCAAATCGATTGTTTTACACACAATCAAATGGAGGGATAACACTGTTGCCGCATTGCACGAGCCGCCACTGTTGAAACCAATGAGCTACGGCGATAGGGAGGATTTATGGGGCGTGATATTCAAACTTCACAAAGGTAGTCATCATGGAAATCTCTTATGGACGTTTTTCACACAGGCTCAGTGTGTTCGCCTCACTTTTTTTTTTCCTTTTCAGGTTTTAAAAAAACAATGGGTCTGTTGCAAACTTTTGCTACGACGATAAAGAGTGTTTCATCGTATGTAAAATCGCCCGAAAAGTCCATTGGTGGCATCAGAAAGTCGTGAAATGCGATAATTAACTCACAAGAGACGTTTAATGAAATCCAAGATGGCGGTAAAATATCGAGCAATCTGTATGCATGCACCTTTAGCATCCAAGGATTGCCAACGTTGACAACCTCACAGCTTCAGAGGTTATGTGTTTATTTACGTTGTGATAGGGTGTGATCGATATTGTGAGGTTGGCTATCCTTGGATGTTCGTGGTGCATGCATACAGGTTGCTCAATATTTTACCGCCATCTTGTATTTCATTAAACGTCTCTCGTGAGTTTTATACTGCATTTTATGACTTTTTGATGACACCAATGGTCTTTTCACGCGATTTTACATGGGATTGAACACTCTATAGCGCTGTAGCAAAAGTTTGCAACAGACCCATTGTGACAAATACATTTGAAATTGGTTATGAACAAAATTGCAAGTGTTTTAGAGTGGCTATCTGGACACAGACATCGATATATTTGTTTCTTCAGGAAGGGTTTGCACGATGAAGAAAGTAACGCATAATAGAAAGATGCAAACATTTCTCACCTGTGGATAGTTTTATTGACATTCTGCGTCCAGATAGCCATTCTGAAACACTTGCACTTTCGTTTAAAACCGATTTCCACTGGATCAACGGTTGATTGACTTTTGATTTGAGGTTAAAAAAATTGATGCAAACAAACCAAAATCAAATCGTCCTTGCTTGTCACACTTAGATATTGGACCTTTAACATGTATCAGCCTCTCTGTCGCTATATGTATAGCTCCTTGGTTGAATCTCACGAGATCTCCCAGCAGGCAGATCGTTCGTTTTTACTATAAACTGATTGTTAAAACTGTCTATAGGTAAAATTTATTTAGTAACCGGGTTCAGTCACTTTATTAATGTACAATCAACAGCCGCCATATTTGGTTTTGAATCCCGTCATCTGATTACGGTTTTTGAAACCTCCCTAACGAGACTGGTTTACGAATTTGTGAAAGTCACAAAAATCTTTGAATGGATTCGTTTGTATGTACTAAATGTATTTATCTGCTATCAGTATGGTATGGAGTGATGTTAAATAGTGTAAACATTACTAATGAAACTTAATTGAGATGTTATACAAACAATCAACCATATTAAACAGTCTTAGAGAGTCTTAGAGAGTCTAAATTTAATTTATCTCCAAAATGATAAAGGGGCTGTTGCACACTTTTGCTATAAGCGATTTAATAGTCGATTCTGGTGTTAAAACCTTCAAAAATAACGATGGCAGCACTCAAAACTTCCGAAATCTACTCTTAAACTCAATAAACGCTTTTGTTTGCGAGGGCGTAATGGTGCCTGAAGGTAGTAATAATGGAAGATTCCATCTAACAAAACTGTAACTCCATATCAAAAAGTGACCAATAAGAGACGACTTTCATTTGACACCGGTGTTACTAGTCACAGCTCACAGTACCATTCATCGTATTTGATCACTAATCTGGTGACTAATTACTCTGTAAATCATCCTTGTCAACATAGAGAGAGTGACGAAATTAAGATAGGAATCTCCCATTATTACTGCCCTCAGCCACCATTACGCCCTCGCAAATAAAAGCGTTTATTGAGTTAAGGATTGGATTTTGGAAGTTTTCAGTGCTGTCATCGTTAGTTTTTGGGGTTTTTACACCAGCATCGATTATTAAGGGGACATTGCTGTGTCTATCAAATACATGTAAAATAAAGCTGACTTTAGGTACACTTTTCTCAGGAATGGTAAAGAGAAGCAGTCTGAAACTTTGCAGGGGTAATCATTCACATGTTTAGAAGCTCTGGAACTAAAAGTTTGAATTTTGCTTGACTGCAAGTGTTCTTTTGTGGAAGTTCAACTTTCAATGGATAAAATGATGAGTTTTTAGTGGTATGAGGCTCTCCAGGAAAAAAACTGTGTCACAATTTTCAAAGATTCTAGTTCCACATAAAGTCCTTGATATTCTGAACATTTCAAAAAAAAATTGAAGCTAGCTCTCTTAGTTCCTGAGAAAAGTGTACCTTTAGTCAGAAAAATTAAACTTGCGGGAAATGCAGATTGAAAAAAAGGAGGAAAATAAATAAATACATTTTTTCCCAAAAAAAAAAAAAAAAATCATTCATTCATTTCGAAAAATAATTAAAAATAGTCAGCCTAGAGAAAAGTATTTAATGTTACACATCAGTTTGTTCAGCGAAAAGCCCTCTATCAGAAAATTTAAGAAACAGAAAAATGAAAAAAAGTTAAAAATTCACTGCAATGTCCCCTTAAATCGCTTATAGCCAAAGTTATTTAAGTTATTTGATGATTTTTAGCCACCAAATTGCGAATGTCTATACCCACTGTGCATTGCGCCACGCTTCAGAGCGAATCTGAACGTGGGCTCATCACGGCCTCTTTCTGTCTCCCCCCCCCTCCCTTTACAATAAACCCTTCCCTTTTGACTCCAGCGATTCTCCTGTTGCTTCTATTACGAGCTGATGGCCCACCCGCGATCAAAATGAAGTTTAATAAATAAGAGTCCCTATGAGGACTGTTTTAGTGACTCCGATGTTTACACGAAAGTACGTCAGTTTTTGGTCGGTTTTGGTTCCCGCACGCCATTTTGTATCCCTCTCACTCTCACTCACGTTACCCTTCGTTACAGCGCTGCGCTGCCTCTCTGTCTGAAACTTGAGTTCGTGTTTTAAGGCTGTTACGAGCTAGAATTGGACAAATCGTCGTTTTTTTTTTTATTATTTCATGAGCGATTACTTTTCAACAATAATCGAGGAGGGTGTTAGCAGTAATTTTCGGCGTGATGATTTTGATGAATTTATAATGTCATTTGATAAACAACAATTTGATTCATGGGCGCCCGCAGGGGAGGGCAAGGGGGGGGCACTCCCCCCCCCTCTGGAATTCAAAACAGTCAAAATTTCGCGAAGAAAAATGAAAGGACCGAAAGAAAATGAAATGTGAATCTAAGGAGTAATATAGTTGACGAACTTTATTATTAGTTTATGTTGTAATTTTAACTCTCTTTTTGCAAGGAATAGTAGAATTATACATTTACTTACCATTATTATCATCTGTTGTCCGTTTTTCATAATATCAAACACGTCAAAATTGTTATTACTATTCGGATACACCTAAAATGGCTTAATAATTGTACACTATTTGTATGAGGGGGGAAAAAAGGCCCTTCCCTTTTTCCTGGGGGGGGGTGTCCCCCTTGACCTTCCATTGGGGTTCAAAAATTCCCCCCCCCCCTTGGAAATTTTTCTGCGGGCGCCCATGATTTGTTTCATCTCAACACGCTGTTTTTTATTGAAATCGGTTGTCTGATTTCAGCTAAAATGCGCCTCGATTACTTTTCAAAAAAGTAACAAAAAAGTGAGTGATCGATTACCTAGGATCGGATGGGTGGATTGTAAAAAATCAGCTCTGATAACCATAAAATCACCCTCTGAAAAAACGACGATTACGATAACTCGGTGATCATGTTATCGATTACCACCCCCATTTCCCCAACTCTGATGTGTACCAGGTCGCGAGCAATCTGATAAATCTGCATTTAACACTTAAGTGGTCAAAGCCGTTTATAAACGTCCAAATGGATTTTGCCATGCGGCGGTAAAGATCGTTTATAAACGTCATTCATGATTGCACGCGTATTCAGCATAATGGACGTTAAAAAACGTCCACTGGTCAACGGGATGCATAAGGGTGCGGAGCGTCCAAAAAATCCGCTTGGGCCAAGAAAAATAAAAAAAAAAACCGAAAATTGGCCGACCACTGAAGTGTTAATCCATTTAAACCCGTGAAAAAGGTCAGACTGTTTGAGGTATAGGCTGTCCCAAGAATGATTGGACTTGACAACTGTAGCTTTGAATGAGAACATCAGCTTCCATCCTCAGATAGAGCAACCTGATTGGTTAAGAGCCGTAAGAAGCTGATGTTTTCATGAAAACCATAGAAGTGTCAAATCCAATCTTTTCTGGGACAAGCTATAGTACTCTGCCTCGAATCGATATTTTACGTCTGTTGGAATGGAAAATTACAGCGTTGGCAGACTGCTTATAACGCATCTGCCAGGTAGTATACGGGGGGGGGGGGGGGGGTAGCATAGCTTTGACCGAGACGGAAAAGAATCCAACTACTTGAGCCATTTTCCACGTTCATTTTAACTCACTGTATTAATCCTCCTAGAGTTCGAATTTACTTTTCCTAGATTGGAGCTCAAATCCAATGCAAAATTACCCCTGATTCAACAGAAGAAGTCCCGATCCGCGACGGATAATTAGAATCGCTCAACAGCATTTCGCTAATTGGGCAGTCACAAAACAACTGTCATGACTCTAATTCTTACCGTTTGATTCCTGAACGGCGATGCGTTGCCAACTCGAACGAAACGGCGGATATTCCATTGACGGATCAAGGCCAGATTTCGGCAACCAACTAATCCGGAATAATGCAGTGTTGCCAGATCGAGGGTAAAAAGCCGCATCGTCCCCATTTAAATCAATGTAAAACGTACGGCTTTTTCATCCCAATCTGGCAGCACTGGAATAATGTAAAGAAGTAACGTCGTCCGGCAACTCTGTGATATCCAAAAAAAGGTATCTTTACCTGAAAAAATAACACGGCGGATATTATTGGTCATATTATTTGACCGAATAAATCGATCAAATAATTTGATAAAATCGGCGTTGCCAGACTGACAAAATCAATTTAACTAATTTTAGCCCAACCCTGATCAAGGGCTTTGTATCCAACTCTGGGGGGGGGGGGGGGGGGGGGTCGACAAACCGATTTGGTGATGGTCTATTCACAGGTTAGTCCAACAGCGCTAATCATTAACTCCTCTGTTCAGTATGTACACGGAAAAAAAAAGATTAGTGAAAATAATCATACGGATACCTGATTTTGGCACCTGCTAGATGCTATGGTAAACTTGACCAGAAGTATGGTACATTTACCGATACTTTGAGTAAATTCGACATGCAATCAGGTAACATCACTTAGTACCTTGTCGAAACATAGTATACTTCTGGTTAACATTACCATAACATCTAGCAGGTGCCAAAATCAAGTATCCGTATGGTTATTTTCACCGTAGTTTTTTTTTTTCCGTGTAGGTATGTACACGGAGAAAAAGGTATGTCGATGAACGACATAAAATATGAGTTCGAACCACATACTGTATGTCGTTTCCAGCAGATGCTGGGGGAGTATGTGGTTCAAACTCATACCAGTATATAGAATTTTAGTACACCCAATATCATAAAAAGTATGTAGAATATTAACATACGGTATATAGAATAGCTACATACGGTATGTAGAGTATCGACATACGGTATGTAGAATATCGACATACGGTATGTAGAATATCGACGCACGGTATGTAGAATATCGACATAAGGTATAAAGAAGATTGACATAGGGTATGTAGAACATCGACGCACGGTATGTAGAATATCAAATGACAGGTTGGAACTCGAAAGCAAGGATAGGTTTTTGAGGTTAAGTAAGTATCCGATGAAATATGAGGAAGTATGAGCAATGAATGAGAAAGACATCTAAAGAAATGAAAGAGCTATGCAATTATAAGTTGAATGACAGACTCACCATAAATCCAATCAATGCAGGCACATTGATTTCACACAACTGCTGACGAAAACATTTAAAGCACTGGGTCACAATTTGGAACAATCGAGTAAAGAAAATTAAAGGAAACCTAGACAATTTTAAGTATTTGATTCGTATAGGTGTTACTTGAGGCAAGATAGATTTCACATAAAATTTGATTTAAGGAAACTACTCCAAACTTATTCATGAGTATGAAGTTATGAAAGGCGCCATTGCATGGAACAAGGACCCAAGCACACAAGGGAAGCAAGCACACACAAGGGAAGCAAGCACACAAGGGAACCGGTCACGATGCTTATCCGAGTAATATCTGGAGCCAAGCAATCACAAATCACTAACCACTATTACACAAACCTTTTGAAAAGCACTGATCAAAATATGTGCACGAAATTCAATTAAAGTAGCTCATTGATAGGCATCAGTTTACGCGGGAAGTGACCGAGCTCTTACTGCACTTGTCGAAGATCTGAATTTCTAACCTCTCTTGAAATCACAACAACACTACACCGGTGGGTGATGGAACTTGATGAAGCGATATTCCCACACGGTATTTAAATCGATAGAACTTTTTTCTGAGCGAAATTTCATTAAATATAAGCTAAAATGTGGAGCACTTAACAACCGAACAACCGACGCGTCGCCATTTTGAAACTAACTGAATCACACCATGCAGTAATTCTACATACTGTATGTCGACGAAATCCATACGATATGTGAAATAAGTACATACGGATGTGAATGAATGACATACGAGATGTGAGTGAACGACATACCAAAATTCCACGTACAGTATGTATTTTATTTACATAACTTATATATTTAATTTACATGATCATGTGAATAAACGACATACTCCATAGTATTGGAATACATACCAGCCTAAATACATACCGTATGTCGTTTATCTACATACTCTTTTTTTTCCGTGTACCTGTCATGGGCGGAGCCAGCAATTTGGCAACCGTGGATTCTTCCCATTTGAATGTATGAGAAACAATCGATTAGAAACTGGGCCATGGCCCCCTCAAGAATCGATTGTTTCTCATACATTCAAATGGGAAGAATCCATAGTTGCCAAATTTCTATCTAAATCAAGGAGTAATACACCACCATTAGAACAACATGGTTTCCCCCGCTTTAGATGCAAAGACCACTGTGATAGCAGACTGACCTATTAAACTGGACAACGGCCTCATGGAGTTCTCCCTGTAGCGGCGCGTGCTATTTGGCAACAGTGTTTTTATCCCATTTAAATACATGGAAAACAATCGAAAATCGAGGAGGCGGCCAGCCTCCGCTTGAATCGATTTATTACCTAAGTTTAAGTGGGAAAAATGCATGGTTGCCAAATCTCACGGGCCGCTACTGACTTCTCCATCAGTGTTGCGCTTTCTACATTTGTTCGACTCTTCCTCGCCTCCTGTACCTAAGGTTTCCAGTCAGTAGGTGTAGGTCTACAGTAATATGGACTACGAACAAAATATTCACTTGTTTTGGTCCACTGAATAAATGTCTACCTGGAAAAATGACCAGATTCTATAGACGTCTACATGTTTTACGCCCGACAGTTAAATGTCCCCAATACATTCATGGCTTTTTTTTTTTTTTTTTTTTTTTTTTTTTGCAATACATCTACTTTTTTTTGTTGACAAAATCGTCTACTAATCTGTGATCACTGTCAACAGCTTTGGAAAATGTCCTTCAGACTATTCATAATCAACTCTCTATTTCTTTCTCATCACCAACACTCTGATTTATTTTCCAAGAGTCCATTTCTGTTCCAAATTTGTGTGCATTATTGACAGATTAGTAGGCAATTTTGTAAAAAAAAAAAACGAAAAACAAAAAAAAACAAAAACAAAATGTGAGATGCATCAATATACTGGGAAAATTTATTTTGTGGTCATAAAATATGTAGACGTCTTTAGAATGTGTTCATTTTTCAATGTAAATATTTTGTCTGTAGTCTATATTACTGTAGTCCTACTGACCTGAAACCGAACCTAAAATCGACAACCAATCAGAACTCATTGAGTTCATGATTATGCTCCTCATACAGTTTTTGTTCGGATGACATACTATAGAGCTCTAGCGAGTGTGTGCATACAACTTCTTCTTCCTTTCTCTCTGTCTCTAATTGTTCAATTGATGGAAATACTTTCATTATGCCTCGCTGTTTTAGAGGAGTACAAAAGCTCCATATAATATCTCTGAATTATACAGCCGACGCGACCGTGACGGGGGAATAAAAAGTCTTGAACGGACAATCCCAGCACGGTTCGGCGTGAAACTGTCGGATCGAGACTGAAAATATCTCGTTTGATGTTTCACGCTACTCACTTTTTTTTCCCGCTCATTTTTCTCTCTCTCGCGCCTGACGAGTTAGGCAACCACAACCGCAACTGACGTAGGAATGCGCCCTTCCCGACCATCCCTGACAAAAAAGCCTTCATTATTCCTTCATCAATCAATTTCGCTTTGTCAGTTCTCTCTCTACTCCACCCCCTCCACCCCTTTCGCCTCACAGTGGTTAGTTTTATAGAGAAAAATATGCTCTTCGACTCATGAATATTGTATGGCGCCTTCAAATAAGTGTCAACGCAACACTATGGGAAATACCGAATAGGGCAGTTGCAAGGGTTTGAAATTTTGTATTTTTTGTATCGAAAATGATAGTACCTACTTGAAGAACTGGGAACAATGGTGCCTTTGATTTTTTCCTAAATGTCTCGGTTTTTGAGGTACACACGTGTAAAGTTGTAAAAAAAAATCGTGTGCGTATTGACGTCACTACGCGGAATTCCCATTTAAAACAATGTATTTTGGGCCAAAATCTCATTTCCGGAACAATAGAACTTAATTAGAAAACAGAGGCATCTTTGCTTCTCAGCTCATCAAGTACTTTCATTCTCTTTATAAAAAAACACAACATTTCAATTTGCAACTGCCCCATTGGCTCCAGTCAGAAATAGGTCATTTGCAGCAATATGGAGTATTGGTTCTGAGGTACGATTCCGTGAACATAACGATTGCACTGATTGAATTCTTATAAGATCCACTTATTATGTAGGGAATCACTTCCATTATGAACTACCACGCTGCTACACTACACCATGCACCATATTTTTACTGACATACTGTTGAAAAGACGGAACCATCATCGGGCTTATGTACAGGGTAATTCAAAAGTAACGCCCACCTAACTTTTTTTTTTATAATTGAGATAAAAGGATGCGGTTTAGACCATTCGGCTTTATACTTGCATGATAATTTGTTTACTGTCTTTATTTATTAATTGATTTGTTTTAATTCTGTATTGATAGCCAATTTTTTTCTTCATATTTTTATTTTGTATTTATTTAAATATTATTTTGTATACACAAAGAAAAATACTTCGGTAAAATTTGATTCCCAAAGTTTTCGGCTGCAGAAACCAAAAGGTTCGGTCCTGAGTACCGAATGCTTCATTAGTGGTACCGAAGACTTCGATAAGGGCGGAATTTGAGTTAAACTACCGAAATATATACGGTACTTAGGACCGAACATTTTGGTTTCTTCCACTGAAAACTTTGGTGATCAAAATAAACCGAATCTTAGTTCAAACAACCGAAGCATTTTTCTCCGTGTATTATTATCTATCTACTTTTTCCATTTATTTATTTATTTATATATCTATTTATATCTTTGTATAACTATTGTTACTTATTTATTTATTCTGGGGGATCAAGGATCCCCAGAAAAAAGTGAAAAAGATTATTTTCTTCAGTTGTACTACTGTCATATAAAACAGTCCGTAGCACAAAAGAACCGGCTGTAAGAAAAATTAAATTTGCCACCGA
Organism: Trialeurodes vaporariorum; assembly: GCA_011764245.1. Classification (NCBI taxonomy): domain Eukaryota; kingdom Metazoa; phylum Arthropoda; class Insecta; order Hemiptera; family Aleyrodidae; genus Trialeurodes; species Trialeurodes vaporariorum. The sequence continues at coordinate 21,087,561 of VMOF01000013.1, read as the reverse complement.
ATCTTGTAACTTGAAACGTAGCCCCATGTTGCGCTCGCAGTAGCGCACCGAGAGTTTCTTCATCTCTCTCTTTTCTCCATTAAGAAACGTATGTTAGACAAGCATGGACAAGGGGATAAAACCTCCTCCTTCTGTCCTTTTCCTACTCATACATTCAAATGGGAAATGAGAGAGATGGAAGATATCCTGGTTGCGCCAGCGTGCGCTCGCAATCTCTCACATAGCAGTAGAGTGAAGAAAGATTAACTCCTCATAATGTCTTTAAAACCTTTATTTACGCCTTAACGCGAGTCAAGATTCGGGAATGAAAACGAGGCAGTTCTCGCTGCAGAGATGATCCAATAAAATAGCAGGTGTGCTCTTCCGCTCGTAAGAAGCGCTAAAACTGAACTGTGGTTTCTTCGGAGGAGTAAACCCGATGTTTCATGAACCTTTCATTTTTTTTCTACGGAGACCGCTTCAATTAAAATCCTTTCGCTCCGCCGTGCTTGCCTCATCTACCCCCTACGTCTGGTATTTCACGTTTTCTCAGGATAAATTGAGTAACTCATTAAAAGCCATTGTTGCCGTTCGGAGTGGATTTAATAGACCGTTTTATAGTACACCGATATACACATATTCTATCCAGTGGCGTAGCGTGCAATTTGGCAACGTTGCAGTTCGTCCATTGTAAGGCATGCTAGAGATCAAACAGTAGAGTATTCAGTGAACACCTTCGCATTCGACCTTTTACATGGCTTCAAATGGACGAACTGCAACTTTGCCAAATTGCACGCTACGCCACTGATTCTATCGGTTGCCGCTCGGGGACCTCTGGTTCCAAACCAAGGTTATAGGTTATGCAGGTATGCTCATATCTGACTTTACGCCATGTCAGTGGCGCGCGGTTCAAAATTTGCAGCCAAGATGGCCGACAAAAGCAGATAAACACGGCCACTCACTCGGGCGACTTCGGACGATACTCTTGAAGCTGCCCGCGTGAGTCGGCGTGTTTTTCTACTTTTGTCGGCCATCTTGGCTGCATATTTTGAACCGAGCGCCACTGAATTTGTGGCGCGAAGTCAGATGAGCATACCTGTATAATCTATAACCTTCGGTTCTAAGCCAACTCCGGTTCAATGCAATTTTCTCGTACGCGCATTTTTGAGCGGAAATTTTGGTTACCTACCAATTCCATTAAATTAATGCGATGTTTTTGCAATTATGAATTCTTCGTCCTAAAACTGCCAAATTGCGTATGCTTCCAAGTCTCATTCATGACCAAAACTTCCGTAATTAACAATATAGTACAGATTAAATTGGAGGTTAGAATTGCCTGATTTTTCTCGCCCATTCCATAAACAAATTTACGCCTTCAATACCTACCAATTAGTGCTACGGTCGATCCCCCAAAACAAACTATATAAATCGGGTCACTAGGATTTAAAGATCACTACTATTACTTCGAAAAATTCTATCAGCCGTATTCTGAGTACCTACCTAGAAATAAATCCATTTCGAAACTCAATTTTCACTGAAACGCAACAATAAGGCAGTTGCAAGGGTCTGAAACGTTATGTTTTTCATAAAGAAAATGAAAGTACTTGATGAGCTGAGAACTAAGATGCCTTTAGTTCCTAATTAAGTCCCTTTGTTCCGGAGATGAGTTTTTGGCCCAAAATACATTGTTTTAAATGGGAATGCCGAGTGAGTAGTGACGCAGTAGCGGCTCGTGAAATGCGATGTATCGATTTTTACTCCATTGAAAACTATAGAAAAGTATCGATCGCCAGGGGGTGCAATTGAATCCCCAAGGAATCAATACTTTCCGATAGTTTTAAATGGAGTGGACATCGATATATCGCATTTCACGAGCCGCCACTGTAGTGACGTCACTATGCACACGATTTTTTGCAACTTTACACGTGTGTATCTCCAAAACCGGAGCACTTGGAAAAAAACCAAAGGCACCATTGTTCTCAGCTCATCAAGGACTAAGTATCATTTTCTTAATCAAAAGCACAACATTTCAGACCTTTGCAACTGCTCCATTTCCTCTTTAAGAACACACGGATTCGGTTATTAAACTTTCAAAATTCATGGCATTTCAAATTTGAAATTAGAATTTAATATGGAGAAGGTATCAAGATTGCTGCATTTCGTACATTGCTTCGTCTTAATAGATACTTACTCCATTACACATTTACAGAAGGACAAAAACTTAACCTACAGAATAGTTAGTCACAGAACTTATGAGTTATTTGCTCACGCAAATCGGCAGCTCGAAATCAAATTAAAGTTGGAATCTGTGACATGGGAAGTGTAAGTGTCGCCTAGCACGTTAATTATTTTGCTGTGACAGATACGGCCGCGGTATTGACACGTAATGTGGGTATTTGCTTTGGCAGCTCATTTTCCCGCCATTCGTGTTTACAACTGGGTTCCAATCCATCACTTCACGTACAGATACAATGTCGGTTATACACAGTCAATGCGATGATACACTGCCCATTCCTCTCTGCCATACCACACCGCGGCAATACCTGCCACATCTATCAAATCTGAGCTCATCAGACGTCAGATTCAGTAGCGTAGCCTGCAATTTGGCAACGTTGCAGTTCGTCCATTTAAACTCATGAAAAAGATCGAAACATCGGGTGTTCGGTGAACACCTTCGAATTCGACCATTTATATAGGTTTAAAAGGACACAATGCATTGTTGCCAAGTCCTAAAGTGAGACAGCATGGGCCATCTGATTCTGGTATGTTTGCCTCACTTTTTTTAACCTTAAATCAAAAGTTGTAATAAATCCAGTGGAAATCGGTTTCAAACGAAAGTGTAAGTACGAGGGTGGATTTTAAAGTAAGTTTACCTATTTTTTTTCTCAGAAATTATCAATGATATAAAAGAACAAACCCAGTGTTGAAACATACGTACTTTCAGCTTTCTAACGAGCTTTAGTTTTTTAAATTTGGTCGACGCGTTGCGGAGATATCGTGGATTTTCCCCACCCGTCTCTCCTTCAAATGTGCCCACCTTTTCACGCGCTACAGAAGACTGCGAGTTTCGGCAGGCGATGCGCCTATCTCCGGATCAGACATCTCAATTACACCTGAGTGCATGTTGTTTACTGAATAGACCATTCTTCTACTGATAAAATGATCCAATTTGTATCGATCTTCAAACTTTCGGTCAGACTGAAAGTGCAATCATCATGAATTGAAGCTGGATTAACAGCTTTGCGTTAAAACCTGGATCAGGAGTGTGGGGAAAGAGTTTTACGACGGCTGTATACAGAAATTGTTGCACCGATATGAGAAATTCAAGAATCTAGCGGGTGACTATGTCAAAAAATGAGGTGAGATGCCTCACAACAATGCTATAACTTGTTTCAATCAAATAATATCTCTATCTTACTTTTTCAAAGTCTTAAGGTGATTCCAGGCAAAACTTTTCCAGATTTCAATCCGATGGATAGCGCCACTAGTCGCTTTTTGGAAAAGTCGTGTTTTTGGCGTTTTAAACTGAAACCATAGATAAAACGCAAAATCCAATAACGTCAGCACCTGCAAAATTTTTTTATGGATTTTTTGAGCCTTAAATGAGCAAAATTGGTTTAAAATTAAAGCCGTAAATTATGAAATTCGTTTCACCATAAGCTCAGTGAGTGAGAGTGAGCGCGAGTGATGAGACGTCTATCTGCCTCACTCGCACTCATTGCGGCTTACGGGATGTTTCGTTTTTCATAATTTCCGGCTTTATTTTTGAGTGTTTCAGTCTGAAACTTTCAGGGTATCTTCCTGATGTATGCTCGCAGGTGCTGACGTTTCTCAGATTTGTGTTTTTAGCGTGAATTCGTCAAATTTAACAAAAAACTGTTGACTTTTTGAGCAGCGCGACGTGGTGTCCACAGTTGGAACTAATCGACCCTGGAATCATCTTAAACTCACGTTTTCTGTGAAGCTCCGCAGCGCGTAAAACGGTGGGCACGTTTGATGGAGAGACGGGTGTGGAAAATCCACGATATCTCCGCAACGTGTTGGCCAAATTTGAAAAACTAAAGCTTGTTAGAAAGCTGAGAGTGCGTACGTTCCAACAATGGGTTTGTTTTTTTCTAACATTAATAGTTACTGAGAAACAAAATAGGTAAACTTACTTTAAAATCCACCCTAGTATATTAGAGTAGCTATCTGGACGCAGAATTTCAATACCACTATCCACGTGAGAAATTTTGGCTTATTTCTGTCAGGAGTCAGTTTCTTCTAAGTACACATAGCCATCCTCAAGCACTTGCACTTTCGTTTAAAACTGATTTCAAGTGGATTTGATACTATACTACTACTATTACTCATTAAATAAATAAATAGATAAATATGAAGATAAATACATGATTAAAAAAAAAAATCATAATAATAAAAGTCAAGTCAATGCATGGGTGAAAAGACAAAAAACTATGCTCAATTTCCTCATGTACGTACGCATTTAAAACGTGTGGCATAAATGTTCCGAGTAACACCGGGTCGTTTGTTTTAATTACCAACCTGTGTTGCCACATTTGAGGTTTAAAAGCCGTTATATTTTACTTTAATTCTCATAGGAAACCTAAGTGTCTATACACCTGGCAACACTTCCATCATTAAGAGGCTAGATTGCCTTTTATGCAGTTATTTGTAGTTCACACATGAAGTTCCTCAGGACTTTCAGATAATATCACGATAAAGTGGTTTTCATAGAAAAGCAACAGAGAATCACCTCGACTTAAGAATAGAGAACCATTAAAAATGTAAGGCGGTGGTTCGAATTGTCCTTTAATCATGGGTGGACGCAAGGATTTGTTTGTCTCTCTCCCTCTCCATTTGAACGCGTGCATTAGAAAAGGACGGAGATATGGGTCGAAGTCACGTGATCACGTCCTCTGCTATCCTTTTCTAACACATCTGTTTAAATGGCTGGTGAGAAAGAAAGACAAATTTCTGCATCCGTCTATGCCTTTAATCCTCCAAGCTGACCTTTCATTGAACTCAACTTCCATTTGTAACAGAGCTGCCGTTTTGCGTGTAATTAACGACATTTTTCAATTCACCGATATTTCCGCAGTGGTTGAGAAAATATTACACAGTTCAGTTCAGTTTATGGCTACACTGCACGAAAATACGTTGATCTGTAGTAATCTATTCTCAATGGGGTTCTTGCAAACTTTAGCTACAGGAGATTGAAGAGTTGATTTTGGCATAAAAACCAGTATAAATGACTTTGAGTACACTAAAAAATCACGAAATTTACTCTCAGAATCGAGTTTAATGGCGGAGAGACGCAGGTATCATGGGAGATTCCTATCTAAATTGAGACATATCTCTGTGTTTTCGTCTAGAGAAAGTGACATATCATAGACAGGAATCTCCCATGATACCTGCGCCGAACCGTCATTACGAACTTCCCGTTATAGCAGTTACGTGAGTTTATTACTGAATTTTAGACTTTCTTAGTGTGATTTTCGTGATTTCCGCTGGTCTTTACATCAGATTGGACTGTTTATTTGCTTATAGCAAAAGTTTGCAAGAGCCCCATTGGAGCAATCACCGTTAAATTATTAAAACATCCGCTAGTTTTTTTTAAAGTAATCGACGACTCCACCGGTTGAGAATATGTTATACATCAGAATATTTTCGTGCATTACAGTCATACACTAAACTGAACTGTGTAATCTTTTCTCAAGCGCTGGAATTATCGGTAAGTTGAAAAATGCCCTTAATTATATACGCATAAGCATAACGGCAGCTCTGGCTGCGAAATGCAAGTTGGCTTACGACAAAGGTCCTTAGGGTGCTTGAGGTATTTGTTTTTTCCAACCTCAATTATTTCGAGATGATCCCTTGAAAAGCTCGCACTGTGCGGGGAATGCTCTACCCTAGGGATTAGCATTATTGTGAAACCAGGATTTATTCGAAAGAGCACACCTATTTTTTTATGGTCCTTTCTCCTGCAGATCAAAGACAGTCTCATTGGGTCTGTGACGAACTTATTAATTTTGCTAAGGCAAAGAGAATTGATTTAAACTATGCGCGCACTTAACCCTTTGTGTCATGGACATTTTTTTTTGCTTGATTAGAGCTTAAACTTTCAGAGAGAATATTTTTTATATGTATATATATTTTGAAAAAAAAAAAAAAAAAAAAATCTATCTCATCCCAGTGCATTCCATGCCTTCCTATGCATTCCATGCCTTCCTATGCATTCCTATGCATTCCTATGCATTCGTATGCATTCCTATGCATTCCACCGACCAATCCATAATGTGGTAGAACACTCATACCACCGTGGCTGTGCAGTAGAATTTTTTTCATCAAAAGAGGTACGACAGGCATACCACCATGACACAAAAGGTTAAAATGCGACGAAAGTTAGCTCCGAAATTAAAGAACAGCAAAAGAAAACAAAAAGCAGAGCTTTATCATGCCATTGTTTGTTATAACGGGTATGTTGCAAACGTTTGGTACAGCGTAATGAACCCAGATATGAAAACAAAATTAAATAAAAAATAGTTTCTGAATATATTTTTGAAATACTGTGAATGCTCAAGGCAATTGTTTCGCCGAAATATTTCTGACCGATGTTAAACGATGTTTTTTTTTTTTTCATTGAAATATCTAATCAGGAACCATTTTTGCAAATATTTTTAAAATGTTTCCGAAATATTTTCCAAAAAATCTATAGTTCATTGTCTTTTTATTAAAAAAAAAAAAAAAAAAAAATCAGTCCTTTATTATATAGACTTTTACATGTATCATTTCTATCAGTGGCGTAGCGTGCAATTTGGCAACGTTGTATTTTGTCCCTATAAATCCATGTAAAAGGTCGAATGCAAAGGTGTTCACCGAACACTCAATACTTCGATCTTTTTCGTGGGTTTAAAAGGACCCAGTACAACGCTGCCAAATTGCACGCTTCGCCACTGATTTCTATCATAGGTGTCTCCTTGGTGTTTCAAAAGCACGTTTCAGAAAATCCCTTAACCGTAATAGCACGTTCGAGAAACAATATACACGTCATCAACGGACGCTGGATCTGTTTTATCTGTCGCCACCCTCAATAAACTCAAATCAGTGGCGTAGCGTGCAATTTGGCAACGTTGTAATGTGTCCATTTAAATCCATTAAAAAGGTCGAATTATTGGGTGTTCGGTGAACACCTTTGCATTCGACCTTTTACGTGAGTTTAAATGGACACATATTAACATTGCCAAATTGCACGCTACGCCACTGACTCAAATAGTACTCAGTCAACGAAACTTTGTTTTTCTGCACCTTATTGATATAGTGCAGGGTATCTAACAATTCTCAACACAAATATTCTCTTCGAGAATCTTTTTTTTTTTTTTTTTTTAATCGATTGTAACGCAAGCAGAATAATCAATTTTTAGGCCATTCAATCTAACGACTAAAAGTTCGATCTACTCAAAGAGTAAACAAGAGTCTCAAAAAAACGTTAGGAGAGCGTGGCAGGTTATGTTAGGTTGGCGGTATTGAAAAGTCAGCTTCTGATTGGCTGGCAAAATCCTGGGCCCTGTGAGATCGCTCTTATGGAGATTTAACATGGGGTTTCCGACTTTGCCTCATTTAAGGTCAAATTCCAAGAAAATAATTGCTCCTTACCTTCGGGAAATTCAAATTATGTTTTTTTGAAGATGTAAAGAAGGTATTGATGGGACACACATATCACTTCATCACAAACTTAACAGAAAAATATGAAATTGAAAATTAAGTTATGAGGATTTTTTTTTCCGCCGTAACGTCCGATCGTGAACCGCTAAAACTTCGGATTATTTCGGGTTTCTTCGTGAAATCGGCGCATTTCCTTCGTTCAATGAATTTTACAAGCATTTCAAACCATCTGCATCACACTAAAACAAGAAAACTGGAAAAAACAACTACTGCACCACACACTCGGCCCGACCAGTGTCGATACAACACCGCCGTGTTGTTGTTACTCCTCTGTTAATTTTTCGATGAAGTGGTATGTCTGACCCATCAATCTCTTCTTAATAGTCTCAAAAAAATATAATTTGAATTTCCCAACGGAGATAACTTTCTTGAAATTTAATACTAAATGAAGCAAAGTCGAAAATCCCATGTTAAATTTCCATAAGATCTATTTCACAGGGCCGAGGCTTTCGCCAGCCAATCAGAAGCCGTACGTACAATCGATAGTGACATTCGATAGTAATGCGACTTTGCCACGCTCTCCTACTGTTTTGTTCGGACTCTTGTTTAATCTTTTGATCTATTTTATAGGTTTATACTGAGAAGATTGTTCTCCACGAGCGGAGTTTTTCTGGCTCGATTTCGATTGGTTCCAAGCAAACCAAATGATAACCTTCATGGTCACCAGCAATTTGGAAACCCTGGGGATAGTACTAGGTCAATTTTCAGGGGCGCACTAAAGTGGATTTATTTTGAAATGTTGCAGTCTATTGCGGATAAAAGTCTGCGTGATTCCGCATCTGATGAAATAGATAAAAGAGAATGCTGTTACTCGGAAAGTTGTGTTGAAAACTTGTTTCGTGCTCGAAACTTTCCCACATTTGACACGCACGAGTTTCAATATTTTGTTACAGTTCATTATAAGGTGATACAAAAGGAGAGCTAAACAAAGTATGATAGAGCTCTCTCTCTCTCTCTCTCTCTCCCCCCTTTCTCTCTCTCTCTCTCTCTCTCTCTCTCTCTCTCTCTCTCTCTCTCTCTCTCTCTCTCTCTCTCTCTCTCTCTCCGATCACGGGTGTGATTGATCGACAACATTGTCAGATTTTTCCTGTATAATGTATACACTGTTGATTGTTCATATTGAGGTGATACTGACGTTGTAATTTGAAAACATTATTTAAGCTAAAAGCAGTCATAAAAATTGAGGAAGACCGCAAAACTCGCTCGTTTTCCTTTCTGTGTCCAATTCTCGCTGTTTTTCACAACTTCTGTGACTTTTAGGGAAATTTTACTAATTCAAATAGTCAAACTAACAGTTTTTAAGTGGTGTCCATACTTTTAAGGAGAAATTAGTTCAATTTAGCTTATTTTTTTCAGTGTGTGCTGTGATTTGATCACTTTTATTTGCAAGAAATTTATAAAAAACAACCCTTTTTTTACATTGAACATGTGTGAATATATTTTTTCGGTAGGTGACAGCTGTCTTTTTTGAAACTAGCGATTTAAATCATAGGATTTTAAAGAATAGGAATAGCTTCAATATCACTGACTGTCGAAATTCACTTATAGAGTACCATCTATTGACAAAAAAGTATATAATGGAAATTGTGAAAAAATATGTGATCAAGAATCTCATTGTTCTTTTTTTTTCAATTTTTTTTTTTTTTTTTTTTTTTTTTTTTTTTTTTTTTTTTTTGTAATTTTTCCCGAAAAACTTTTAAGTACCTGTTTATTTTTATTTTTTTATCTATTCAATTCCAACCACTCCACTTTTTAGCACACGATGCTGCTTTTTGCTGGGCTTGAACCAGAAGCGCCTTTCTCGAGAGACTTGTCCCTTGCCACACTGCTCTAGGGAAGCTGCTTAGAGAATACGATGAAAGTTGTGTTCATAAAGGGTAGCGCACTGTGGCTTTATGATGTTTATCCTTAAATACCTGCTTAGTCGTTAGAAATTAATAACAATTTTTTTACAAATAACGTATTTTTCATATTTATCAACAGATTCTTTTAATGTAATTTTCACCTAAAAAGAAGGAGTTCTAGTAACCATCAATAATTGTAACATATAAGAAAATAAAAAACTAGTTTAAATTTTTTGTAGGTAATTTATACTTTATGAAGACCTTAGAAAGATTCTTGAAAGGCACAGCTTCTTCTTTTTTTTAAAGTTATTTTGGCAGAAAAACAGCGAAAAAGAATTGTGAACTCACAAAATTTTAAAGTTTACCCTGGTGCATTTTTAAATCCTGGATATTTGAAAAGATATGAATTAAAAATTTTACTCGCTTTCCTAAAATTTATATCTGTTTCGCTTCTTTTATAAGCTTAAAAAGAGCTGTCTTAAACATGAAACTTTTTCACTGCATGTTTAGTGTAGAAAATTACCCGCAGTGGCGTGTGGTGAACATAATATAAGGCAAGCAATTAGTATTTTGAAGATCATAGAGATACTTCTCTTTGAAAAAATCCTCATATTTTTTTGTTTACTAACTGCAGGATTTAGCCGAATAACAAAGAACTTATTAAAAATTAGTAGGTTTACAGGGTACTTTTGAATTAATCAGAAAACATCTCAGGGCAGGCAGTGCCTGCTTTGTTTGCTGGTACCTCACGCCACTGATTATCCGTCATATCATTAAACTTTTTAAAAGAGATCATTCTCGACTTTCGATAGTTAGTAGTCATTATCTGTCTCATTTGCAGTTCAAGCATTTTCATTTCAGATGAATTTGATTTTCGCTCTATAGAAATTGGGACAACGTCAACCTTCTCGGCTCGATCCTAGAAAACTCCAAAGGAGGCCTGGAAAAGAATCAATATCTTGACCCTTATAATTAAGGGCCTATTCAAATTTTATCGCCTTTCTGGAACTGACTATAATTTGGAGTGAAAGCCTTTCTACAAAGAGGGGATCCTCTTGGAAACATAGTTATTCGGAACATCCTTTTAAGGTGAAAGGGGTATGGCAGGTGTTCAAGAAAAAAAAATCGTGAATAGTCGAAATTTATTAACGCTTATTTCTTTCATAAACTAAACAGAATGGTGTAACTTTGCGGAAAACTCGGTGAAAAATATGCTGTCATTCAGTATTCACTTGAAGTGGTGTCTCTGATCCAAATTTGCTGCACTCTCGGCTGAATAGTGCACTGGAAAAAATTGTTGCTCTAGCAGTCTTGTGGTTAAATTCGGGCCTTTCGAATGGTTTTGTTAGGTACTTTAACAAAACGGAACGGTGAATCAATCAAAAATTATTGTTTTAACCGACTAAATAGATTTTTTGATCAAACAAATTTTTGAGATATTCACAAACATCTTGTTTGTCTAACAATCTCTTCTGTCCGTTCAACAATGACATTTTGTTGATTCACCATTCTTTTTTGTTAAATCAAGAAAACCTTGTTTAAAAGCCCGGATTTCTCTAGTAGGATTGCTGAATCAACAACTTTTTTCAGTGTCCTCAGTGGTTATATTGTAAGTTCTTAAATTGCGTTTACCGTCATTTCGTTTTGACTCAGGGCTCCAAAATACTGAAGTCAAAGTTCGGAACATAGGAAAAACCGTTCAAACAATACTGTTTCTCCAGCTATAGTTGTTAAAATTGAGATTAGTTCATTTCTTAGCTTGAAGGAATGATCGATTCAACGATGGTTTTAAATCAATTGAAAATTAAGTCGTTTTTGGCGGCAGGACTGTGCAATGTCCATGGCATTCCGTTTGTCCACTCCTCCTCTAATTGTGGAGACCACTGAGGTCGGAGGTTTAAGTGGTTTTTTCATCCAAAGTCCGTCTTTTCAGTACCACCCGAAACCACTCGTTGAAACTCGTCTTTTTATGGTGGATAATTAAGAAATATTGATGGATAGGTAACTTAAATTTTAATTTAATGCACATTTTTAATTACAATTTGTTTTTATTTAATTTAGATTTTCGCTTATATAAACTTTTATCATTTCAGACTTATTTTATTTGTAAAACTTCTTGAAAAAAAAATACAAGTTTTAAAGTCCTTTTTTTTCAAAAATTAGACAACTCGCCTTCACCTAAGATACAGTAAATACAGTCATTATGCAATATGAAGCTAAGTTGGTATCTAACTTCGCAGTTACCTGTTTTATTCTTCTTCTTTTTTTTAATTAATGTGAAGTTAACGATTTGTATTGTTTGCAGACCAAATCGAACAGATTTCCGGGTGTTGATCAGATTTTCAGGTGTTGATCATGTTTGTAGCGCTAAAAAAGTACTAAATTAATGAAACGTGTGTTTAAAACAAAAGTATAAGAAAAAAAGAAATTCTACTTCTGCCCCTTAAAATTAAAGATTTGATTGCTGTAGCGTGTAAAAATTGGAGCATAACAAGAACAACGTAATGAAGCCGCAAAAGAGACGGGTGAAATTCACGATGAATATTCACAACGGACATGTGACAAGGCATCGTTATCTTCCAATCAACCCTTCGCCATAGTCCCTTTGTATCTTCTTGCCCTGAGTTACGCTCCAAATGCAGGACCTACAAAAAAATGTAAAAAATTGAATGGATTCTATTACAGATTTATTAAAATCAAGCTGTAAGCCAACCAATGGGGGTCAAAAAATAGTGGCTAAACTTGTAAGCTAAACACTGGGCAGTTGAATAGTACACAGAAAAGTTATGTTATTTCTTCTACGGGCTGTCTCAGACCACTCAGATGGGACATTTTTCTCGGAAACTACTGAGCCAAATGTTTTGAATCAGGTAGAGAATTGGTTTCAAATTTTCCATTTTTGATATTTTAATTTTAAAGCCCTAGATAGCCCCCTGGGGGCCCTGGGGCGTATTTGTGGGGGCTCAAACACATTTTTCAAGTGTTCTAAAAAAAAAAAATCTCCAACAAAAATATAAAAATTAGTTTACAAGCTTACGGTAAAAACAGTTGTCGACATTTTCGTTCCTATATATTCTTTCCAAAAACCCATTATTTTTAAGTTATGGGGGCTTTTTGGAAAATGTTTGAATCGGTCTTTGTGACCACTCTGTAAAAAAATTCCTCAAAATTCTTGACAGATTCTCAAAAAAAAATCGAGACCTTGCGATAGATGTACCAAATGTTACTTTAAAGTGAAAAAATAAGCTAGTGGTAATAAAATGGTAATTTGATTCCGGCGAAATTCTACTTCTTCATTTTATTTTAAATCCCTGTAAACTTACAAAAGTGAGCATTGGACGGAAGCAACATTTTTTTTTAGGGACGAAAAAATTGGACCAAAATTACAGGGCAAAATACATAATTTGGACCTAAAAATAATTGAACCAAAAACTCATGGACGTTGCAGTTGAGGACGAAAATAATAAAAGGACTAATTGTTCTACTGGACGAAATTTGATTGACCAAATTTCATAGGACAAAAAAAGGACAAAACATCAAGCGAACGAAAAAAACAGGACGAAAAGTCTTATAACCCTGGTTTGAATAACCGCACCCTACAGATTATAGAAGATAAGAAAGGATCGACTGAAAAGAAATATTTACCTAAGAGGGAATGGAGGTGTCTGCAAACTTTTTTAGGAGGGTGATTTCCCTGCCTATGCGCAATATCAATTTCTAATTGAGTTGGATCACAATGGAAGGCGCAACGCCTAGTAATCGTTCCACACTTGCGACAGCCAGAATTTCGCGCATTTGCACAGACAACACTGTTTTCATTCCTTAAACCATTGAAAATTAACAACGCAGATGCGCAGTTTGACTCAGCTAATTTTTTAAATTCACGTCCTCTGGGATTACCCAAACAATGGCATTCGTCATTTCTCGAATGTTCTAGTAATGTCGATCGAAGATTTCGCAGGTATTCTTGGTACGTCTGAAATTCAGGCATAAAAGTTAATGCGATTCAAGAGAACTTGAGTTTTAAAATTTATCAACTGACGTAAGTTTCTTATCAACTGTGAAGTATTTGGCTAAAATGAAAAAGAAATAACAAAAAACAAAAAACAAAAAAAAAAATCGAAAATTCAAATTAATTTTAGTTGTTGGTCGTCAGGACTCTTCGTTTTCAATATAAAAAAAATACTATGGACTTTTATCGCCATGAACCATTTAAGTACCTTAGTCCAGAACTATAAGACATAATACAGGCTACCTAAAATGGGATCCTCAAAGTAACTCCCAAGTGGACATCTGGTGATCGGCGCTTCGCATCATCCACCATTTTAGTTTAATGATCTGCATATTTCTGTTGTAGTCTATCAATTCTAAAGATAATCGTCTTGAAAACATCTTAAGATTATAATATTGTTCTCTAAAATTTTGATTTCAAGGAAGGCAACCGATCAAATAAAAAAAATGTTTTTATTATTTAAACATAAAGTAATTAAAACAATTTTTTTGCGAAGAGAGCTTTGAAGCAATTAACCTAAACAGATAACATTCCTACAGCACCAGAAGAGGTGATTCAAGAATCAGTAATCTAGAAATTTAAAGCAGCCTAAAATAACTACAACAAAATACCGGAAAATCTAGAAAATCTTGAAGATGAAACTCATCCCCCCCAAACAGTCAAACCTTTTTGTTCATGTAAAGGTAATCCTTAATCAATCTAATTTTTTGATTTGATATTCTAGTCAGTTCATATAATAGGATAGAGCTACGAGGTCTGTCCCAAAAGTTCCAGGACTTTTGTTGTATCTCGTAAACTAACCGTCAGAATGACGCGTTCTTGGACTTATCTGATAGCTCACAAGCTGCAAAATTGCCCTGTTTTCACAGAATGTCGTTTCCTTTAACGGAATAGATTTTACATGACCTCAAAGAGGGCAAAGTCAAAAGTGGTTTGCGATTTTTTATTTGTGGTTTTGGATTTTTTTTTTCAAATAAGCAGGGAAAAGACAATTGGTTAAAAACAAATATGACATATCATATTTACTGGGCAAAAATAATGATTTACAAGTTATTTCACAAGCTTACCAAAAAAATTATTTATCTCCTTCGAAATATTCTCCTTGTTTCAAAACGCACCTGTTCCATCGGTGTTTCCATTGCTCGAACGGTCGACCTGCACGCTCGTCATCTTCAATGGACTCAAGACCGTTTTTAAATCGCAAAAACCACTCATTGCATCTACTCCGACTTATGCAACAATCACTATAAACTTTTTGTAAAGATTTAAAAGTTTCGGTAAAAGTCATACCGAGCTTAAAACAAAACTTAATATTACATCTTTGCTCTAAAAATGACTCCATGATACAAATCGCAGACCGCACCTGAGACGATCTCAATCACTCGATCATACAATGAGCACTGATTGAGATAATCAAAATCGGTCAATGTAGGGTGATTTGGCAGCTTATTAGCTATCAGATAAGCCCAAGAACGCGTCACTCTGACGATTAGTTTACGAGGTACAATAAAAGTCCTGGAACTTTTGGGACAGACCTCGTATATGACGTTTTTTACAAACTTACCTATAAAAACAAACTTCAAATGAAGAAATTAGTTTCATTATCACTATTATCATTATTATCTCTGTTCTATAATTTATGTATCACTCACTAACCCTTTGAGTATTTGGATCTAGGTTATTCATGTAACTTACTTATAAAAACCCACTTCAAATAAAGAAATTAGTTTCATTATCACTATTATCATTATTATCTCTGTTCTATAATTTATGTAACACTCACTAACCCTTTGAGTATTTGGATCTAGATTATTCATATTCATGCCTTGGGCAAAAACTGGGAATACCGCTAGTAGGAGCAGCGTTGATAAAGCCGGGGTCATATTTTGGTCGTTGCGGCGTATGTTTGAAATCAGGCAGATATCTTCTTCACAGTTGGAGTGGTATATTTACCCAACTCTTGGCACATTACCGTAGGTTTACAGACTTATATCACACTTGTAAACACTTGCGACTTGTATCAGACTTGTAGCAGTTGTAAGAAGATGGAATTAAGAGAAGTTTAATACAACAAATAACACTCTGAGACTGATGATAGCTCTGCACTCGGATGCAGCACAATTTATATGTTGCCGTTTTGACTGACGTTCTTTCGTTTTGTAGTGCGTGACTTCCATAAAAAACAATCCTTTTAAGTAGATTCCAGGAATCTACTTATTGCAGAGGGTGCGATGTTGGATTTCTCGGGAAATTTTATCAAATGAGCACGTTTCATGGTCCCCTGAGTGAGAAAATACCACTCGTTGAAAATTTTATATATATATATATATATATATATATATATATATATATATATATATATATATATATATATATATATATATATATATATATATATATATATATATATATATATATATGTTTATATGTATGTTTCAGCCAGTTTTACCGTTTTTATGTCCCACGATCCTGTTCATAATTTTTGGTTTTTATTTTTGAAATTTGTCTCAACTATTCGTTGGGTTTAATTCTTGGATGAGTTCGAAGATGGTGTAAATCCGACAGTTAGTTTTCGCGTTATGGGCCGTGTTTGAGTCGTAAAATGTGTTTTTGAGGTTTATTTTTAGGGGTGTTTGTTTTGAGTATTTTTTTTGGGAAGATTTATGTTAGCCGTTTTGTTACGCAGCTTTTTTACTCGAGTCATTTTTCCGTTTTTTGCGTTGTAAGCGAGTTATAGCGATGTGTTTTTCGGGTTTTTTGGCAGTGTTTTTATATGAAGAAATTGTTTTTTTGTATCGTAAATTTTAGTATATATCGTGGAGGATGTTTTTAGTTCATATGCTCTTTTCCTTGAATTTTCCTTGTGTTTTACGTGTTTTACAAGCTATTTAGTTTCTTATGGGATTTTACAAGTGAAAGACAAGGATGGTGTACTGGTATAATTGCTCTTTCTTTGTTTTACACGTACACAGTTGCTTAGGTACGTTATTTATTTATTTTCTTGTTTTATCAGCTGCTCTTATTCAGATTTATTCCTCATTAGCGTTACAAGGATTACACATTTTTCTATCTTGGTACTATAATCTTTTTCTTATGGGCATTTTTATTTGAATGCGTTGAACAGCTGATAAAAAAAAAAAATTAATAATCCAAAGAAAATCAAAACATAACCTATTTATTAAAATTTGTGAAAAACTTATATAACCTAGCTTTTATTTCTCACTTACATTGAAAAGATTACACATTTCTCAATTGGTAATATAATCTTTTTCAAAATAATATTTGGATTTTGAGCAGCTGATATAACAAAAAATAAAAAATCAACAAAAATTATAACCTATATTTAAATTTGTGAAAAAATGATTTAACCAAGCATGGAATCTATTTCGTCTTACCGGCCTGCCGGGAGGCATTTCTTATATTGAAAATGTGCAAAAATATCTGCGCATTAGGTTTTAGCTGTACAGTGGCACCTGTTTATTACGGAACCTCACGGGGCCGATACATTTTTCCGTTAATATCAGGTTTTCGCTATCAGCAGGTTTACCGAATGGAGAAAAAAAACGAAAAATTGAAAATTGAAAGGCCAACTGGCTTTTACCTTTATTTACCTTCGACACTTTGGAACTTAATTAAATCTTTATAACTTATTCAATCATTAAAACTTTGAAACTTTACAAATTATAATATTTAAAAATTTGAACTGTTTAAGATTTGAAAAAAAGTCTAGTTTTAACTGTTGAGAGACAGAAGTAATCCGTTTTTCTAACAATATTGCCTCTTTTCTCGCAATATTCCCGTCAAATACGCCTTTAAAACCTTCCGTTTCCGCGTTGGACAGGTTCCGCTATGAGCAGGCTGATTTACATTGATTTACCACAGCAATTCCACGGGATCGGCAAAATTTTCAGATAACATCAGGTTTCCGCTACCAAGAGGTGCCACTGTATTTTATTTAAACAATTGGTCCACTTATTATTTTCATCCTCTACTGTAACGTCTACGAGTTTTTGGTCCAATTTTTTTTAGGTCCAGAATGTCTTTTGTCCTGTACTTTTAGTCTAAGTTTTTTCATCTATACAAAAAAAGTTGGTTTCGTCCAATGTTTATTTCCGTTGGCTTACAGGTAAAATAAAATGAAGTAGAATTTTGCCGAAAACAAATTACAACTCTATTACTATGTAATTGGTACGTGACCTCGAGAAATTCAGATTTTTTAGTCCGGCTGTATTTTTCTGGTAATCTAGCACTTTATCTTTTAAAATACTGAAATTGTTTCTTTCCAAAAGAGTTGCTGGGAAAGACATTCTGAATTGTATAAAATTGTAAATTCCAATTGAATGCGCTCTCTGGTATTGAAATTAAATATGCACTCATAAATTTGACCTGTAAATCAACGAAAACGAACAAAAATGTGTAATGGACGAATCATACTTTTTTATGAGGATAGATAAAAAAATGGACTAAAATTACAGGACAAACGGCGTACTCTGGACCTAAAAACAACTGGACTAAAAACTCATGGAAGTTATTGTAGAGAACAAAAATAATGAGTGAAGCAATTGTTCTACAGGACGAAAATTGATAGGACGAATTACCAAGGACTAAATGTCGCGGACGAATATAAAAAAAGACCAAAAAAAGTGAATGAAAAGTCTTGTAACCCACTAATATTCCACTTAAACCAAAGCAAAAAAATTCAAGAGCTTTTACTTTACGAATCAACTCGCAATTAGGACCTCGCTTGTTTCCAACAGCTGGCATTATACAATACGATTATTATGCGTCCCATACGCTCCCTTACCAAAACAAGTTCATTTGGAGCAAGGAAAAAAATAACGTCCTTTTTAAAAAAAAAAAAAAAAAAAAAAAATGCTTCTCAATTAATATTCTCTGACTAGCTCTTTCTGAACAAGACATATTACGATCTACGTAAACTTGTTAAAAAAATATTAGCTATCATTTAAAAGTTGATCGCGCTTTTTGCAATAGGTGCGTGATGGAGTGTCAGTGCTTGTCACATTTTTATTTATTTCTTTATTTTATTTTTTTCTAGAAAACATTGGTTCATTTAGAGGTGATGTCACGAGGTCTGCGTATCGCTAGGATATCTTGATTGTTGCTCATTAAGAGCACCAGACATTCGAGAGAGCGGAAATATTGAGGGCAAAAACTGCAAAACTGTCTTTATGTGTTGCGTTATTTTCCAATTTAAAAAGTCTGGAGTTTCATGAAAAGGGTTTTTTGTAAGATCTTGCTTGGTCGTTCGCTTTCAAGTGGCACGTCTATCAGGATGTTATTTTATTTGCTGTCGAAATTGAAACTTTGAAATGATAAACAGGTAGTAGAAACATCGACCTCAAGGAGTTTTGACAAATAAAAACTAAAATGTCTCATAGTTAACTCATGCCTCAAAGAGCTTGAAGCCGTGGCCAAGCTAAAATGCGCAAGATAAGAGTTGACTGCAGCATTTTTTGGAAAAGGAATGTCGAGTTGTGAGTAAACAGGGCAATACGAGGTCTGTCCCAAAAGTTTCAGGACTTTTATTGTATCTCGTAAAATAATCGTCAAAATGACGCGTTCTTGGGCTTATTTGATAGCTCATAAGCTGCCAAATCACCTTGTTTTCATAGAATGACGTTTTTTTTGAACGGCATAAATTTTACATGACCTCAAAGAGGGCAAAGTCAAAAGTGGTTTGCGATTTTTTATTTGTGGTTTTGGATTTTTCAGCTTTCTTTTTGATCAAGTAAGCATAGGGAAAAGACAATTACTCATAAACAAATGTGACATATCATATTTACTGGGCAAAAATAATGATTTACAAGTTATTTCACAAGCTTACCAAAAAATTTATTTATCTCCTTCGAAATATTCTCTTTGCTTCACAACGCACTTGTTCCGTCGGTGTTTCCATTGCTCGAAACATTGTTGGAACTCTTCTGCTTTGATTTTGCGAAGTTCCGCTAGGAATTTTCTTTAATGTCTGCGATTGTTTCGAATCTCCGACCTTTTAAGGGGGTATCCTACCCTAAATTTGGGTCACTTTAGCAATTTTTGGGGATTTTGAATTTTTTGACTTTTATTGTTCAGAAAATCCTCGTGAAGAACGTGATATTTTTGGTTTTTTTTTTTAAAGGCTTAGAAATATTTTAATCAATTTTTTAAAGTCATGCGCCAATAATTTACACATCTAATGGTGAGCAAAAAATAAATGTTTGTTATTTTCTTTTTCCATTTTTAGAGAGCATGTTAATTTTCCCCTGTTTTGCCGCACAGGAAAGTTGGTATCTCAGTCCCTAATTGAGCTACAGACTTCATTTTTTTTTAAAATGTTCGAAATTGTATTATCTGTGATCTGTTGGAATCAGATTTTTAACCTACCCTCAATATTTTTTTAAAATTAAAGTTTAAAGTGAAAAAGTAAGCTAAAAAAAATAGATGCCATTGAAAAATTCTTACCCGGGCAACTAAGCATTGAAAAAAAAAATCTGTCTCCAACAGATCACAGAAAATCTAATTGTTCATCATTTGAGCCAAAGATCAAGTCGATAGAGCAATTATATCAGGCTCTAGCAACTTTCCTGTAAACGACCTTTTTTTCTGCTTATTATTAGATTTCAGGGGCAGATATGCAACCACCACAACAAAAATTTCAGGGTTGCCTAGTTTCAATGTGCTTATTCTATTGCCAAAATTTCAGAAATTTTGGAGGTTAACTGGTGAAAAAAAAATTTTGGGTAGGATACCCCCTTAATGCGTATTTTATCTTAGGGAATAAGAAAAAGTCCGCTGGAGCGAGGTCCGCGGAGTAAGGAGGATCTTTGCTCTAAAAATGATTCCATGATACAAATCGCAGACCGCACCTGAGACGATCTCAATCACTCGATCATACGATGAGCACTGATTGAGATAATCAAAATCGGTCAATGTAGGGTGATTTGGCAGCTTATCAGCTATCAGATAAGCCCAAGAACGCGTCATTTTGAAGATTAGTTTACGAGATACAACAAAAGTCCTGGAACTTTTGGGACAGACCTCGTAATGTTATCCGTTTTCCATTGATCTTACTCGTTTATTTCCAAAAATGTAATTTTAAAGTGCCGGAACCTAATGTTTGTGCCTACTTCTCTTCTGGTGTATGGAATGACCGAGTCGGGAGTGAGCAATTAAGAACGAAGCAAAATGGAGAGAATTATAAATCTACAGGCACTTTACTTGGCAAATAATTTTAGGATTGACGTATATCTACGTATCGAAAAATACATATTTATTTATTATAAGGCCATTTTAGATCCCTTGAGGCAGGGTTTCAAATCCCTTGAAGCAGGGCTTACTTCCATTTGCAAGGAACATTTTAAGTGAATAATTTCCTCAAATTATGCAGTTTTAAACAATGAGTAACACTCTGCACGGAGAAGAGAGACTTTCTGCCTAAAAAACCCATCAAAATTAAAAACAAGTAGAGAAGACACTTTTTTATCCACATTTCAATCGAAAGTGCTGAAATATCTTGTTATGCATATTACACATTTGCATTTACGTCTATTACGAAGATAACATTCGCGAGAATTTGGCCAGCGAAACCGATACGCTGAATATACAGGGTGTAACAAAACTATACTCAGTGATTTTCAGGGCGTGTTTTAGTGGTAAAAATGATACTTTTTGGCCCTCTAAACATGGGTCCAAAATTGTAGTCTTTTCGAGTTACAGTGTTGCAAAGTTTCCGAAAAACAAATTGAAAAATTGTCGTAACTCCCTCGTGACCTTTTCTTAATGCTCGTAAAAAAGTGCTCCGGTGTAATTTTATGCGCTCCTTCCGATTTTGGCCGTGAAAATGCTGAATGCTCAATTTTGAGGGGGTTTTTGGGGGTTTTTCTTGATTTTTCTCACTTTTTTGGCCAAATTATGTAAAAACATGCTTTCGGATTCATTAAACCCAAAAACGATTAGCACCATTCAAAAGTTCGTAAAAAAATATGAAGTTTTGGTCCTTACTAGTTTTTCCTTCTCGCAATTCATTTCCAATAAAAGCGTCCCTGAAGTTGCAGAGGTCCGCCAATAATCGCATTTTCTTTAAGTTTGTCATTTCTTGGCCGACCTCTGTAAATTCAGGGACGAATTTCTTGGAAATGGTTTGCGAGAAGGAAAAACTAGTAAAGACCAAAAATGCATATTATTTCAAGAACTTTTAAATGCTGCTAATCGTTTTTGGGTTTAATGAATCCGAAAGCATGTTTTTACATAATTTGGCCAAAAAAGTGAGAAAAATCAAGAAAAACCCCCAAAAACCCCCTCAAAATTGAGCATTCAGCATTTTCACGGCCAAAATCGGAAGGAGCGCATAAAATTACACCGGAGCACTTTTTTACGAGCATTAAGAAAAGGTCACGAGGGAGTTACGACAATTTTTCAATTTGTTTTTCGGAAACTTTGCAACACTGTAACTCGAAAGGACTACAATTTCGGACTCATGTTTAGAGGGCAAAAAAGTATCATTTTTACCTCTAAAACAAGCCCTGAAAATTACTGTGTATAGTTTTGTTACACCCTGTATATGATTTATAATCTCACCAATACAATACTAAGCTCGTGTATCACAATTAGTTTTGTGGTAGGTGACAACATTTTCTTAAAATGTTTTCCAAGAAACACACAAAAAATAGAACAAAAGCTCATGGATAACTTATGTTGCATGTATTTGATATATTCTCTCTTGATATCTATTAATTGGCAGGCAATTTAAACTTAATGATAGACTAAAAAGGAACTGTTTGAATCACCTTCCGAACAACTTACTTATTGATTGCGCAATCAAGAAAGGTGTTTTGATTGAAATAAAATGTAGGACCCACAATAATTCAAAGAGAGGTAATTGAAATGCAAAATTCTAAATTAGGTTTTTAGCCATTTCGATGCCCTTTCTAAAGTCAAAGTGAGTCATTTTTGACGCTTGGCGCAATCGCAGTTCAGGTGTAAGGAGGATTCCCGTTCATGAAACATTATGTTGTTTGTAAAGTCAGGGATGCCCATGAAATTTCATTTCAGATTGCTTCCTGAAAGAGTGCGAAATTCAATGAGGTTTGAGTAAATCCTCCATCGAAACTCAGTACTATCCAAACTATTTAAAATAATTATTCTTCAAAATTTAAATTTTAACACGAGTTTTTTTTTTTTTTTTTTTTTTTTTTTTTTTTTTTTTTTTTTTTTTTTACGAACCTTTGGGTACTTCATGATTCCCGATCAATTCAGTACATACGTGGTCATTCGCTTTACGGCGGAGTTGATATCAAAAACCGACGTATTAAGGTTGCTCTTTTAGTTTTTAGACTGAAACTAACTTTAAAGGGAATTCGCTTTCCCCCCTTTTTTTAATAAAACTGAAAAAAAAATATTGAAGGTGAGTAAACTGTGATAATGAAACAATGTTGTGAAAACTTAATTATAAATAAATAATCAGATAAATAAAGCTAAACAAAATAAACTTTAATGACCGCGGGCGTATATTTAAATCGAAACTATTTGCTTGAACTAAAGTCTACTTCTACGACTTAAAAGTTAAAACTAGAGATGTGCGTGTTGTAGTTAGTAAAAATCCGAGCAAAACAACGTAGAGAATGGCAACGGTCGTATTGGCAGGCAATCTTACGTTCCAATCATCCTTTCGTCGCGTTGTCATCGTTGCCGGCGGCGGTAGCTCCCTTTTATCCTGTGTAGCTTCTGATCGGTTAAAACCCAGGACCTATAAAGCATGTAACCATTTTTCACAGATTTAACTGTCATTTAATTATAAGAAAGCAATAAGCCAAACAATGGGTCAAAAAATAGTAATGGAAAATTCGAGCCAAAAAATGGGTCGATGAAAACTGGTTGAAACTTCAAATGCCTTCTTCCTTTCCTATCTCGGTTCCTTGCTTCGCTGCGGAGATAAGATCAGGGTGGGGTTGACCATAGGGACTACTGGTGGGCCAGTATGGTCAGTGAACCGCTCTCTCTTTCTCTCTCTCTCTCTCTCTCTCTCTCTCTCTCTCTCTCTCTCTCTCTCTCTCTCTCTCTCTCTCTCTCTCTCTCTCTCTCTCTCTCTCTCTCTTGGTTTTTTCCACTTTATTAATATTATCCACTTGGCAATCTTGAAGCCTATTTGGCGGGTTATTATTTTTTGGTTTTTTTTTGTTTGTTTTTTTTTTTTTACATCCAAATTCTAGAAAAATGCTCATTGAAACAAATATAGTAAAGCAAAAGTCCTGGTTTTCTAGCACAGACTTGTAATACATTTTAATATTTACTTTTTTTTGTTTCGCATATTGTAGGCTTTAATATTTTTAAATTGTTAGGTGACCTATCCTAAGTTTTTGCTAAATTTTAGCTATACATGTTCACGTAATTTTTGCTCTAAGGAAGCTAATAATCGTGTTTGTATGTGTCTACATTTCAAAAACATGTCCAGGGACGGCCAATTATGCTCAGACGACGATTTAGAGGGGGGGGAGAGGTTCCACACGGACTTCATGCTGGGACCGGTCCTAAGTCGTTATTCCCGGTAAATTTTTCGGGCCCAATCCGGCCCTGGGTAAGAGACCGATGCAAGGTATGTACAAGAGTTGGAGCTTAAAGTGTTTTGACTGAGTTATTAGCTTTTCACAATGACGCAGTTCTATAAGTGACACAGCATCGTCAACTTCGCTTGCAGCCGTTTGTTTGAACTAGCCAGGGCCCGCCGCACCGTACGCAAACTATAGAAATCCTGTATAAACATCGATTTCATTTAAATAATGCCGATAAAATCTGAAGAAACGTAAATTAATATCGATCAACCATGGCAGTGAAAGATAATGCCGTGAAAAAATATATACGGCACTGTAATCTTTGCACTGGACCACAACGGCCATCGGAATGTAAACAAATGTGTAAAAAACGCATCCAAAAGCGGCCCCCATGGTTTCATTTGTCTTAAATCTCTTCATGTAGGATCTCTAATTAAAAGGGCTCGCTTATAGAAGTGAATACTGACTTAAAAGGTCCTTGAGATGCCTGCAAATTTGTTTAGAAGCATTCTTTCCGTTTCTAAGCGCAGCATGAATTTCGTGTAGAATGGGGCAGTTGCAAGGGTCTGAAATGTTGTGTTTTTTATCCAGAAAATGATATAGTACTTGATAAGTTGAGAACAATGGTGCCTTTAGTTTTTTCCTAAGTGTCTTGGTTTTGGAGATACACACGTGTAAAGTTACAAAAATTCGTGTGTGTACTGACGTCACTACGCGGAATTCCCGCATTCAAAACAATGTATTTTGGGCCAAAATCTCATCTACGGAATAATGGGACTTAATTAGAAACCAAAGGCATCTTTGTTCTCAGCTCATCAAGTACTTCCATTTTCTTCGTAAAAAACACAACATTTCGGACTCTTGCAATTGCCCCATTGGGTTGGAGATGAAGCCGCAACGCAGCTTTGGTCGTTCCACACTTGTGACAACCGGGTCTTCCCGGATTTGGACATTTATGCGCACCATGGGCGTCATCGTCACACATCCAAAGGCGGCCCCCATGGTTTTATTTGTCTTAAATTGATTCATGTAGGATCTCTAATTAAAAGGGCACGCTTAGAACTTAGAAGTGAATACTGACCTAAAAGGTTCTTGAGATGCCTGCAAGTATGTCTTGGAGGATTTTTTCCGACTCTCAGCGCAGCTTGAATGTCATGCAGAGTCGGGTCGCAGTGGAAGCCACAACGGAGCTTGGTCGTACCACACTTGTGACATCCGGGTTTTCGCGGATTTGGACAGTTATGCGCACCCTGGGCGTCATCATCATTTTCCATCAGGGCCTTATAATTATGCAATGCATGGGCGCAGTTTCCTGAAGCTAGCTTTCTCAACTCACGTCCTCGGAAAGCAGGGTTACCCAAACAATGGCACTGGTCGTCTCCCAAAATACCTCTCAATTCGTTTCGAACACTTGTAATGTAATTTCGATAAGCCTGAAATTAAAACAGAACTGTTAATGTGATTCCTATGGATTCAAAATGTGTCAACACATTCATCTCTCCCGCCTTTTGCGAGGGATGCTTTCTTTCCACGAAAACCTCGCGAACGGGGGAACTCCATAGCTTATGCGTATTCAGGGGTTAGGTTCTGATAGAGTCCCTGTACGTAGAGAGTTAATACCTGAGGGTAGTTGACGTGTGATTAGTCGTGAGTTTTAGGTTCTACTGGCGCCGGGCCG
Source organism: Trialeurodes vaporariorum (assembly GCA_011764245.1). Lineage (NCBI taxonomy): Eukaryota > Metazoa > Arthropoda > Insecta > Hemiptera > Aleyrodidae > Trialeurodes > Trialeurodes vaporariorum. The sequence goes on along the minus strand of VMOF01000013.1, from coordinate 21,061,779 downwards.
CCATTGGATGCATTTTCGTACATTTATTTACAAATGAAGGTGTCTACAAGGAGAGAAAAAATTCGGTTATAAGAACTGAACTTGGGCTCATATGGAACACCGAGTTGTTCGGTTACAGTAACCAAAATGTTCGGTTGTGAGTACCAAACTTCAGTTCGGAGTACCAAAGGTTTCGACAAGTGTGACTAATACTATGACTCACATTTCGTTCCTAATGAACCACTTCGGTACTCCTAACTGAAGTTCGATTCTCACAACTGAAAACTTCGGTTTCTGGAACCAAACACCCTCGGTGTTCCATATGAACCGACGTTTTTTTCTCCGTGTAATGGAATTAATTTCCGTCGAACCTGTTTCTTTTAACCATGGTGCACCTCAAGAATGTCGATAATGTCACAAAGAATCTTTAAAATCATTAATAGATGTCGATTATCAACAGCAGTGAAAATATTACGTAACCTCAGAAACTCTACAGAAAATCTAATCTTCTCATTAGACCAAAACACAACAACCACTTTCAAAATGTGAACAAATGTGCAAAAACGGATTCAATGATGGCGGGCGGCGCTCATGTTTTCACTTGTCTTAACTCTTGACGTATAGGAACTCTAGGTTGCGGCAGGTGGACATCGTCCATGGATGGATAAGAAGAAATAAAATTCTCGCCTGCTTAATGCAGAACTTGTGTTATTCTTGAAGAACCTATGAATGGTGGGTTATCATTTACGCTTGCTTAAATCTCTCTGAACGTCTTTGTAGGGCAGCACAATATCTTTAAGGGCTCTCTCTCAAACTTCAGGCTTCGGTCTAAGATCGGATCCATGCGGACAGCCACATCTACCAGGTGCACACATTCCTGATTCTTGAACGTAAGAAGTCCACGTGTCAATTGTGGAACTACTTCCTCTCTCTCTCTCTCTCTCTCTCTCTCTCTCTCTCTCTCTCTCTTCCCCTCTCTCTCTCCTCTCCTCTCGCTCTCTCTCTCGCTCTCCCTCTCTCTCTCGCTCGCTCTCTCTCTCCCCCTCTCGCTCTCTCTCTCTCTCTCTCTCTCTCTCTCTCTTCTCTTCTCTCTCTCTCTCTTCTCTCTCTCTCTCTCTCTCTCTCTCCTCTCTCTCTCTCTTCTCTCTCTCTCTCTCTCTCTCTCTCTCTCTCTCTCTCTCTCTCTCTCTCTCTCTCTCTCTCTTCTCTCTCTCTCTCTCTCTCTCTCACTCACTCTCTCACTCTCTCTTCTCTCTCTCTCTCTCTCCTCTCTCTCTCTCTCTCCTCTCTTTTCTCTC